>CM076575.1:603754572-603958057 GCA_034641835.2 Pinus albicaulis | reverse complement strand
TGTTCCCAAGCTTCACCAAGGTATGCCTAAATTTCCACTTTCTATTATTCCAGAAAATATTATGGAGGTTTTTGGAAATATGCCATTGAATGACCAAGGGTCAAAACATACTATTAATTTGGAGCAACAGACTTTCACTGCGTTGTGCAGCCTTGGGTTGTTAAAGGAGGGGATAAAAAATCATCCTAGTGTGTCATTATTGAGCTACACACAACACTTGGTGTTACACCATTTTTTGGTCATCTAACCTATTATCATTAGATGGACCCAAGTACACCATGTAAGACCAATTTTACCCCAAGTAAAATTTCTTTCACTATGTAAAATAACTTAATAAAACACATTATTTATTGAGATGTTTATGGTATAATATCAGGAAAACCCTAAGCGAAATATTAAACAAATCTATATTTGTTTTGATTTTCCTCATGGAATAATTAATTAAACAATAATTTAATTATTATTTACGGCCTTATGTAAACCAAAACAAGGAAATTAATTAGAGTAAATCCTTATTTATCTTATTATTTTCTAGGAATAATGATTTAAATCTTATTTAAATAATATTCCTTGTTAAATATGAAACTAAATCTAATTTGTAAATAATTAAATAAATAATTATTTGTTTAATTATCATTCAACCACTTCTTAAAATAATAAATAAATCATTTCATTGTATTTATTATTTACAAATAAAGGGATTTGACCCACAGTCAAATGCCTTTTCCCTCCAACAAATATAATAAAATATTCCATAAAAAGGTGCGATCTAGATTTGGTTAATATTATTTTAATCATGCACTCAAGATCTAGAATGACGTACATATTTTGTTATGAATAGAAGGAATTTTCCCATTCATTTGTCAGAATTTTGTTGCTATTCAGATCACTACGGATCTATACTCTACGGTTTGACTTTGGTACCATTATCATTATCAGAATTTTCCATTCATTTCACTTTGTGAGCTCCCTTTGAGTCACTATGTTTGTGCAGGTTTTCTACACCAACAAGAGAGAGAAATTCTAGATAAGCGAAAGTACTTTGAGGACTTTCAAAGAAAGCATCCCATTGGGAGAATTGGAAAACACACTTTCTTGTTTTCCTACAAGTGTCCCTGTAATATAAAATTCCTTCAAAAATATTGTTTCCTTTTCTTGTCTATTGGATGTGGAGAAAAACCTTATTTTTACTTCTTAATGTCTTTTTATGCATAGATCTAGATTTCTGAAACATGTTGTCCTTGATAGACTGCTTTGTAGATGCAGAAGATATTGGTAATACATATTTGATGTTAGGGCTACTAATTTATGCATAGCTAAAGTGGTATTTTTCCATACACTTCGACAAAGAATTCATACTACTGTACTTGTGGGTTTGAGGTGCAGATTTTTAGAGGATAAGCTGAAGCTTTGTCCTAAACAATCCAATGCATAACTATGTTCAGCATCGAGCATGTGCATGAGATAGATAAATACACCATCGAGGAGATCAACAATGTTGTCCTTGGAAACGTGAGAGATGAGGGTGAGGCAGCTATTATTACTAGAGCATTCTATGGTAACATTACACTTATGTGACATTGGATGATGTAGATGATCAATGAGAGACACGATATGTCTTTCAGTCATTGTGATGAGATCTATTGGGATGAGCATTGTACATGCCTATGAGAAGTTTTTGCTTTTAAAAGCATACTTGGATCCTTATCCCGGATTCAACATGTGATCATTAGATGCGGGGTCTACTTTGGGATATCTCCAAGAGGTTGCATTTCAACATCCCATGAGAATGAAAAGGTAGAAATGTTGCTTTGGAAAGGATGGTATTCTCCATTGGAGGAGTACCAAGATGGAGTATGGTGGGAGAAACCCACATTTGGATGAATGGGAGTGGCAGTGGTGAGCAAGAGGTTGGTGAGCCACTATGAATATCTATGGCACATGTGCAGGAAGTCAGGAGACATACACTGCGTGTCTACTCTAATTTTTTTCCATCACATGACATATCCTTCTCCTAAGGGAGTATGATGGTGGAGAGACATGGCGAGGACACTTGCATCATATGGCAGCAAGGAGTGTTGGTGTATTGTGTTAAGTATGACATTATTCCTGTCAATCATCATATTTTCACTTCATGATTTGTATGATGAAAGTGTGAGGGATCAACAGAGTTATTGTTACTTGTGGCTTTACTCTTGGGAGAGTATGTATAATTATTCATACTTGTATAGTGATAGTTTCGAAGAAAGGGATAAGCACAATCAAAGTGAAAAAGAGGTTACCCTTCAACATTAGAGGGATAAGAGGAGGTACTTCCATATGCAGGGAGGAATATTTTCCACACACTAGCAGCATGATGGTGGATGATTTGTGGCATATGGCATGTCACGAAGAAGTCATGGAGTGACAGAGAGCTTTATCACTAAGGCCAACAACAGTTGTCACTTGGGAGTATGTTTCTTTTGATGGGAGATGTTCCCAAGGGAGGTATGCATCCCTTACTTTGCAGACTTTTATGAGGATATTCTCATGGAGGACTCATCCATGGAGCCTCACTTCTAGCCTACTCACTATGCATGGTAATGAAATCTATTTTTGTACTTATTGAGTAATTTCAGAAAAGTATTGTTCATCTTTTTCTCCACCATCTATGTATACATACATTGCTCCCACAAGGGCAAGATTATTTCTAGATTTCATGGTCATTCTAGGACCAAAATTTATGATGGACATAATCCTTATTTTCTTAAATCTATGTGCAAAGTGTGGCTTGTTGTTCTTATATATTCTCAGCTGATATATAATGTTATTTACTACCTCATAGTAGATGAGCAAACATACCAAATGAAATAGTAACTTGTTGGAGGACCACTTTCGCATGATGTTATAAAACAACGAGTTGGAAAATACTTTGTATCACTTGAGAAACCATTGGTATCATCCAAAATCACACATAACCTCCAAAATTTTCTAATTTGGATGCCATATATCGATGATAGTCTTTCATTCATTTAGCATAGGATGGATTGGGCTCAGTATGATTACATGATTCATGGAGAAGATCTTCTGCATATCGAGCTTCTTCTTGCCACTGTGAGGGCAACATTGTTACCAGCCCAATATCAATAGCTACATACTGTATCATAAGTGGAGAGAGATATAGCGTGGGGTAGGCTATCTTGTCTACCATGTTTGAGTTATTCAGCCCACCTACAATGCGGGGAGCCAAAGGCGAAGGGAGAGTTTTTCATGAGTTACCATTTTGGAGGGTGGCTCATTTTAGTATGGATGATAGATTAGGAATGGGAGATTCACATGGGGATGATAGATCCCAATATATATCAGGATATCATGCCTCAAGAGAGCCTCGAGACAACACATTGTTTCCTCCATGGCTATTTTACTTCTACATGATGAGTAGCTATTTGGGATGGCCACCATAAAGCTAACTTGCATACTTGGGAGGAGAAATTTGGGACCTATATTGATGAGACAACACCTTGTTCCTTGTGAGGAGTTTATCATACGGAAGATGCTACTGGGGAGGAGAGGAGGATCTCGGGTTCTATCCTTGCGATTTGTGAGGACAAGACAACATTTGGAGGGGAGGGAGGGCCTGTAATATCCTAAATTAGCATGCGACTAATTGGAATATTAATTTTTCATCTTAATCTATAGTTAGTTGAATAAATGGGTACGGGAGACTCATAAAAATTTATAGCAGCAGTAAAATCCCTCTTAATGTGAAAAATGAGATCATATTCATAGGCCCCGGATAAAAACACCCTCAAGTGTGAACAGAGGGCTCATGCATGAAGATAAGGTTGGGGTTTTGAACAAGTCAAGCGAGATGGAGAGGAGGAGTGAATCATCAATGAATACGATAGTATGAATGTGGATTAGTTTAGAAAAATATATAAAAAATTGTATCGAAGACCCTTCAGGTGTGAAAAGGGCTAGAAGCGAGGTTGAATGAGGTCAACTTTGACCAAATCAAACGACGTCATATGTTGAAGAGAGTAGCTTTAATAATGGGACAACACGGTTTTTGAGGGGAGATTGATTATGTGATGGTGGAAACCCTAATGAGTGGGACCCCAAGGGGTGAAGAGCTCACATTTTTTATAAGGAGATATGATGGTAAATGCCACTATGGGGTTAGCTTATGAATCATATTTTGATATGTTTGTTTAGACTTTTTTCTCTCTTTGGGCTTTCGTTTAGCTAAGATTAACTGTGATTAGTATTTAAGCACAAGGTATCCCTATTAGGAATTCCATCTCTTTCCTTGAGAAAGCCTCCTACTTGGAGATGTCCTAATATTTCATTCCACACATTTAAAAATTTTGGCCAAGCTTGAGTCTTTAAGCCTCACTGCGAAATGTTTCATTTTTTGCATAATATTGTGTTGTGTTACGGTGTTTTACTGAAAGGAGGGTTAAGAAGCCCACCTTGAGCCAAATTTTTCATTGGAGGAGGGATTCACTTCTCTGCGGGAGATCATTTTGGAGAGTTATTGAGCACACATTTAAGATCTTTGGCATCAAGGAGCCAATCTATTTCCATCACCTACATCATAATTTGGTACTGGGATTGCATTATTTTGGAGGCTGGCTTGAGCGTGAGGATCTTATGGCTCTGTTGAGTGTTTTCCACTATGATTGAAGGGTTCAACCTTTCATTGGAGGATACCTTGGGAGTGGATTTCACGTCAGATCTAGTAATATTCAGCCTCTCTATTATCTGTGTGCTTTAGTTTTCAATGAATACTTCAATATTTGGGGTTGTATATCCCATTTGTCATTGAGGCGTATTTCAAAACCCTCCCAGGTTTTCTTAGAAATGATGTAAAAGAGACCTCAGATCTCGAGTTCTCAGAATTATTGATTAACATAATATCAAATTTACCTTGTCTCTATAATTTCTATGTATAAACCCTCATATAGATTGTGCCATCACTTTATCAAGGTAGTTTGTGTCTGTAGTTGTCCAGGGTTTTCGGTGTTTTGAAACATATATTAGGTGTGGGGCGCCTATTTACCTCACCCATCATCATATGTTTACAGGTATCATTCTCCTCTTGGATTTAGGTGTTATTATGTCATATCTAATGGATCCATGGGTTGATTTTAGATTATTATAGCACACATTTTGAAAATGCATTTTTTCCTTCATGTATGTCTCATGAATTTCCCATTTGGAACTATTCACAATAAGCGGGAGTTGATGAGGGTCGTTAAAGATACATTTTGAGAGCATTAAAAATCACGCCATCGTGAAAGCAGGGGAGCGTAGTAGGTCGCTACACGGGGGAAAAACAATGACGCGAGAAGATCTTGAGAGCTGCAGGCTATGGTGGCCCGCACGTATGCGACTCTCACTGACTATTGCAAAGCTCACGATACATACCAAAGGATAGGAAGGGCCTTGCAGCACGGAAGATGAAGATGCCCCTACAACCACAAATGGCCCTACGGTGCATTTTAGAAAGGAAGTGGGCACATCGACTTCGTTGAGGTCTATCAACGATTCCGGGGGAAGAGAGAGCGAGTGCACTGCTACATCATGACTACAACTAATTATGTTACCAAATGGGCTTAGCACAAGTTGTGAAGGATTGTTCATTGCGAATACCACTACGCACTTCATTTTTGACGAACATCATTTTACACTAGGTTTGGTTGTCCAAAGATCTTGATGAGAAAGCGAGGTATGCATTTTGTTCAATGAACACAATACGTACCTTGACAAAATAATTTCAAATCCACCACGCGAAAAGAACCCCCATATCAACCACACAAAAATGGATCCATGGACAGCTTTTAACAAAATATTTGAAGAGAGCAACGACCAAGATGCCTGTTGTCGATCGACATTGACTAGGATCATGCACATCCCATCGATCACTTTGGGCCTATCGAATCACCTTGAAGGCAGGGAAAAACATCATTTCGGATGGTTTATGGTGTTACCCCCTATGAATTCTTAACGACAAGAAGAGAGGCTAAATTTTTTGTCGAGCCTTCAAAGAATGCATTTCGTGGTAACATCATCCTGTGAAGAAAGCTCTTGTCATACCCTCTACCCTTTGATTATTTTCCTCTTTGCTATTCCTAAGTCAATAGGCCTCACGATTGTGAAAAAGTCTGTGCTCCTAAAGGCACTTCATATGCCCCTTGTACCCACTGCAGAATTTCTCCGAGTTTCATCCCCTTTTTCCCCTTCTTTGAAAGCCTCCCTTTCACCCCCAATTCCCTCCCTTTAATCCTTCTAAACCATCCCAAAATCCTCTAAACCATACACACTACACTCAGTTTGGTTTAATTTCGCTTTTTCCCACTATCGTTACCCTTGGTTGGCCTTAAAAATGCACTAAAAATGCAGGCAGCCACTTTCCTTGTGGCTGAGTGACCTAGCTACGCTTTCACTCAGCCCTAGAACCAATTCTCCATGTGGCTCATGGCAATAGAACACGGCGCTCAACTCGAAAAGCACTTAGCACATTTGGTTATCGGGTGCCATACCCCATTTGTGTCGATACGTACGGATCGATACGTGCTCCGCCGCTCGTTGTCGACACCGTGGCCACTCCGTTCGCCCCTCCAATTGCTGCGAGTCATCACCGTCCACATAACCCAGCGAAAGCACGCTTGCGCATGCTATCCGGTGGTCACTGCGCCCGTGCCACTCGTTCAAAACCACCGGTTTCCATTACACCGCTTCCGAAGGGATGAGTGTAGTCTATCGCAGCGATTCCACTCACCACGCAGGACACATGGCACGAAAATTGTTTAAGAAACCACCCCCCCCATCACGCGTTAACGATTTTGGCGGTGGACCCGGCACGATATGCATGGACACCGTCTGATACGGAACCGTCCATCAATGGTGATCGCACCACGAAGTTGCTCGCGAGTTAACCTAAAGGAAAATTGAACCCACTGCCCACCATCTATCGCCTCCGACGCATTCTCAACCATTGATCTCCTTGCGAGATTGGATGGTCCCAAATTAATGCGCATGCCCGCCATTGACCGGGTCCCGCCACGTCATATTTCCACGTGTGTTCATATATTTTTGCTCGCATTTTCATTCCCCCCTATATATTTTCATTTCCAAAGGCCAAAATGTCAAATTTGTTGCATTACGCAACTTTCGCCATGACCATATTCCCTTCTGTTTGCTATGTCTTTTCCGCCTTCACCTATCGTGTTGTTCACTCCATTTCCACCGGTACTGCATTGCCATTCTCATTATCCTCATTTGCACATCCACCCTCCCCATGCATAGTTTTCTTAACATCGTCGCGTGTTTTTATGGTCATGGGCGGTGGACAACCGCCATGGTTCGCGATCCTTCAGCTACAATGGCACGAGACGCGAGGAAAAGGACCATTTTCAGAAATCTATAATTATGAGGAAAGGCACCGGAAGCTGTTATGACATATGAATTTCATTAAAGGATACGGGGGTTAAAAAGTGCATCAAGCCTCTTGGGAGACCATTAAATCATAGATTTACGTCGATGGAAGGCAATCGATGGAAGCATCAAAGAGTATCGTGTGAAGAGATCATAGAGTTTAAAGATGGTAATCAAAGATTTTTGAAGCCTAGAGGTCGGTGATTGAAAGAGAGCGGGGAGGCGCTAGATCAAATACATCATGAGATCACAGAATGTCCGCGCGCGAGAAAAACAAAATATCGACATCACCATCAACGAATGTTCCTACCGGTCAAAAGGACAAAGTGCCCACTCTTTAACATAGCATGCTATTTCGTGTCCCTGAGGGAAATTTCCGTCCCTAACAACGAGTCTATACTACCGATTGCATTAGTTATGTAGTATGTGCGAGACCCTAGTGTCATTATTCTACCTTTTTGATTAATTCACCGGAGAGTGCTATAGCAAGTACATCGAACTATACATGGTAAATTGCGACTGACGAAGACCATTTTTTCATATAAAAGTACACGAGAGATAAATACTTGATTTAAAATAGAATGGGTCCATCGGCCCTCTTCCTCTTCTAAGCTTTAATGCTACATTTATTTTTTACACCTACACTCTCTCGCTCTTCATTTAGCTATAAAACACTCATGTAGAAAACATTGTAATGGTGGTTGTTGATCGGTTATCGAGAATCATAGCTATTTATTTGAGACATAGTCTCTATGTAAAATTATGTGAATGAGATTTGAGAAGATGTCCTCGGAGGCTGAATATCAAGCTATTGGAAATGTTCTACTTGTGATAGGTTTTGCTCTTTAATATGACAAGCACATTTCTTTGGATCCTGATTTATGTAGCGGTGATGTTTTTCTACCTCTTGTGTTTGTTAAATTGTAGTTCATTTCATTTCATTTCTACTGGCTTGCATCGAGAAAGTGCTTGGTATAGGATTTACACTTATTAGGGTATACTATGTTTTTTCTCTCCTTGCACTTCAATGTTTTTATGCTATATGTGTTATCTGTGGACTGATTTCAATCTAATTTAACCGATGTAGTGAGTACGATATATTGCTAGTTGATGTATGAATTAATGAAATCACTGTCTCTAAATGTTCTTGTTAGGATTTAATTGAATGAATTGGGAACCACTGAGAGTGTCTAGAACTTTTGTCTCTATCTCACTAGAATCATTTTCAATTAATTAAACCCTTCAGCTCCTTAATTTTGGAGGTCGAATCATTGAGAGTTCAAGTCTCTCTGCGATCTCAGGGTCTTCAACTTTATGTTATAAATATTTAATATTCCTTGTGCGAGGAGTTTTACCTTTCGATTTGGATCACAGGGTGTTCAATGGCATGTCCTTTGTCCCTAGATATCAATTGCGAAGGTCACCTTGAGAGTTTTCTTGCCTTTATCACATTCTTTCTACCTTTCATGCACACTATCATCTTTAATATCCAATGCTTTAGATGACTAGCCCAGTTGAAACAGCTCACGCAATATTGAATAGCAAGTAAATCCTTTCACGAGATCCATTGCCCAATGTTCTTGAGTGTTCTCTAAACTATCTTTCCTATGCTAAATTCCTCTCTGCATCAGCCTTGTCTCTTTATCATGAACCCTTATTTCCTAATTCCCAACAACCAACCAAAAATAAAAAAAAACAAACCATGTGCATATAACTAGCCTAATACTCTCAAACAAAGAGCTTCAAAGAAAGACATAAAACCTTTGCTCATAATAGAGAGATCCCTCTCTAGACCCGAGAGGGCTAGATCCCGAGGAGGGTACCGAAAGTGATTCTTATGTTGTCTCATCTTTTCGGATGCTTGCCAACCTCGCTGGCCAAAACATGGGAACCCCTAACATAATGTGCGACGGCTCCGGCCCAGGGAACGAACCCACAATCTCATGGTTAGGGTTGGTAGTCAAACTTACTTCCATTTGCAATTAACTTTCTACACCATTTTTTGTGTTTCTCCCACACTCTTAGAACAGAGTACGGAAAGAGACCGAGGCCGAGCCTCCGGATCTCACACTCTTCTCGGTGACATATCCGGTAAAAGCCCCTCCCCGGATCAATCTCGCGCTGGGGAAGTTCGCTGTGTTTGAATATATCCTTGAAAAGGGACATCTCATAAGCCTTTGTGGTGGGACCATGTACCCTCAAAAAAGCATCCTAAACCCCTCCACTAGCAAGCTCACATGGTTCCATAAATATCAAAGACTCCACTAGTAATCGGTGAAGGCACAGCATTGATTATCTTGGTTCACGTAAGACTCAGCGGAGACCCGTACCTTCATAACAACATCATCCATAATAGAAGTACACAAGTAGGGTTGAAAGTGTGAGTTTGAAAACAACATTCAGCTTCAAGAACCATTCACATAAAAGCTTACCTAACCCAAACTTCACATGGAAATAGTTGAAAACCTTGAGAGCATCACTCAAAAAATCTCCACTGCACCTATAAGACCAATTATTTCTAGCCACATCCATCATGAGCTAACTGCACTTGCTAGGAAGACTTTCTGAGCTCTATTAGTCCCACCTTTTGACCTAGACCTACCAAACGATTACAAAGAAACCTAGGTCATTCAACGTGCTCTAGACTAGTGCAGAGGCTTGAGTTTCCCGGTTCTCACCACTCTCATAGTGGTAAACACATTAGGGACAGAGACCACCCTCCATCTACACCTCTGATATTCACTTCATTCGAACTTAGGGCTTTGTCATCCTAGATCTACCCCAACATATTTTTTCTCTTGGTCCTAGTTATCCCTATCATCCATATACCAGTACATTTCAAACTAACCCCTTACCTCCTCGGAAACATCATCATGGCAGCCTAGTATGTCGCCTCTAGTGCCCTTACCCAACGATTATCGATCGAATCCCACACTTCAGCATTTGTGAAAGAGTCTACCCCGAGCTTAGCACCATGTAGGTAGGATGGAAGATTCTTTTGACTACATGGAGATAGATGATGATACAATAAAAATGAGAATATTTTCCCAAAGCCTAGGAGGTAATGTGAAGAAATGGTTCAAAGGCCTACCTCCTAACGGTATCAGATCTTCTGCTTTATATATCGGGCCTTCATAAAAAAATGGGGAAGTTACAGGCCTACCCTCTCCCAAATCCTAGCGAGAATACAAGAATCTTAAGAGAGAAACGTAGGAGAGAGTAGTCTCATGACTATACTCTACAAGGTTTGCCATGCAGTGTTTATCAATGCTCTTCCCCCACACATGGAAACCTCCCCAAAGGTTTGGCCCTAGTGAAAATATCTTTGAAGGCTTTGATGAAACTGACATGGCCTACTAGCTTAGGGAGAGAGATTACAACACATTGGAGAAGACATGCAAAAAGAGGCAGGTGAGTTTAGAGGCTAACTCTGATTGAGAAGAAAGAAAGATTGAGAGTTGAGAAGAGAGTAACATATAGAGATGACAACTGCGACTTCCATCGATCTGATCCCAATTATGACCGCCTGTCAAAAAACATGGAAAAGGCGCAGCAACAAATGATGGAGAAAATGGTTGTCACGGTCAACAATCAAAACGAGAAACCAAAACCATAACAAGAACCATAACTGGAAAAGCTTAATAACACTCCCCAATAGACAAAGAGGCCTCGAGATCAACAAGTTATTCCCCCATTTCAAGATAACTTCCTAGATGAAGATGAAGGAATCATAGAAGGAGTTGGAGGGGAACACTATAAACATGTTTGAGATAGAAAAATTCAATCCACAAGCGCTGACATTCATATATGGGAAGATCAACCCTCACCCTCATATTGGGATGAGGAAAGATTGGAATTTGAGGATTACGAGCGGGTTTTGAAAATGCCATCATGCGGGTCGAGAGAACGGTACTGAACTTAGGAGCAAAAAGAGCCTAGAAAATTCCAAACCCAAAAGCTTTGAGATCACTATCAAGAGAAAGACCTGAGAAAACTTCTAAAGCAAGTTGCTGAGAGCAACAAATCAACGAGTGAGTTAGGGAAAAGAAAAAGAGAAAGACAACCAAAACGCTCAAAAAACAAGGTCAACCAACTAGTAGCACTAGCCTTTGCGATTAGTGCTCACGATAAAACAATTCCCTAAGCCTATACATTGTGAGAATCAACCACGGTTTTGCCATAAGCGTTAGCTAAAAAAAACAGAGTTGAGCATTCCAAAGATCAGATCCACTTTCAGTTTGGAAAGTGAGATTGTAGAAAAGTTAAAATCTACTGTACCACTCTCTAAGTGATTACTCGGGATGTATATAAAGGCCAAATTTTGAAAGAATTAAATCTAGGTGAGAAACAGCAGTGATACGGTCAATTTGAGTGATGATCAACCAGCATACTTACAGTAGTTCCAAAGATAGAAGGAAGTTTCAGAAAGAAAGGGGTAGTACCTCCTTTGCTATATCGAGTATCCATGATAAAATCCTCCACAATGCAATGCATGAATACGGGGGCCTCACACAACTTTGATGAGTACTAAGATAGTTATGGAAAAGATTAGGTCTAGAGATAACTCATCCCTATAAAAGCATCCTATATTCATTTGGCTCTAGCAGAGGTAAAGTGTCTTGGCACGATCGAAGATTTGTGTGTAAGCCTAACCCATATTCCGAGTCGTAAATGCATGGTCATGGATGTTGTAGTGGCAGGATGTTCCCACCTAATTATGGCATGTTGTTGTCAAGGTCATGGGGAGCCAGGAGCTGCAAAGTACAATGCGGATGGATGGGGCATATGCCACAATCCCGAGTATTTAGCGAACTTAGAAGAGCGTATAGAGAGGCACCAAATGAAATTCCTAGTCGAGCCGGCTACAGAAAAGCCTAAAGAAATTGCACGCTTTATACTGCGACACACCTGAGATCTTGACTCATGGTCATCGCTTTGCAATGATGCAATCTTTGGAGGGAGCAAAGATTCAAAAACGAGAGATACAAACAATGAAACGAGGGCCCATATAGATTTAACATAATGGTACTCTCAGACTCATAAGAAAACGATGTTGAAACCTATGGGCGTGCACTAGAGAACAAAACTCGAGTGAGCCGAAATACGATGTAGTCAACCGATTAGTCACCCTTCACAAGCTCACACACCATACCAAGAACGAAATGATGATAAGATCGAGATGACGAAACCTTATGGGAAATGAATTTCGATGGGTCATGCACCAAAGAGAACTACGGACGCGAGAATGCAGGTACATAACACGAAGGTGACTACGAGAGAACCATGCTCGTAACTTTGCATTTCAAATGTACAAACAATACTACGCAGACTATGAGGCTCTTACTCCCTAGGGCTTGAATACGTTGAGAAAATTAGGAGCCCTTAGAGATAACTATGCATGGAACTGCGGAAAGCTGATCATCATGACAAGTGAATGGTGAATACACGACAACATCTGGGGTAGAGAGCGTACGGGGGAATAGACGCTATGGATCTATTGAAAACCTTTGTAGAATACGACACTGGTGTTTGTCCCTAGGAGTCGAACATAATTGCAAATCGGGATTTCGCACTCGCATGGCTATTTCGTATCATGAGCCTCCCAATGACCAACGAGATCATCATTCGAGACCAAATTTAGAGCACTACGGTCTTTCGGACAACGAAAAAATGATTGCGGGTTTTACCGGGCAATAAGAAGATTGAATATTTCACGATAGGCGGGAGACAAGTTTGAATTTTTTGATTCGGACTCAGAAATATGATGATAGTTGCCTAAGTGAAAAAGACCCTCGACGAGGAGAGAACCACCCTATAACATACAAATAAATGCTTTAAATGAACGGACTAGAAATCCAAACGAAAAAATGTGAAAATACGGATACGGTGAGGGAAGTAGAGGTCACGAGACCAAAGATAAGAACATGCTCGAGGTGCGGCACCTTTAGAAGACCTTTTTGACTTCAACGATGTAGCAAAAAATCCCACTATAGAACACGCGGACTGCGATGTCAAGGAGAATTCAACACTAGACCTTTGAAGATAAACCCGAGGATGATCAAATTGGCTGAAAGCCTACCTACAAACATGAAAAGGAAGTACATCGACCTATTCAAAGGAATTCATTGATGTGTTTTCACGGAACTATGAGGACCTAAAAGCCTATGAAACGAACATCACTACAACAAAAAATACCTTTGAAAAGAAAATCGAGAAGCCCTTCGACTAAAAACTTCGCGAATAAACGAAAATAATTTCCTACCGAGTTGAGAAAAGAGATCAATATGTATGAGCGGGCATAATAGTTCACTGTGAGGTTCTGCGATTGGGTATCAAACCTAGTGGCTATGAGAAAGAAAACGGGGAGATGTGTTGTGTATTTATTTCGGGGAATCTTAACAAACCTCACTCCAAAAGAAAAGTACCCCTTTTTCCAAAAAATGGAACACATTCTTCGGAAAGGTATGTACGAGCTAAAAAAAGGATCTCCTGTTGTTAGATGGTTTTTCGGGTTACAACCAAGTTTTAGCTAATCCCTGGAAGACCAACTCAAGACAGACCTTTACCACTCCACGAGGCACCTTTATGTATGTTAAAATTCCCTTCGGTGTGATGTAACGACAACTAGTGCAACCTACCAAAGAGCGACTGGACATAGCAACTTTTCAAATAGAAACAGGGCACTTCATTGTCATCTATACGGATGACATAACGATGCATTCAAAGGCGAAGAAGAACACCTAAAACATACGAGAAGAGTGTTTGGAAAAATATAGAAGGTTAGGTACGTACGTTGAATCCTAAAAAGACTTTATTTAAGAAGGCACATGTACAGAAGAAGGTAAGACTCTTGGCACATCATTTGCGAGAAGGGGATTAGGATAGACCCACAAAGAGTTGAGGGAATACTACAAATCACACACCAGGAACATCAAAGGAGTTACGGAGTCCTTATTGGGGAAAAATCAACTTCTTGAGGAGGTTCATCCCCAATTGGCAGACACCTCAGAATATGACACACATGTTAAGGAAAAGGTATGGGAGTTAAATGGGACATTGAGGCTAATGAAATATTTTGAATCAGGTCAAACTTGCACTCTACTTCGGGCTCTTTGTCCTAATCTGGTCCTGGAATTTCTCAAAATCTTTTCTGATTTTATTCGTGCATACTCCGAGAAGCATACGATGAGGCTGGGATTCTCGTTGCGAGAGGGAAAAATCCGGAGAATGGAACAACCCATTTCCTTTTTCGGAAAAGCAGAGATGCACCACGAAATAAAATGATAATGGACAAAACAGGGCCTATGCTCTAATTAAGGCCTGTGAAAAGATTCTCAGGGGTGTAAATATTTCATTCCCACAACGTAGCCTATGTGCCTAGCATAGTGGTCAAAGACATACTTTGTCCCAAGACCCAAATGGGAAGAGAGGGGAAAATGGATTTCGCTCAGATCTTAGAATATGACCTTGAGATAAAACCCTTTAAAAAGCTTGTTCCAAGGTCGGAAGACTAGCTCAACTAATGGTTGAACCAAATGCACAAGCCCTTGAGCATGAACATGGTAGATGCTGTAGATGAGCGGGGAGGGATTTCCTAATCCCACTATTGAGGAAAGAAGAGAAAATTTCAAAACTCTCCATGGTATTTTTACATTCTCAATGTGCTCACAAACCTCAATGCCCCTCCTGAAATGTCCAAGACTAAGGCCAGCGATTCCTCAAACTAAAAGCCGAAGCTACTTGCATATTAGATGTAATGCTTATCTTTGGAAAAGTACAAATGGCCTATTGCTTAAATGTTTTCTACCGAAAAGTTGAGCGAGGAGAGAATTAAACGAGAGTTCCATCAGAAAAAGAGAGTGTGGAGGTCACACAGACACTAGAAAAGCCACTACGGACAAATTGCCTCGAGCGTGGCTACTATGTGGCCTACAATATTCAATGACATCCATAAGATGATAATTGCACATACAAATCGCTGGGATTTTTCTGAAGGCAAAAGAAAGCTCCTCCCTTACCTCTACAATCCCCATCGTTGTTGAAGAGTCCATTTTATGCAATGGGGCCTAGATTTCATAGGAGAAATTCACCTTGCTTCTTACCGCACAACACAAATATGAGATCTTAATAGCACACAAACTACTTCACTAAGTGGATAGAGGCCATACCTACTAAGAATGCCATAGATTTAGTCATCATTAGGTTCCTAGAAGGCCATATTCTCTCTTGGTTTGGTTGTCCAAGAAAAAATAATCAACGACGATAATGATCTTTGCTTTTCGATCCAAACGAGAATGGTTTTATTTTTGTCCACCAAGTACCAAATAGAAGTCGGTCATTCATCGCCTATTACCCACGAGGTAGATGGATTAAGCTTGGATATTAAACACGATCCTAGTGACCATCATCAAAAAAGCTGCAGAGGGAACAAAAATTCATGGCACTTAACAAGTTAGTGCATACTGTGCGCAAGTTGACGAGGCTTACAAAAAAAGAAATCCATTGGCATGTCACCATATCGACTTGTGTATGGAACAAAAGCGATTTTCCTACCCGACACTATGGAGGAGCACGCTAATCAAACTTGTCCAAGAAATCCGAACGGAAGAAGATATCATGGTAAGGAGAATAAACCAAAGAATTTGTCTCCAACAAAAGCAAGGGAAGAGGTCTATAACGGAGCAGTCTGTGAAAGTTTAGGGAAAAACATAAAGAAGTTGTTTGACAAGAGAAGAACCAAAGCTTCGATTCAAAATTGGAAGATACTGAGTTCTAAAGTGGGACTCAAGGAGAGAGGGACAAAGGGGAAATCACAACAAGTTTGATAGTTTGTGGCAAGGTCCATACATCATCCGAAGCCCTTGTGGGTCCAAATGCCACTTTTTTCTACAAGAACTAGATGGCATGAGTTTGTTTGGGGGTCCTGCCAATGGTAGCGATGCATCAACACTATCTCTGCTGATTTTCCATTTCACGTTTTCATTTCCATTGTAAATACGCATTGTTGTGTTATCGTTTTCAAGAAAAAGAGAAAATGTCTCAAAAAATAGAGGGAAAGGACGAGTTCAGGGCATCGCTCAAAACATGAACCTGCGAGGTGCGAAATATTGGCTCTAACATGATAAAAACACGAGCCAAAGGAAGTAAAAACGATTGATTTTCTAACATGCTCCAAAATGCGAACCAGACAAATAAGGAAGAAGGATCCAGCTCTAACATGCCCAAAACCCCGAGAAAGTAAGAAATGAAGAAGAGAAAGTGACTCTAACAAGATCAAAAACTTGAGTCACCAAAGGAAAGGGAAGGATGCTTCAAAGCATCGATTTCAAGCCTGCAAAATTTTTTTTCGGTTTTTTGCAAGTTTCGGTCCATGTAGAAACGATCTTTTATGCCTTGGATCCACATCAAACTAGTATTTGTCTAATCCTAGTTTGGCTTGTTTTTGAATTTAAGCCATTTGTCAAAGAATGTGTAGAGAAGAAAATACGCTGGACATTTTAATGCAATGACCAGAGATGTTAGATGAGGTAGAGAAACATATGAGACCAACAGTTTAATGGTGCTCATGGAGTAATCAAAAGGTATAAATAGAATAGGTTTATTTTCTTGTTTGTAAAAAATAAAAATAGTCATGTAAAAGGGTCTACTAGTTCAAATGCACCACGGAGAGAGAAAATGGTAGGATTGTAGGATTTTGGGTGCAGGTAGATTGTTTTGAGAGATTTTTCTATTAATTTGATTTCATCACAATTGTAGCGTGTGAAAATCAAAAGAAAAAATATGGCCAATGTCGTGGGAGCATCTAGCCTACACCAAAGAAGATCATGTTTGGATTCTTGACTCCTATCAAAGAAGAAGCCATCCCCATGTGGAGCCATTGCTACGCCCCCTATGATTCCTTGATAAACAAGCGGGGGATAAATTGTTTGTTGAGCCTTCAAGAGTGTTCCTTCGTACTTACATCATCCTTGAAAGCTCTTTCATACTCTCTAACTTTCATTTATTTTCCTCCATTGCTTCTAAGTCAATAGGCCCTCATCTGATTGTAAGAAAAATTGTGCTCCTAAAGGCCTTCATGTGCCTTGACACCTACCTGCAAGTCCCTACGGTTCATCCATTTTCCCCTCTTTCAAGCCTCCACTGTCACCCCAAGTCCCTCCCTTAGTCCTTCTAAAAAATCCCAAAATCCCCTCCCAAACCATACACGCACACACAGTTTGGTTTAATTTCTCCTTTTTCCTCCCCTCATCGTTGTACTCTTGGTTGGCCTTAAAAATGCACTAAAAAAATGAGCGAAAAAACCCACTTTCCACCTTCGAGCGAGGCCCTAGCCACTTTCGCTCAATCCGGACCAATTCTCCATGTGACATCCAGGAAGCTAGAACACCGGCGCTGCTCGCTCGAAAAGCGCATCAGCACGTTTGGTTATCGGGTGCGATGCCGCCAACTCGATACGCGCACGGTTGGGACGACCTTCAGCGATCGACATCGTGCAGCGTGGCCACTCTCGCTTTCGATCGCATCACAACTGCTCCATATAACCCACAAATCCATGCAGCTCACGAAGTACATCCCATCCCGGGTGGTCCCCGCGCCCACGCCTGTTCCAGACGCGGGTTCCATCGCACGCTTTTGAAGGAAGAGCGGTATTTTCTTTCGCGGCGATTCCAATCACCACGGGACACATGCAGCAGAAGCTGTTACGCACTGCTGCCCCCATCACGCGTTAATATTGGGTGGTGAGCTGGAACCGGTGCGGTATGCATGTAGACACGCGTCGCGTCCGATGGAGCACGTCCATCCAATGGTGATCACGCCATCGCAGAGTTGTTTGCGAGTTAACCCAAGGAAAATTGAACCCACAGCACTACTACATCTGTCGCCTCCCGACGTGTTCTCTCGGCCATCAATCTCGTCCCTCGAGATCGGACGGTCCAAATTAAACCATGCCCCACCATTGGCCGGGTCCCTTGCGTCATCATTCACACAGTGATGTTCATATATTTTCATCACATTTTCATTCCCCCTATATATTTCATTCAAAGGCCAAAAATGTCAAATTTGTTTGCATTCGCCAACTTTTTGCCATGACCATCTTCACACCTGTTTGTTGTGTCTTCCGCCTTCACCCATACGTGTCGTTCCACCATTTCACCATTACGCATTGCTATTCTCATTATCCTCGTTGCATCCACCCTCCCCATGTACATAGTTTTCTTAACATGTTTGCGTCTTCAGCGAGGGGCATGGGCGGTGGACGGCCATACATGGTTCGTGGTTCTTTATTACAATGTACAAAATGCAAGAATAGGACCATTTTCCAATCTAAATTATGAGAGAAAGGCTCGGGAAGGCGTCGTGACATGACTTTCATTAAAGGATTAGGGTTAAACTACCATCGAGCCTCATCTCGAGAGCCATTAAAGCACTGATTTTGTGAACGAACGCAATCGTGGAAGCTTCAAAAGAGTATCGGTGAAGAGATCGGGAGAGTTTTAAAAGCTGGTAATAAAATATATTTTTGAAGCCTTGAGTCGTGTGATTGAAAGGCGAGTGCCGGATAGAAGAGCAGTCATGGATCACACAAAATTTCCGACGTGCGGAAAACAAAATATCGGCGTCACCATCGACAGAATGTTCCTACCCGGTGAAAGAAAAAAGTGCCCTATCTGCCCCTACATGCTATTTCATTTCCTTGAGGAAATTTCACACCCTAACGGTGGTTCTATACTACCGATGCATTATTTATGCGGTATGAGAAGACCCTAGTGTCATTATTCTACTTTTTGATTAATTCACCAGAGTGCTACAACAAGTACATCGGAGACATACACCAGGTAAATTAGGCTGCTGACGAAGACCCACTGTTTTCATCTAAAAGAGTACGCAGAGATAAATGCACTAGGATTTAAAACAAAATGGGTCCTGCGTACCCTCTTCCTCTTCTAAGCTTTAATGCTACATTTATTTTCACCTACCTCCTCTACTCTTCATTCAACTATAAAAACTCATGTGAAAACATTGTAATGGTGGTTGTTGATCGGTTATCGGAGAATTGCAAGTTGTTTATTTGAGACATAGTCTACGTAACAGAGTTGTAATATAGAGTTTGAGAGAAGATGTTCTCGAAAGTGAATATCGAAATCGTTGGCAATGTTGTACTGTGGTAGATTGTTGCTACTATTAATATGACAATCACATTTTCTTTGGATCCTAATTTAAAGCGATGGTGATGATTTTTCTACCTCTGTGTTTGTTAAATTGTAGATTCATTTCATTTCATGTTCTACTTGGCTTGCATCGGAGAATTTGGCATAGGATTTACCCTTGTTAGGTACCCTATGTTTCTTGCTCTCCTTGCCTTCAGATTTTTTCTGCGTATGTGTTGTCATGTGGACTGATTTCAATCTAATTTAACTTGATGTAGTGGTACTGATATATTACTAGGCTGATGTATGAATTAATGAGAAATATGTCTCTAGATGTTCTTGTTAGGATTTAATTGAATGAATTGGGAACACTGAGGTCTAGAAATTTGTCTCTATCTCATTAGGATGCGTTTTCAATTAATTAAAACCTTCCAAGTTCCGCTTAAGGCTGGAGAGCCAAAGCATTGAGAGTTCAAAGTCTCTCTCACGATCTCGAGTCTTCAACTTTGTGTTCTAAATATTTAATGTTCCTTGTACGAGGAGTTTTACCTTTTAGGTTTGGATCACGGGTGTTCAATGGCATGTGCTCTATCCCCGGATCTCAGTTACCGAAGGTCACCTTGGAGGTTTTCTTACTGCTTTCACCTTCTTTCTACCTTTCATGCCACACTGTCATCTTTAAGATCCAATGCTTTAGATGACTAGCCCAGTAGCAAAACCGCATATTGGGCAATAGCAAATAAACCCTTTCCGACTCCATTTGCCCAATGGTCTTGAGTGTTCTGCGAACTATCTTTCACTGTGCCTAAATTTCCTCTCTTCTTAGCCTTGTCTCATATAAACCCTTCATTTGCGATTCCCAACACCCAACCAAAAATCAAACAAACAAACCCACATGCCTATAACTAGCCCTACATATCTCAAACAAAGAGACTTCAAATACATAAAAACTTTGCTCATAATGCAGATATATCTCCCTCTCTAGACCCGAGGAGGGCTAGATCTTGAGGACAATAGTGGTGCGATGTTGTCTCATATTTTGGTCTTGCCAACTTTGGACAAAAAAATGGGGAACTCGAACATATGGAAAAGGAGGCCATATGCCCATAAAGTATATTGTTCTAGCACAGCATCATGACCCTTTACCAACATGGTGGAGTCGGGATATCATGGAGGATTGGTTAGCATAGTTCATGGCCTTGAAGGAATATTGTTTCATTGCTAACTTCCATTAGCAAGTTCGAAGTCTCGGGATAAGGCTTGGCATGATCGACATATTTCGTAAAGGAAGACATTTGTGGAGGAATAATTGGTCCTCCTATATGATAGCCGATTTTGAAACGAGGAAGTTTTCGCTAACAACGCTAGGTACCCTATATGGTAAAATAAATTACTTGATGGAGGAGTTGTCCGAGTTGTCACATTGCCGCGGTGATATGGTACCCGGAGATGTGTCAACATCGACTTTAGCTCAAACCATACGGATCAAATTGCTCGCTGTGGTCGGGAGCTAGATTTACGCAGGGCGAGCCCAAGAGCGGACGGAAGGGAAGACAAATGTGGAGTAGGACCGTGGTACGTCGTATCCTCGTGATGTGAACCTCGAGTGCAGAGAGAGGTCCAAGGATAACCCCAAACCACGCTTAGCCAAGTACCTAGCCCTACTAGGCTAGAGAGAGAGGCTCTCTCCATATGAATCATAGTCAAAATGACCGAGGAAAGAATATGTTAGGCTAGGTATAGTATGGCTCGGGGTTTGATTTTTTATTTTTTACCTTAGGGTTTTGCTTGATCGGGAGGGAGAATCAAAATAGCTAGGGCAAGGAAATTTGCAGGTGTGTCTGTGGGGAAAAGGTAGTATGATGTTTATCACTCTAGGGTTTTTGATGATGAGAATGATCTAAGACAAGTGAGGAGCTAGAAAGAGCATGGTGAACTCTATGATTTCTTTCTAAAGCTGAAGAAATTAAGACACGGTGAATATTAACCCAAAATGAGCATACACGTAATTATGGATTCTGTTCTATCTAACTTGAAAAAAATTCACTTATTAGAAATGAAATGATAGATGAGTAACAAAAAAATTCAAACATATGAGCATAGAAGAAAAACCGAAACTAAACGAAAATAGCACATGGATCATAAAAAATAGCAAACTGTGGAAATTTGATTAATGTCAAAGCACGCAGGGTGTGATACAAAATGTGTATCTTGATATGCCAAAAGCTCCAAGTGAATCCAACCATTACAATGACTAAGAAAATACATCATATGGACCTCGAGAACCACTCTCCCTAGCCTCGGGGAGTCGAATACATGAGATAGGGATCTAGTTTCACCTACTCCCCAAATAAGAATGCGAAGACTAGGGAGACCCCGAGAACTTGCCTCTAAAGAAGATGAAGCTAGAGTTCATTTGACCTCTGGGAGCACTCAAGCTAATGAATTTACCAATATTAAACTAATCCTCATCATAATTACATTCATATTTACCAATTACATCATTGAAAAACCCAGCTTTGGTGAGGTAAAACTAAAAAATTACTTGAAAGCAGAGGAAAAACTTTTAAAAACGAGAGAAAAATTGTCCTATGCACGACGCGAGGAGAGAAAACATGCAGGTCTTCTTGCGAGTCACTTTTGAGCGACTGCGATGTCCAAATTGAGCGCATGATAGCTCATTGGTCATCACTGACTTCTGTCTAATTTCCTAGATATTCTTTTGGTTTCTGATTTGGGAGTTGATTTGACCCCTCAAAAAGTGCAATCTCCCAAGACTGCCTCTATGTACAGTACACCGCTGAAAAAAGAGGTACGAAACATGATTTTTTGGGTGTTTTTTGGCCCTGTTTTTCACGACACAGTTTTGCACTCCCAAATTCTTGAGAAAAATTACATGGGGCACCTACCCATCATTATGAACACTGCTTGATGCTTTCACTTTTGTCCATTGTATGCTCAAAGAAGAAGCGCATACGCCAAGAGCGATGTGCATAGGGCATCAGATTTACTTTTGTTTTTTCAAAATTGCTCAAAAAACTCAAAAATATCCAAGAGAATTTGAAAAATTTGCTCAAAATTGGTGGAATATACACTAAAATAATGTGTCAAGCTAAGATAAGGAGGCTTAAACAAGAATATTGAAAGCTTATCCCCTCCTTTCTTTCCCTTTCGGATCCTTTTCAATTTGATCCTTCATCTGTTCTGACTTTCAGTGTTGTAAAGTGTTTCGGGTGCGATCATTGATAGGGCCATGTGCTTGAGCATATGATTGCCTCTTTGTTGAGCCTTCAATAGCGGCTTCTCAAAGTAATTTTGACTCTCTCAAGCCACACTTCTCTATTATCTTCAATTTCCCCTTTGTATGGCTTGTTTCGGTCAACAGTCAAATTTTGGGCTTCTTTCCTTTCTTTCATCCAATGCTCTTTTAGAGGCCTATTGTTCTTTTGCCATTTCCTGATGTTTTCAATACCCTCGGGATCTTCCATAGATGTAGTTGATCGTTTTTTTCCTCTTATCCTTCATAAAAACTTCATCTCTAACATAGTTTGTTTGATGGTAAACGTATTTATTCTCTTGCTCTATGGAAGAGATGATGAATTTTCCCTCTCAAGATTTTACACAGCTCTACGTATAACTTGCCTCCTTTTATTTGATGCGAAAGTCGTTTTGATATAGTAGTATCAACTCAAACTCTTCAAGAGATATATCAGCTCAAAATCAACACTCTTCGTCCTATGCAGGTATCTTCATGTCTCAGTCTGACTGCTGCTCACTCGTGGCTATACGCTTTCATGATATTTTCTTTTTCTTTTGATGCCTCAAATGTACCTATTTTGTTGATGAAGAAGGAAAAAGTCCCTTCCACACCATGTGGAGAAAATATTTTCCCTCTATTTTGATGAAGAAAAAATTCCCCTTCCACACTATCTGGAACAAGAACTCGCCTCTCTCGCACCAAACAATCCATTTAGCCCTCTTTGATATGTATACACTACGCTCTTTGATTAGCCCAGTGTGATTTGACTTCTGTGTTTCCTTGTTTTACGCCCATGTAGGGGCTAGTGGATGCCCTCTTTTCTCTGCTCGTGGCATTGGTGGTAGAGGAATTTGAGGACACAGTGAGATATGTCAGTAGAGATACAAAAATTATCCCAAGAAATGTTGAGACAAATTTAGATGATGGAGCACAAGTGAGTTTGATGAGGGAGTGATGGTAGAGTCTATTCATCTGCGAAGTGATATTCACTGTGGCTTTGACACTAGGTATGTCAACTTTTAAATGTTCTGAGAACAAGAAATATGGGATTTTCAACATCACTCACCTAGTGAAAGTGCATGGGTAGATTGAGTATAACATGTGTACAATTCGGATAAATCGTCCTCTACTAGGGTAAAATATCTCATGATGGTACCATCCGCGGGTGCATACTTTGTGAGGAGGAAATTGAAAGGAAAAACTTGTCTTCATGTTTATTGTACTGGTTTGATATAAGGCTCAAAATAATGTTCATCAGGTCTTGTGCCTTGTACCATTTTTCCCCTACATTTGGAATCACTAGCATGCATGAGCAATGATCGGTAGTGGACAAAGAAAAAGTTATCATGCAAGAGTTACCCTTGCTATCACGAAGGTTCGATATGAAAAGCCTAGTCAACTTAGGGTGATGCTGAAATATTTCTACACCTTCTAAGAAAATTCATAGCACCAAACGTGTCTTCGAAATAAGATACAAGTAAAGGTGAGGACCGTCTAGCTCTCTAAGGTTTGTTGGCTACTATCAGCGATGATTTTGCACTCCCTTATGTGGCCTTCTTTGTTGTACCAACCCTCATCCTCCTCAAACTCATCATCATTATTTTCATTTTGGATGTAATCTCTATCCTTGCTATCCATTTGCTCTCTTTTGACACTTTGAAAACCCTAGTGTATAGGAAATAAAAGGAAAGTGAGTGAGGGAGTGAAGGGAAAGGGAGGGGAAGGAAAAAGATAATGAAATGAGGGGCTTTAGAAGATAGGGATAGAGCTAAACAAATTAATGGAGATGGGGAAAAAGGTTTAATAATATTTGTGAGGTAGATGGAAAGTGAAACTATGAAGAGGGATTAAAAATGAAAATTAAATTACAAGTCAAGGAAGTATGAGGAAGTCTAAGCATAAAAGTAGAAAATTCTAGAATTTGGGATTTTAATGAAAATGGTAAAAGAGGGCTTTTGGGATATGTAGTTTTAGTGTTCTTAGGAGTATGGGATGAAGTTTTAGGGTCTAGGGACATTAATTTTTTGAGTAAAATGGGTTTTGGGAAATTTTGTTATGATGGGGAATTTAGGAAAAACTAGGGTTTTTATGTTTTTTGTCAACATTTAATTTCATTCATAAGCACAAAAATTATGAATGAGGGAGTTACCTAAAATGTAACAGTGCTTGATTTAGAGACAAAGAAGCAATCTTGAGTTGTTTGGAAGAGATTTTTGGAGGTTTACGTGCTACTATGCGCAATGCCTCACCCAATAGCGCAACGCCCTTAGCCTATGCGTAGCGTTGCGAGAAAAAAATACAACGGCTAAACGGTCCTATGTGCGGTACTTTGGCCTATGCGTAGTGCCAAACCCGGAAAGCACGGCGCTAGGAAATTTATTCTGAAATTTTCACTCCTTGTTCAACCTTATTGCTCTAAAACCGTCAGGTGTATATATCCTTAGAAAATGAACAAATGAAATTTTCCTCTTTAAAAATTGGCTTTTATACTTTGAATGGCTTTTTAGTGGTTTTGAATTTTCTTTTGAAATACCCACTTTTCTAATGTTTTCATTTTTCTCTTTAGACTTTGGCACTAATACTCTTTTGCTTACCAGACTTTTTGCATTGCGAGCTTGATCATACTGGAGTTTGTCTTTCCTTTCTCACTTGAGGCCGGACATGATTGCACTTTTGACGACTTGAGATTACATTTATTACATATGCTAACATAAAATTACATTTGGAAAAAAATAGAAATAAATTACATATTTGAATTTTCTATCAAAATAACATTTGATATAAAATTCATTAAACAAAATACAACTTTACATCATGATGATATTTTTAATCCCTCTCATATATGTGCTATACCTCACCTAAATAGAAAGGAATGACCTTGAGAAATAAAAAACCTAATGACACTAATGGGAGTGATTTTTTAAACCTAATAACCTTTGATTGAGATTTTGACTTTAAAGACTTCTAAGTAGAACATAGCATTTTCCATAAGTGTTATTATGCTCAAGGAATCATGAGAATATGGTAATCAATATGATCTTGAGGGAGAAAGAAGCTCATTTGACAAGGACAACCACAAGTGGAAGAATTTTATGTCATGACCTAGTAATGGAATGATGAAAAAATTATTTAGAAATGGTACACCTAATATGCACATGAAAAAATGTGTTTTGATCCTGACGTGGAAATGTATGAAAATAATGACACTAACATTGGACTTATTGAGGGATGGTGAGCTCCTTGGAGGTCTCAAGAACATGGTATACCATGAGTGCCTAACCATTGGGTAAATACGATCGAAACAATAAAAAAGATTGCAAATTATTAAAGCTGACTCCAAAAAAAATTTAAAGTGATTGGGAGGCTAAAAGATCAAAAGAGAAACTAACTCGAGTACTAACTCAAAATAGCTAGCTCTAAACTCCTATAAACAACGGAAAATCAACAAGCTTTATAGCCTTCACTTCGGGCCCCAAGCTTAGATGACTATGTCTACACGCATCCAAACCTTATGCAGAAAATATAAAGCGGTATTTACTAATGAAAAGTGAAATATTCTCTCGAAGTTGCATTAGAAATAATAATGTGTTTCAAGAGCCTACCATTAACTGGTCCTCCTAAATATTCCTTCCCATTCATTTTCGCTACGGAAAGAAATATACGCATTACTGTCCTCGATAAGACAAGATCTTGTAGGGTCCTTTCCAAATCCTTTCAAACTTCTCTATGCTTACCTTTATCTTCATTTTATTGAATCACTTTGCCAAAAGCTACATCCCTCCAGGCTAAAAACTTATGTCTTCTTTGGTTTTGCGATCATAGATCTTCTTAATGTTTACTGCCTAAATGCGAGAAGAAATCTAAGAAAAATTCCTCCCTATGTTTTCTAAAGATGAATCATTTGGGTGCGATTCAACGTTGCATATCATCTTCCCTTACTATCTACCTCCTGCAATAATCTCATAAAGCGGGGACACATAGTGACAGTATAGGAAACAACGTATCCGCTACCATAAACCAATTCGAAAAGGGTGACATACCTACTGTACTTTTTGGTACTCATTAGGGTCTTCCCACAAAGCATTGGTAAGCTTCCTATGCCAATTTTCTTGTTCTTTCCTCCAACATTTTCTTAATGATATTCACCAAGGATTTATTAGAGGACTTGGCTCTATCCATTTCGCTAATGGATGATATGTTGTGGAGTGGCCAATACCGTGTATACTATGACTTATGACAAAAAATCAAGCATATTCTTTGACTTAAACGCTAAAAGCATTATCTGTAATAATCTTGCGAGGACACCAAAATGAGACAAAATGTTGGATTATAAAAAATGAATAATTCTATATGTCTGTAGCTTTCCTTGTAGGAATAGCCTCGATCATGAGTGAAGTAGTCGGTGGATGTTAGAATCCACTGCTCTCGTCATGTCAAAGATGATGTGATGATAATTTCCCAAATAAAATCAAGTCCCCACTCTCTTGAAAGGGATCATTTACTACAACAAGTTTCGTTGAGAAAGAGGACGGAGTTTCCTTTTTCCACTGAAAAACCTAACATTCATACGTAGGTTTGTGACTATTTTGTAAAAATCAGAAAATAAACTTGGCCAATACCCTTCTCTCAACACTTTTTTAGATGTTTTTCCAAAACAAATGGCGCTCCACAATTTCCCCTATGGAATTCATCCATTACACCTGTAGCCTCATCTTCGATCGAGATAATTCAAAAGAACACCTCCTGGATATTTCGAATAAAGGTCACTACCAAGAATAAAGTATTTAGTGGATTTCAAATATCTCCCTCTAACTTTCAGAATTCGAGAGGAGGACATAAGTATTGAAGGACATGACATGATATCGAGAATACCATGGTGAAGTGAGAAACATTTGCGATACTCACATATTAGACCACCATCTTCTTCATCATCGACATTGCTACAATAAGGTTTATATCTAGAGCATGAAATTTGGATTCGACCACATCGACTTGGCTAACCTATGTCCCTTGATCAATTGTGAGGCATGATCTAGAGATCATACTCTAGCATTGCTTCTATCCACATACCCCCTCGGGACCTTCAAGATTAGTCTATGTGAGCAACCTCTATACTTGTTGCATTTGGAACATAGGGATATAGTATGTGAATGTAGAATATAGATGCAGGAAATATTTCAAAGCTATGATTAAGGCTAAGAAGCTTAGCTACTCAATAATATTATAGCGAAGAGTAGCATCTCTAATGGCTTGACCGTAGAAAGCTAATAGGTTTTTCAACACTGATATTTCTTTTGCATCAGAAACTATAGCCAAGGTGTGCTTGAGATTCCAAATGAAAAATATTATGAAATCACTAGTATAGTGCGGAATAACTTCAACTAGGGGTTGTGGTTAAAGCAAGCTTTACCAATTTGAAAGACTTCATAGCATTAGTGGTCCATTTTACACTACTTGTCACTTCTTCAACATACTAGTGCATTTCCTAGCAAATTCTCGACTGATAGGAGCACAAACTATCGTAGAAGTTCATCTTATCATTGACAGGCTACATATCTCCTTTTTGTTTTGAGAAAAATATATCTTGAGATGGCTTCTACTTTGGAAGGATAAATGTGAATATAATGTCTTTGGAAATTATGTGACAAGAAGTTTTGTCTTCTTCCATGGAAAAAAAGACTCTTCTTCGGATTTAGAGAAATTCCAAACTCCTCGAATTTACGAAAAAAATTCTTCAAAATGATACAAGTGTTGATCATCAAAACTAGAAAACACCCATCAAATAATACTAGATACACCACTAAGAACATCATCTTTCTCATTAGAAAAGACTATATCCATTGCCGGGTGAAAATTAGAAACCCTTCGCATTCTTGAGTCCAAATGGCATTTGTCTAACATCACAGAAAAATTTCCCTAAGGTGTTGTGCAAAGCACTTTTACCTTGGTCTTCTTCATGTATACCAAAATATTGATTATAACTTTCGAATAACTATGTCAAGCAATGACATACTTGCTGATGCTCCAACTACCCTTTGTAAAATATGATCCATCTTAGGAAGGGGGTAATTATCCTTTAAAAATCACTTTATTAAAATTCCAGAAATATATGCATAACCTTATGTCCTTGGTCTCTTTCCTTACCGTATTCAAATTTGAAAGTCAATCTGAGAACCTAATTGGCACAATAATACGATTTGTAGCAATGAGGTTTACCTCTTCTACGATGGATGGCAACAATATTGGGTTAGCATCTCAACTTCTTTACGAAAGGGTTTTTGATCCAGACTTGATGGGAATAGTGTGCTGAATAATATTCTTGTCATCTATACCTTCAAATCTGCACTTAATCCCATGGAGAAATATTCAGAAAATTCGAGACCAAAAAATTTGATGTACTTATCTTTTTCTTCGGAGACAATGTCTTAGAGAACTTAACCATCTTGGGCTTGTATGCTATTCAAATGTTCACATTTTCCCACCCTATTACATAGGATTCAAATTTGGTTTTCTTGCCACATCATCACGATCCAAAATATCTTCTAAAGGTATAAGACCTCTAAGAATAATATTGTCTTTTAGCTACAAAACATTCATGCGATTGGCTTCCTTATGTCTTGGTCATCAACATCACAAACATCATCAATAAAAGCATATTTGAACTTTTCCTTCATTCTGAAAAAGATATTAATTTCTTTGTCATCCCAAAAAAACTTGTCATTACCTTAAATTATCTTGAACACTAGGTCTATTTTTGACATGAATTTAAAATTTATTACGGGTTCATCAGAATTTTGAGAGTGTACCCTTGCTTTGTATGTGAGCGAATGCTGCAATGATGTTATGAGTTATTGGTAGTGTTGTTAATGTATACTCAGGAAAAAATTTTAAGACATCCCAAAGATGCATTTTTATAGGCTCTCGTCTGTAGATGCTTTACTTGATATTCTCCTTTCACTTGCTTTATGACAAGCTCGGAGTCAACTTGCATAAACAAAAATTCCTTTTGCACCAAGTTTCTTCAAAATCTTGCAGACTTTAGTGATCAATAGCTATCGTACTCCGCTTACGATTTATTAGAATAGTCAAAAGCCAACTTATAAGAAGAATTATCTAACATTAATTAGAATTCCCACCCTAATTTACAAACAAGAATTAGAATCCAAATACCCGGTCGCACCAGACCTTCCTTACCCAAAAATATTGTCAAAATCCATAGGGCCTCCAAATGCCCTCTTCATCTTCTAGATGCGTGAGGAAATTTAACTTTTGGTTTTGATTTACTTTGGCTTGTCACTGACGTTTTTCTGTTACTGTACGGTTTTCTATGTACTTCAAGAGAGCTTTTCGAAAATGCCACCATTGAAGAAGACACCATTTCTTTCTCTTTATCAAGGAGTTTCTACAAAACTCTCTTGAAACTCTGCATTTATCTTCTACTAATATTAGGTGATTATTTACATGATTCAAAATCACCATCAGCTTTTTCAAAATAAAAAGGATTCTGAGTACATGTATGTAGCCTATATTGGATGATTGATAGGCTTCTCCTTACTAGTTATCATATATTCCATTTTCTTTTCTCGATACAATTTCCTCAATTTTCACGAAAACATGAATAGTAGGATAAAGAAAATTAAAGTTGTAAAGTAACTTTGAGTTTACATCCCCATGATCTAAAAGCGAGGCTAGTCTCGAAACAAGGTGGTATATCAACCTAGCCATGTAATATCCAAATCCCGAATTGCTACAACAAATATGGAATATTTTGAGATATTCAAAAGATTCGAGCTTGAGAAAGATCATGTAGACATGGAAGCGTAGAGCAGCTAATTAGATGTAAAATAACATCTCACCCGAGTGAGATGTAAGAACTGTATGACAAAGTATGGCTATATTCTCACTTCCCTATAGGTGGAGGTGAAATGCAACTTAATACGGGGCATAAAATAGCTATCTTCGAGAGAAAATAATGCAATAAAAAGTGGATATTTGGGACTTGGATACCTTATTTTAGAAAATATACAAACAGCACTTTGCAGAATTGGAGGTGAAACAAATGAAACTAGCTATACTAAACAGATCTCATCAGCTCAAGGAATAGCTTTAAAAACACCCCAGAATCCCATGACTTCTCTACGACGAGAATTTTTGAATATTGTGAGAGCATAATTACAAGTGAGGGTTTTTCTATAGAAAATTATGAAAATAATACTGAATTTTGGAGATTACATTAATAAAATAGCAGAGAAATGGAGTTTAACCTCTTTTACTTGAAAGGAAAAAGACACTGACAAGGGGTTTCAGCAAACGTATACATGTACAAAAAGCATCACTGCATATAACGTGAGTTTCTTTGGGAACTACTGTATTAAGCATGGAAATTTGAATATACATAGAAATATACGAATAATATAGAGAATGGCCCTAGGCCTCCCTCTATTATAACTACCGAGAGGAAATAAACACCTCCTCCTCAAACAACATAGGGACAAAAATAGCAAAGTTTAACCCAACAACAAATACCCCCTGTCATGAAATGACGCTTGCGTTCTTGAAGGTAATTGCCAGTCTGTAGATGTTGATGGTTGTTTGGTCCTAATCAAATGATGGAATTGAAGCTCGGAACCCTCCTTTAAATCCCTTAGAAAAGTGATCCAAGAATGGGATGGAAATTCTGCCACCAGAGAATCCTTTGCTACTAGCAGTCTCGCAACCACATCTAAATAGGCTGAAGCATGCAGTAAAGTAGTCCAAAATACCACGAGATATGAATAATAAATGATCTCCTTGATTCTGTACCCTCATTTTTTTATCTTTGTTGAGCCTCCTAACCTATCGGACCCCACACATTGTTGAGGTGACTTCCTAGTGAAAGATTCCTCTTCCAAAACTACGTTGTCCTTGTTGGCTTTCCTCCCCCTTGTAACTGGTAGCTGTTGACTTGGTCAACTAGGAATAATCCACCCGCAATGCCTCTTTTCTACACTAAGTTATCTTCAAGTCAGGGTCTCATATGCCTGTCATCTGAGGCTGATCCTTGTTCACATTGAGCTAGTTTACTTGGGTGATCACTTCTTTCTCAAGAATGCATGTTGACTTAGTCAAAGAAATTAACTATGTCCCCATCTATTTTTCCCTTGTTCACACCTAAAAGTGTAAAAATATAGCTTTCCCTAAAGGTGATCCCTTTCCTTATTAGGGTGGAAATTATTCATGTTTTTATTTATTTTCATAGGCCTCCTTACCCATTTATTCCTCTCCTAGAGTGAAAACGTAAAAATCTAATATTCCAGATTTGCTTGTGTATGAAAATTTTGGAATATTATGGTCCTCCCCCTCCCAAATGTTGTGTCCTCCGGCTTAGCGCAGAGAGATAGGACTGAATAGAATCCTCTTCTTCCTTGTAGCAAACCTCATCAGATCAGAAATCCTCCAAGGATCAAGGTGTTGCATCATCGAAATTATATCTCCAAGTTGCCCCTCCCAAGTAAACAAGCTAGCTTTTGGTGTACACCCCAAATAGCTATCATTATGTAGACTCCAATGAAACATCCATGGAGGCAACAATACCAGGCTGCATTTGAAGGTCCTCTTGAGTCATGAGGGCTGATATAGAGTCTACTCCTGACGAAATCCTCCTCAACCTTGGTGCTCTACCAAGTAGGGTGGAAATTTGAGATTACGGAACATGCCCGATAGAAAAAGTGTCCTACCCCATGTTTTCTTCCTCTCCACTTAAGATAAGTGTAGAGAATTTGTTGATCTTGGGGTTTGTCAATAATGTTTTCCCTCAAATGGCAAGAAGGAAACTAGAGCATCCAAGGTCCACTTTCCCAGTAGATGCGAATCAGAAGTTGGCCCAAACCATCTCATACACTGATGGATAAGAAACCACCATCATATAGCACCCCATCCATCTCATGGCCCTCCTCACAGAGACATAAAATTTTTGCTATAATGGCCCATGCCTCTCACCCATGCTCCTCTTAGGACATGTAATTTAGACAGTGTGGGGATCCTCCTCCCCAAAGAAGCACATCCACCCCCCATGTGTTCCTCCCCCAATCATGCTCCTCATAAAAAAAAGATTAATATCAACCAAATAGGATCATGATCAACATCATAATGAAGAAATACTTTGAAGGGTTTATGTGGTGTTGAAGTACCAATAGTCTCCCAAGTGGTCATAGTGGAGTCTTCCCCACTACATCTTTAAACAATAACATGCGGAAAGTTGTTTCTCGGTAGATGGCTAGTTGTGTAAGTCACCACATCTACTAGTAGCAAATAGTAGATGGTTAGATGTATCAACGAGCATACAAGGAGTGAATAAACACTTGCCCCGGATCATATAGTAGATGGATGTCTCCACTCTCATAATAAAGCGGCAAAAACAATGGTCCATGGAGCCTAAAGAAAAACTTTCCCCTTTGCATGAGAGCAATTCACTGAAAGAAATGGTAAGAGCATGCAAATATTGTGTGGAACAATCAATAAATGAAAAAATAGAAGTGTCTTACCATGTAATGAAAAGTAATACTGGTGACAAAATCCACTATATATGAATCCTCCATAGTGGTAGGACATACCTAGATGAAGAGGAATGAACCACATGTTCGCCTTATGAAAATCCCCCTTCTTATGCACGGAAATCCAAGTCAAGGAGAACATACTACGTGTATGCGAGGATGAATTCATCACACTACTCTATCAATATCATCTCCCTCCCATGTCCACCAGTGCATCAAATATGGCAGAGTGGTTCGGGAGCACTCCATCCAAAAAGTCACTGCTCCAAAGTGACAATGCTATTGGCCTATGCAAGCATAGGCTCTTTCCAACTCATAAATCCATTCTTTGACATGTCCCATGTCAAAAGCTCCCTCCCCATAATGTCTTTGCTACACATACAGAAGTTCCTTCCAAAGGTGGAAGTACTCCCGGGATCATCTAAGGCCAAGGAGTAACCTCTTTGCACTATGATAGTGCCATCCCCTACTCCTGCTGGCATCATGCACAATGTGAGATAAAATATGCCCTTGCTCTCTCCTAATCCTCCAAAGACGACAAATGTCTTTGTTTGCCTCATCATACCTCCATCATACAACCATGTATGGTGAAAAACATAATGACCATATCATCATAATGAATCCACACTCCTTGGTGCACTGCGTGATGCAGAAAGTACCCTCCAAGTCCCTTCCATCCACATACCCTTGGGAAAAGGATATTCTACAGTGGCCAAACTGTCACAGAAGTGCCAGCCAACAGTGCCTCTTGCTACCTGTCATAACATGTTGCAAGTGGCTTACTAGCCTCTTTCTCTCCACCCAAATCCACTCAACCCCATGTGGATGCTTACCCCTATCATTCTTCATGTCTTGGCATTCTTACCAATGTGTGCTACATCCTCCAAAACACGGTTCCTCTTCTTGTGCATGTCTCAGAGTGTTGCAAATTCCTTCTCTTGGATATATCTTAGAGAAGATCCCATGTACGTAGCCATATTCAATCCATCAAGATCCAAAGGTGATAAAAGGTAAAGCCCCTCACTACTATTATTTGTACAGCTAATTAGCCTCTCCAATGATTTAGTTTTTGCCTCATATTCCATCTCACAGTTCATTACTCCCTCCCAAAGATCACACTCCAACCTCAAGGGTTGTGTGCAACTCAACAGAGAGGTCATGAAGGATGATGGTTCACTTGTTCCTTGAACCATTCAAGGCGGCATATGCACAGTGCAATCCTTCTACCCCTCTTTCGGAAATAATGTTTGATCACCAGGGTCATATGAAGACAAATTCCCCTTTGTTGGAGTCCCGTGTTTTGATAGTTTGGCAAATCAAAAGACAAGGAAACATCAAAACCAATCTTTTAGAGATACGGGATCTAGTCCTCATGTTACTCATAGAGGGATCTCTCAAAATGTTTGATTTGCAAAATTTTATCTTGTGTTCTTAGATTATTGGTTTTAGACTAGTTATTAAGTGCAAGTGTGATTTGATTGTTTGTTTGGTTGAATTGATATAGAAGAATATGAAAAGGTCTAGGAAAGGTAGGTAGAAAAGAGGAAGTAGTAGCTTCATTGGGCAATGGAGGTCAAAAAGAGGTCATGACAAAATTATCAATGGATATGGGATATCAAAGGGGAAAATCTAACTTGACACAGAATCCTTTGGTTTAGAAATAGAGATGGACATACAACGATATGGAAAGAAAGTTTAATTCTCAACAAAGGAGATTTGAAAACATAACTTGAACAATAAAGAGGAATTTGATAGACGGGGCTGGCCATGAATTCTGACAGAAAGCCACACTTTAAGCAAATAATGACTTCAAAACAACTTTTAAAATGAAATCTAAGATTAGGGGAACACCTATTTTCCTCAAATATTTTTTATTTCAAATGACTTAGAAAACATAAAAGTTTCACTGATAATTACGATCATAGAAGAGGGAACACCTAAATACATCTATGATCACAACTATAAAGACCTTTAAGCCACCTGTTCAAGCAAGGACAAGGGGCAAGATCAAAATAGACCTCCTTGACTTACCGTAAACAAAATGATGGCCACTTCAAACTAGAGACTTGAATTACAATATTTAAGTGGCACTGCATACAGTAACCATAAATCATGTTGAAACCAACTATTTGAACTATTAAGGAAATAAACAAGCATGAGGACTAAAGAGAGAGATTTAAGACTCTAAAATACCTCAGCAGAAGGAAACATGAAATAGTGAAGGATGAATAGATCTAAGGTGCTTCCAGGAGTCATTTCTTAGCCTAAAACTTTCAGCCTACTGTAGTAAGAAATTATGGAACAAAATGAAAAAAGGAGAAAACATGAACAGTTCAGAATACTTCACCAAAAACCAAGTTCATGGATCCAATGATAGAGCCTTCTCAAGAACAAGCATGCAACAACATCCTCAAGGCTTCCAAGACTTCAGTTTATTCTTCAACTTCAACAGACTATGTGTTATTCTAGAGATTTTCAGTATTACACTAGTAATCAAAAACAACCAACCAACCAACATTTTCTCATTTTCTACAGAAGAATTTATAGAAGAATGAGGAGGTGATATCTAATAAAAGATCTCCCATGGAAATTAATACAGACTAATGACTTCTCGGCCTTTGAGGGGCTCGATGAAGAAGCGTACAGATATTCTCACTATATTAATTGATTTACATTTAAGATTAAGCTCGGTGGGAGATTTTATTGACTTTTAGGCTCTATTTCAGGATGTAATAACTCTACTGATATTTTTTGCATTAAGTTCCCTTAGCAGAATTAAATCTTTGGCTATGCTAAGGAAAATTTCTTCGTTTGATCAATAACTTCGGCCTTTGTTTTGAATGCTTTAAGGCACAGGTGGCTTTGTGGTAGCTGAGAGGAATCAATTTGCCTCTAATGTGGCGGTGGAAGTCTTTCTGTCTGATAAACACTTACGATTTTCTTTAACAATGTTCTAATTTTGAGGATTAGGCTTTTGATAATCAATCTTAGCCATAATCCCCAAACTGTCTTCAATCTTTTGCTCTATTGCATTATGTCTTCGACACTGATACTCTTTTTAATTATTTTATTGTTTGTGTCTTGTTGATGTGAAATGCTGCGCAAGGCTCACAAGGCATCAATGCCCATGAGGCATCGATGAGACGTGGAGTTTGAACCTTGTGAATGGTTTCCTTTCATGAATCAAATGCACAGGAATCGTCATTCCCAGCCTTTGGCCTTTTCTTTAACATAATGGATAAACCATTAAACACCTGCAAAATAAAAAACTAATTTAAAAATCCTGCATTATTGGGTTTTACTGCTTCAGAGGGTGTGGGGAGATGCGTGGCCAATGGATGGCATCATCCAACGGTGTAGATCTATTCGTGGAGGTTAGAAAGAAGAGAAAAGGGAGAAAATATGTCAGAACCGTTGATCACGCAGAGATGAACGGTGGGGATTACGCGTTAAAATCCTCTTGGTAGAAGGCGGTGGGAGATGAAACCATGAGGGAAAGATCTGGGACCATCCGATCTAGACACGTGGACGGTCTAGATCCAATCGGAGGATCGCAATCGATGGGGGAAAAACAAACGATAAAAATGCATCCGATGAAAAGATTCGATGCTATCAAATGTAGACCCTCGATCTGTAGTTCAGATCGATGGTGGGAGATGCATCAGGAGATCGCAATCGGTGCTTTTGAATAAAAAATTTTAAACGAGCCAAAAAAAAAACTCTGATGCGATGATTTTGGGGCTGTCGATCTGCAGATCAAATCGACGGTGGAGGATGGATCGGGGAGGTTAAAAGGCGGGGGAAAGCTTTGCGATTGGAACGAATGAGGGTCATCGGATCAAAGGAAGGTGGAAAGGAGATCGATGGCTCATGATTGATCGAGGAATGATCAATCGGGGAGGAGGAATATCATATGCGAAAATGCGCTTTTGAATATTGTCGATGCGATGATGCACAGGCCGTTTGATCGGTTCAAGATCAACGACAGAGATTGCTTCATAAATTGTATCGGCGGAAACCATTTATACCTTATGAAAACCAAAAAAATGATATAAACAAAGGTTTTCTGCGTCGGGGTGGGTTTATATATACGAAATGGATAGGCACCCAACTGTGGGGCCTTGGTCTATATGGAATGTAACAGGCCCGGGGCTTATATATGAGGTCCAATCGCAATCGGAGGTTGGGCCTTGTCTTTTCGATCTAACCATTATTAAAATCCTCCGATGCGATGAAGCGCTCAGATGGCTCAGCGCCTGGTTCTAGCACTAGGGCATATAATGGGGAAGTGGTTTGGATTTAGCCCAAAGGGGCTTAAATCCATAGTCAAAATACTTGTTTTTTATGATATTTTCAAGATGTTTAGATGGATTTGGGGGTTTCAGGAGAGTTTAAAAAGGATTTTTAAGCTCTCTAAAGAGGATTTTATTGAAAGGTGAACAGGGGAAAATGAAAAATAAAGGAAGTTATGAGAGTGAAAGGGGTAAAAAATGAAGGTTATTTTTGTGGTGGAAGGAGGGAAAAATGGCCTTTGCAGCAGTATTTTGTCTTTGAAATCAATAGAATTTCTGAGTTTTGAAATGGGAACAACAATGAAGATTTGGACAGAGGAGATGATGTCTTCAAGAGTATTCAAGAGATAACACTTTTTAGCAATAAAATTTGTTCCTTGAAGGCTCCAAAAAATGTTTTAGCCACCATTTGATATGAAAATTTTTATAGGTGGCTAACAGTGGCTGCACTTGGGGATGGTGCCTTCTTGAAGGCATCAAGAACTTCAGACCGGCATTCTCTAGGAGGTTGATCAGTGCCCCATCCATTGGGCTGCCTTTCTTTGATTGAATGATCTTATTTTGCTCTGGAAATGCTAACAACCATGGAAAACAACGAATCTTTCATCAACAAGCTTTCTACCTACCCAATCCTACTGATCTAACATTTTTTCTTCCTTAGAGTGCACTTGGATTGGAAAATTCTCTTACAACATTTTATTCTTTTGAAAATCAAAAACTAATCTAAGTCTAATCTTATTCCTCCATGAACTCAGATTAAGCAGTTGAGTTCATAAGCTTCTCTACCTAACTATTGTCTATTAGGATTAGACTGTCTGACATACTTTTATTCTCTAAATTCAAAGACAGAAATTTAAAAGCAAACAAGTCAGGATTGAACAGTCTAACTTGTTGCTGATCTATGGCATAAAAACAAGCTACACATAGACTACAATTGGCAGAAACTTTAAAACAAAATGCGAAGGCTTAAGATCTGAAAGTTTAAGAACATCCTTCTCTTTTTCTTCAGCTCTGATTTTATTTCTATTTGAGTTGTTCTTTCCTTGTTCTATGGTTCATATTTTGAGATGATTAGAACCAGTTTTTCTCTTTTTAAGACTCAGAATTAGAACAGATGGGAGTCATTCTTCCTTCAGACATTTAGGTTCAGATTTTGGGCATGTTTGAACCTTTATTTTCTAGCCTAATCTATCCACTGATAAGCCGAGATTAAGTTGTTTGGAAAATTGAATTCACTAACCTATTAGCAGAAAATTTAAAACTAATTAGTCATGATTAAGTTTTATGACTAACTAGGAGTGTGTTTTTAGGAGTGGCATTTGAGCTTGCACACTTTCAGATTTTGTTTCTCTTTTTGGTATGGGGCTGTACCTTTCTTGTTTTACAATCTTCTCCTCCTTTTTTTCTATTGTTTTTAGATTTTTTTTTCTTTTTCTTTCAAGACAAAAATTCAACAACTAACTAAATGCTCAAAGCTGAGCTTTATTGACATTCCTACCTAACCTACTCTAACTTGGAATATTTACATGTTTTAGCTAATGAACTCTCTTTTCTAGTACAACCAATCCAGTAAATGATTCCATGATTGGTCCTTCTTCATCTCCTTGGGTAGGCTGGACAAATAGGGCCCCTCCCATTCCTTTTGTTTTTTAGCAGCAGTGCTATATAATCTTCTTGCTTTTGGTAATACACTGCTCCTAATGACCTTGATCCATTCTTCAAATGGCTTTAAGAAGTGAGCATAGGGATCTGGAAATAATGCCTGGTGAAGAGTATTTGGAAGACATGGTTCTACCAGGATCATTTCTTCTTTCTTCACTGGATCAAGGTAAAGATTCTTTTGGGAAAGAACCTTTTCTTCATCTTCATTATTATCTGAACTGGAGGACTCATCATATATTGCAGTGTTGTCCTCTTTTAGTCCTGGTATGCTCTGATTCAGTGGACTGTAATTTGTGAAGATATCATCATGTTCTTGAGCAGGGGTATCTTTTATTACCTCAATCCTCTTAGGAGAAGGCCCCTTATCTTCATCCTGCTCAAGAAATTCCTCTTCCTTTTTAATCTCAACCTTACAACTAATAGATTGTTGATTCCAAATTATGTGAAAGCTATTTCTGATGGATTGGATTGGCTAATTTCTGCTCTCAAGTTGATGATAATGAAATTCATGACACCAATCCACTGTTGGTTGCCCTGCATGATTAGTTTCTTTTTGAAGCTCATCATCATCATCAGATTGATCAGAATTTGAAAAATCATTAGTATATACAATTTCACCAATCAAACATATTGGGTTATCAGTTTGTTACTCTTTGAGCTTTTCTATAACTGTGTTTTTTGATTCAAGACAACAAGGTTCAGTAAGTAGATGAGCAGAAGTGTTTTGTTCAAATGGAGCTTTGGAGGTTGGCTGTCTGTTTAATATTAGATCAATCTCTTCTTCTGTTAAGAGAGAAGGAATTGTCTTTTTGCTTAGGACAAATGTACAGCAGTCTTCTTGAGCCTCTTCTAATGGATCTCCATTTGAGTTTGCAGGGGAACTTTGAGGTTTCTCTTGTTTTTCCTGGTCTATCTCAGTTCTGAACAACTCCTCATGATTTTTGCAACAGTTATTTAAAATATGGGATTCGGGAGTTGTTTCTAATAGATTATCAGGATGTCATTCTTCTTTAATCATCTGAAATGAGTCATGACATAAAGGTAGAGACTCTGGTTGGGTTGTCTCTTCTCCTATTTCAGATTTTGTGGGTTCAAAATGGCTTATATTTTCCTCAAGGCACTACTCACTGTTAGTTTTTGCAATCTGGTCATGATGTTCTCTTAATAGCATGGTGCAATATATAGGTAGATAATCAGGAATTTCCCGACAACATTCTTCATTTCTTTCTTTGTAATCTTGTTCATCGCACATATCTTGTAATTTTTGGGTTTGTTCTTGATTTGAAAGGAGCATGGGCTGCTCTTGATCATCAATATTCAAATTAGCCTCATTCCATTCAATTCTTTTCCCAAGCATATACACCGTCTTTTCCATCATGACTAGCAATTTTTCTTTATTGTTTTCTCTATAGTATTTCTCGCCTTCTTCTATAAAGTCTTGATCATCATCTATATATTGCTCATTTTCTAGGTCTTGTAATGGTTGAGTTTTTGTTTGATCTGGGAAAAACATTGGTTGCTTTGGATAATCAACATCTATATCATTCTCACGCTTTCCAAATATTTTATCAAGTATGTACACTATTTTCCCAATTAGTTCCAATAATGTGTTTAGTTTATCTTCTCTGTCCATACTTGGATCCATGTTTGTAATAAGAGGTCATTGTATCTTTCTAACCAGTTCAGAGTCCTTTACCAGTGGAGTTATGAGGTATTTTTGGATTGTGGAGTCGCCAGGTGGAAGATTTTGAAATTTGCTGTCCACCAACATCATGATTGGGTTTTCTCAATGCATTCCCAAGGGAGTCTACAAGGACTGGAAGAGTAATAGGCCTTTTGGAGGCTAGTGGAGTCACCAGGTGGAAAAATTTTAGCTTTTGTAAAGGTAAAATTTTTTATGGTTCCACCACCATGTTTATTATGAAGCCAAACTAAATATTTTGGGTTTTTCTGAGTTTCTATGATTGTTTGAAAGACTAATGAGTTTATAAGAGCTTGCTAGGAAACTATGAACTCAGTGGTCCCATCGTGATCGCCATTATGTTGGTGTCCCGTGTTTTAATAGTTTGGCAAATCAAAAGACAAGGCAACATCAGAACCAATATTTAGAGTTACAAAATCTAGTCCTCCTGTTCTCAGACAAGGATCTCTCAAATATTTGTTTACAAAGGTTTATATTATGTGCTTTGAGTATTGGTATTAGACTAGTTATTAAGTTCAGGTGTTTGTTTGTTTGTTTGGTTGAATTGATACAGAAGAATATGAAAGGTCTAGGAGAGATAGATAGAAAGGGGAAATGTCAGATTCATTGGTTAATGGAGTCAAGAAGAAGTAGTGACAAAATTATCAATGGATATGGGATATCAGAGGGAAAATCTAACTTGGCTGCAGGATGCTTTGGTTTTGGAATGAGATGGACATCAATGATTTGGAAAGAGAAATTTAATTCTCAACGAAGGGAAATTGAAAACACTACTTGAACAATAAAGAGCTATTTGATAGACAAGGCTAACCATGAATTCTAAAAATCACACTTCAATCAAATAATGACTTCAAAACAACTTTTAAAATGAAATCTAAGATTCGGGGAACACCCTATTTCCTCAAAGATTTTATTTCAAATGACTTAGAAAACATAAAAGTTTCACTGATAATTACGATCATAGAACAGGGAACACCTAAATACATCTATGATCACAACTATAAAGACCTTTAACCCACCTGTTCAAGCAAGGACAAGGGGCAAGATCAAAACATATCTCCTTGACTTACTATAAACAAAGAAACTTCAAAGGGAGACTTCAATAACAGTCTTTAAGTGGCAGCAGACAAGCAGGGAGAACCATAAATCATGCTGAAACCAACTGTTCGAACTATTAAGGAAATAAACAAGCATGAGGACTAAGGAGAGAGATTGAAGACTCTAAAATACCTCAGCAGAAGAAAACATGAAACAGTGAAGGATGAACAGGTCTAAGGTGCTTCCAAGAGTCATTTCTTAGCCTAAAACTTTCAACCTACTGTAGTAAGAAATTATGGAACAAAATGAAAACAGGAGAAAACATTAAACAGTTCAGAATACTTCACCAATAGCCAAGCTCATGGATCCAATGATAGAGGATTCTCAAAAACAAGCATGAAACAACATCATCAGGGCTTCCAAGACTTCAATTTCTTCTTCAACTTCAACAGACTATGTATTAATTCAGAGAGTCACAGTATTATGACTAGTGATCAACCAACCAACAATTTCTCATCTTCTACAAAAGTATTTATAGAAGAATGAGGAGGTGAGATCTGATAAAAGATCTCCCAGGGTAATTAATATAGACTAATGACTTCTCTGCCTTTGAGGGGCTCGATGAAGAAGCTTACATACGTGTCCTCTGTATTAAATGTCTTACAATTTTAAGATTAAAGCTCGGTGAGAGCTTTTATTGACTTTTAGGCTCTGTTTTAGGATGTAATAACTCTGCTGATATTTTTTGCATTAAGTTCCCTTAGCATAATTAAATATTTGGCTGCACTGAGGCAAATATCTTTGTTTGATCAATAACTTCGGCCTCCGTTTGAATGCTTTGAGGCACAGGTGGCTTTGTGGTAGCTGAGAGGATTTAATTTGCCTCAGATGCGGCAGTGGAGATTCTTTCTATCCGATAAACACTTATTGTCCGATAAACACTTACGATTTTCTTCAATCGGCTCTAATTTGGAGGATTAGGCTGATAATAAATTCAAAGCATAATCCCGAAACTCGTTTTCAATATTCTATTCTCATTTATCTCCGTTCTTCGACCTTGATACTTTTTTAATTATTTTATTTTCGTGTTCAGCGTATGTGCACACGCGCAGGCTCACAAGGCATCAATACCCATAAATCATTGACGAGACGTGGAGTTTGAACACTGCGAATGGTTTCCTTTGATGAATCAAAGGCATGGGAATCATCATTCCTGTCCTTCGGCCTTTCTTTAACATAATGGATAAACCATTAAACACCTGCAAAATAAAAAAATAATTTAAAAAATCCTGGGTTATTGGGTTTTACTACTTCAAAGGGTGTGGGGAGATGTGTGGCCATTGGATGGCATCATCCAATGGTGTAGATCTGTTCGCGGAGGTTAGAAAGAATAGCAGAGGGAGAAAATATGTCAGAACCATTGATCGTGCAGAGATCAATGGTGGGGATTACACGTTAAAATCCTCTTGGTAGAAGGCATTGGGCGATGAAACCATGAGGGAAATATTTGGGACCATCCAATCTGGACACATGGATAGTCCAGATCCAATCGGAGGATCGCAATTGGCGGAGGAAAAACAAATGTTAAAAACGCACCCAACGAAAAGATCCGATGTGATCAAATGTAGACCATTGATCTGCAGATCAAATCGATGGTGGGAGATGCATCGGGAGATCCCAATCGGCAGTTTTGAATAAAAAATTTTAAACGAGCCAGCAGAAAAACTCTGATGCGATGATTTTGGGGTCGTCGATCTACAGATCAGATTGACAGTGGAGGATGGATTGGGGAGGTTCAAAGGCGGGGGGAAGCTTTGAGATTGGAATGAATGAGGGCCATCGGATCAAAGGACGGTTGAAAGGATATTGACGACTCACGATTGATCAGGGAATGATCAATCGAGGAGGAGGAATATCATACGAGAAAATTCGCTTTTGAATATTGTCGATGCGATGATGCACAGGCTGTTTGATCGATTCAAGATCAACGACGGATATTGCTTCACAATCAGACGAAGGAAATCTTATACCTTATGAAACCAAAAACCGACATAAAAAAAGGTTTTATGCGCTATGGTTTATATATATGAAATGAATAGGCGCCGGTCTGCGGGGCTCTGGTCTATATATGGAATGTAATGGCGGAGTTTTGTTAGATATGAGGGCCAATCGCAATCGGAGGTCGGGCCTTGTCTTTTCAATCTAACCATTATTAAAATCCTTCAATGCGATTGAGTGCTCATATGGCTCAGTGCTTGGTTCTAGCACTCGGGCATATAATGGGGAAGTGGTTTCAATTTAGCCCAAAGGGGCTTAAAACCATAGTCAAAATACTTGTTTTTTATGATATTTTCAAGATGTTTAGATCGATTTGGGGGTTTTGGCAGAGTTTAAAAAGGAGTTTTAAACTCTCTAAAGAGAATTTTATTGAAAGGCGAACAGTGGAAAATGAAAAATAGAGGAATTTGTGGGAGTGAAAGGGCTAAAAAATGAAGGTTAGTTTTGTGGTGGAAGGAGGGAAAAATGGCCTTTGCAGCAGTATTTTGTCTTTGAAATCAACATAATTTATGAGTTTTGAAATGGGAACAGTAATGAAGATTTGGACAGAAGAGATGATGTCTTCAAGAGTATTCAAGAGATAACACTTTTTAGCAATAAAATTTGTTCCTTGAAGGCTCCAAAAAATGTTTTAGCCACCATTTGATATGACAAATTTTATAGGTGGCTAACAGGCCTTATCCCTTATCCCTAGATCTTATCCTCCCTCATAAGTGGATCTCAAGCTTTGATTGGTAAATCCTAAACCACCATGTTTACTCTATAAATTTGCCTCCCATAGAGTCTAGGTTGGATTTTGGAGATTGTGAGCTCCCTCGTGTTGCTACTTTGATATTAAGTAATCATCATCCATTTTAATTAGGCTTTAGTGTGAAGGTTTTCTTTATGGAAAGGAAGGGAAATACAATTGGGAAGACATCTACAAAGTCAACTTCTAGATATGGTTGTGACTCTCTCATTTATCTATTAGTACAAAAATAACTATGTTTTCTTATACTTGTGTCATGTTGATGTTAATGTATTTTAGTTCCATTTTGACTCATTGAATAGAGATATTGGATTATTATATGTGGATATTGTAGTTCTCATTATCTTCTTACTCATTATTGGAGGTTCCATTTATAGCGCATTGAGCTAGGATTGGAACTTGCAAGTAAAGAGAAGAAGAGGACTTGCTAGAGATTCTGGGTAGGTCTATTTTTCATATTCTAATATTATTAAGGAAAAAATAGAACTTTTTTCCCTCTATTCTTCTAGATCATAACACCACATCTAAGGAGTTAATTTTTTCCGCATAAGTGAATTTTCCATATAACACTTAGTTGTGGAGCGTGAGGTGTTTCCATTGAAAAATTCACTCAGGTCATGGCTGGAATTCTTCCTCTCATTCCACCTACAATACAAACCAGTCAATCACATGATCATCATCATGGACATACTTCTTAAGAAATGTGGTGATCCCTGGTATTGCACCAAGAGTGCTGCAACTCCCAAAAGCTACTCTACTTTACTTTAACAAGTCGAGACTCGTGCAAACTTGGAGGTGACAGTGTTGTATACACAACAGATTCATTCTACTCATGTCAACATCTTATGATCTCTATGAAAGGGTGTTATTTCTAGGGTTTCTAAATGAAGTCTATCACACTTCTGAATTTAGACCTAGGGCTAAAAATTATTCAAAGCCATTAAACTATCAGCAATCAAAGAAATATTCTACAAAAATAAGGTAAATGTAACTACTATGCAATGAAATAAATCTACAAATAAAGTTATGGCAAAAAATGAAAGAAAACTAGGCATCTTTCATGATGTTGAATTGAAATATCATAAAAAAGACGAACCCAATCACACTTTGTTGGGCGAAATGGCTAAAAAAAATTTGTCCATTTCATTTTATAACTATCATGATTTTACTCATGCATCTAATCATAACCTAACTATGCTTGCAAATGCATTGTTTTGCAGAGGAGCAAGTGCTAAGGTGGCTTACTAGGGGCTTGAACTCATGGCTGCAAGGCTAAAGGTGGATGGGTGGTTTTTGTAGGTCTTGATGAGGTGGGTGGTGGTTTCTAGGCTTAAGGAGGGGCCCACTAGTGCTATTGTAAGTATTGCTACAGGTTTCCTATAGTGCTACAGGAAAGTCCTGAATTTCTACAGGAAATAGTCCGAGGGCAATCTAAGGCCCAAAATGGATGAGAAAAGCATAATGAAGGTGGAGTAAAGTTTTTTTTGGATTACTGGAAGGTGGCCAACCCCTTGTCCAATTTCATAACCTCTTGGGAAGCCTATCTTGCACCTTTAGTGTTTTCTCATGGTGTGAACGTGAAAAATCTAAAAATAGGGCTGATGGAGATTTGATGAACATAAGGTATATGAAAGGTGATAAATTAAGGTGAAGGTCAGTGGTGAAATAATTCTTTGTTGTGCTGCTTGAAACTGCAAGAAAAATACATTTTCATGCAACAAATATTGATGAATTCATGATAAGGAAATGGAAAATATGAGTTGAATTTGGAAGGAAAACCTACTTTAGATTACAAACAGAAATCTAACTCAACATTCTAAACATGTTCATGACACTACAAAAGTCTAACTACTCTTTCCAATAAATCATAAACTAAAAAGAAAATTTGGCATGTGGAGAAGCTCTACCCTCCTCAAGCTCCAATGAAAGAGATGGGAGAGGGAGGCTTAACACACAACTTTCTAAGTTTATAAACTATTCAACCAACATGCAAGAAAACTTAATCTACAACAAAAGACAAATGGAAGAAAACTAAAAGAAATGAATTGAAATGTAAGAAAAATAGATACGATGTCATAAGAAAAATATCTACAATGACATAAAAGTAAAGAATGAGTACACAAGAGAGACTAATACCAATGAATTGGGCACTAACCCACAGTCATATCCCTCTTAAACTATATCAGTGAAGCATAATCTGAATACTGATCTTATTGTAGAAAATAGACTCATTACATAAACATGAAAGTCTCAAAAACCTATTACAAGAACTAAGAGTCTATTAGTGTCCTTCAAAGTTTGAATCCTAATGAGCTCTTTCTCAATACTATTTAGACTAGAGTGTAGCTACCAAAAACTCCGTAAAAAGTAGGTGATGTGTCCACTTTGAATGCAAGTCAAGTGTAGCTTTGGTGCACTTGATCTAGAGTTTTCTTGCCTCCCTTTCATTTCAAGCTATTGGAGGGAATTTTGAGGATCCCTTGGTTGCCTTTGGGAGTTAATGAGGTGGAAAATTCCCCTAGAATATATCCTTGCTTTATACTTCGAGCTTTAATGGAAAATGATTCATAAAAAATGAAGTATCTTTGTGATTTTCCTACATTTAACTCATGTTAGGCATTCAAATAATGACAAACCTTAATCGCCATATACACTAGCAACATGTTGAGGCCCCAAAAATCAGTGCAACAACATCAGGGAAACCACTCGGCCGGGGATGTTAAAATTGTCCCTTTTCCATTTGGAATGGTGGCTCTGACTAGATTTCTGGGACCAATTTCCGAGTTTAATATAATTGGGGTGAATGGATGGATTTATCACTATATGTAAATTGGTAGATGGAATAATATATCTATCTACTATGTATCCGGAGAGGAAATCTATTCTTTGAGATAATTTATTTAATTAAATAGTTAATTAAATCAACTCGATAACGTTTATATCACAACTTTTAAATTCCTGTATTTCATATGTATCAAGTGATAATAGTATAACATGTTCAGAAGCAAGTTAATACCAAAGTGTATTGAAAAATATACATGAAACAAAACATCGTAAGATAAATAAAAATTTCTCATTTGAAGAAAAAACATAACAATAGGATAAAATTACCATGTATATGTTCACTTTGCTCATTTGAGAAAAAGTACTTAGTCCAACCCTTTATATTCAGAAAACTTCAAGAGTACAAAAGTGAAACATCTGTAAAATATTCCTTTTAAAATTTCAGGACCCCTTGTTCAAAGACATGATGGTGTTTATATATAAAAATAAAAAGTCATTAAAATAGTTATTACTATAAAAACCTGCAGAGGTTTAAAACAAACCTCCTTAAACTAAGTGAAATTTAAAGAGAAAGGAAAATAAAATGGGTGACTTGGTTGATGATTGTCTCACTGTCTCCTTAGCCATTTCTTCCTTTAGATAAAGGATGTTAGACATAGGCTTAACCTATGGAGGTTGTTCTGGCATAATTTGCATATGTCCAATGAAAAAAACATCAGAAAGTGGAGGAAGTATTTAGGAGGGTGTATCTGTAAGACATCACATCATAAGCCATTGACTATGAGGCTTTACTAAATATCTCCAATACTTCTCCCAATCAAACTTTTCCAGCTCCTTGATGTGTTCTTATTATACCTTGAAACTTCTTTCCATTTCCTTATCAAGTCTTTCACTATAGGCAATGCACTGAGAGGGCATATGTCAATATGGTTTGCAACGACGAGATTTTGACTAGTAGTTTCCACAATTTTAGTAGCCACATCCTCTGCTCTACAAATAGCTCTTTCCATATGTTTCATTTGTATGTACCGGTCTTTAAACAATATTTATTTCTTTGAGTCTTTAACCTTGGGAAGGTTGGCCTTTTGGCCATCAGCAGAATCCTGCCTGATGAAAAACTGGGAAACCTTATCATTTATCTCATCAAAACTAATCCTTATGTTTGAAATTTGATTCATCAGTGAATCACTATATTAACACAATTAAGGAGTATTTGATAATTTATGACAAAAAAAAACTTGCTAATGTGCTAATAAAGTATTTAGTTATAAGGCCTCTTTTATGAATTAATCAATCTTTGGAATATCCTTTAATTTCTCAATAGACAGATGTAATTGATGAATACTAGTTTCCTTTAAACTAATATCATTCTAGTGTTGAATATTCAATTGTTCCATGCTCTCTTGGAGCTGTGTGACCTGTACCTATAACCGTTGAATAACATTTTATTCTTTTGCATATAGCTCAAGTTCAAGTTGGATGATTTTTTCATCATTTTGTTTCAGCAACTATTAAACTTCCAAGGCTTTATCAATAGTTTCAGATGCATAAGCTCCTGTGAACAATGTTAGGCGAGTTAGATTATATTAAGGATCTGATTGTGAGGCTTTCCAAACAATATCCATTAAGACATCTCCTTGGACAAGGGGTTGAGATTTCTTTGATCTCCTTCTTTTCTTATGTCTACTCACAACTGTCTTGTGTTTAGGACTGTAGAAAATTTTGAAAGGAGGGATTTCCTCAATGTTAAGTGTAATTTCAATTGTGGGGAAGGTCAGGATGAATTCCACTCTCTCTGTGCTTACTAACTTGTCAGTGGGCTCAAAAGGGAATGAGTCCTGAATTTTAGTTTGAGGTGTATTCATAATATGTTGTTGATCAATAACTATGGCTCCTTGGTATGTTTGGATTTTTATATCAGAATCCTTCCAAACATCGCTTATATTAATTGGGAAATACAAATCCATAGTTTGAACATCGACTGATTTATCATGGTCTGTTTTACTAAGGACTTCAATATCCTTAGGTGTCACTTCATTTTCCTTTTATGACTGAGATAATGGTTGTCAAACATCCAATATTTTCAATGGAATTTATTCCAATATCTTGTTCCTGTATTGTTTAAAATTTTATAATTGTTGTGGATGGAGGTGTAGGGCTCCCAAATTCTGAACTATAGAGTAATTATCAACAGACTCAAATAGCTCAGTGAAATCATCATCTTCATGCATGAAAGGCCTAATTTTAACTTGGGTAGTAAAATTTTTGGAAAATTTAATTGGGTCATATTCTCTGTTTGGAATTGTGAATAATTTCAAACATTCAATTTTTCCAATACCTATAACAAAATGCTTGTAATTTTCTAGACCATAAACACAAAATTAATTTGAAACCTAAGAAAGCGGGTGTAGGGTTTACGAGGGCCATATCCTTCTTATATCTCTTAGGAACTTTAGACATCTCGGGAGAAATCTGGTTATTTTGGCTCACCTGTAATTAAATGAGAAAAGATAAGCAGAAAGAGGGAACTTTTGATTTTACAAATGCACAAGTACCATAACAATAAAAATGTTGAAATGAATGAGACTTCGTAAAATGATAAGATATGAATCAATACCTCTTCTAGTAAAATCATTATGGAGGTATGGGTGACAAAACCGTTAAGTTATGGCATTAATGGTTGATCTTGGTTGATGTTTCCATATAAGCATTTTAGCACTGAAATAAAAAATTTCATTTCGCAACATTTATCATGTGTAAATATTCATTTAATACTGATCAGCTTAGATTTTTTTTGATTGCGATATCAAAATCGAAATATCAGAAAAAATAAATGGAGTGCAAAGTGCTTGTGTTATGAATGTGTGATGTGCGATTCGTGATAGACTATATCACATCGGTGAACATGGTCGGGGGGGATGTAGTTAAATCACATCACGAAAACATGGAGAGTGATAATAAGACCGTCACGGTAGATTTTTTGAAATGAAAAATGTGACTTGCGATGTCCTACATGGAGGAAGTGGGTCCCGTAAGCTTTCCTTATAGAATTTACTCTGAAAAAATCCTTTTCTCTTTATAAAAGCGTTTTTTCTTATACGTATCGGGTCACAATATGTTTTAAGTGACCTTTTAGGAGTCATATATGATTCATTACAGTATTTTGATTGTGATAATGCAATTTTTCTCCTCTTAGGTGATTTCAAGGAAAAAAATTAAGGTTTTAACCCTTTTTTATTCCTATTTCTATCTAATGAATCACCCTAAGGGTCTTATTTGTTTAACTCTAAAAAAAATTAAAAAGTGTCCCCATTATTTTTTAAGGTAACTATTGCTAAAATAATGGTGGTTGTTGATTAGCACAACAATTTTCGATTCACTGGAATGAACCAGATATCTCTGAAAAATAATTTCTTAGTATCTTGAAATAAGTAAAAATAATTAAAGGAAATAAGAACCCTTCTTTCGAAATATTTAAATTAATAAAATTACTCTAAATATAAATATCTCATCTATATCGTTAATATTTCAGAAACCTTTTAGAAATAAACATCTTCATTCTTCTATATCAATCACTATATAGTTGAAAAGATAAAGTAAGTGTCTCTCTGTAACTTAGCCTTTTGATTTGCCTCTTTTTTCATAGGTAGAGCCACTTCTGCTAGTAGGAATTAATAGCTTTGGAAAGGTTACCTTTCAACCATCAATGATTCAATATCCTATCCATTTATAATTACAATTCTTTGAGATGAATCCCTAATCATATAACTTCTTTTTTCATTTTTTTTTAAAAGTCATTTTCCTTTCTTGATGATCAGAAAGTGACAATGCCATTCACTACTATGATTGAACTAAACAGGTTGGTTCATGATGAGACCCCCTATCTTATGATTTTAATAATCAGGAGCCATTACCCTGGTTTGGTATGAATTTGTGGTAATGTTAGTTTATTATTTACCTATGATCATGGTAAGCAGGCTCCTGATAAGACCTCTTATCCTTTTATGTTTTTAATATTTTTTAATTACACTCTAAAAAGTATTTTCAATGGATGGGGAGAATAATTGAATCCTTAAGAGTTTTGGATGAAAATTTAGAGTTCAATATTCTTAGTCACAAAAAGTCTTTACTTTGTAAACATAAACCTTTTTTTATTGATGCTAAAGTAAAAAGACTTTACAAATTTCAGGTTTATAAAATTTACAATTTTGATAAGAAAAAATTTCAAAGTTGTACAATATTCATTCAATTTTCTAGTTTGGTATTTATTTCCTCAAAAAGTTCTATTCTTCAAAAATAAAAACATAAAATATTTCATAGGTGTTGTGAAGAAACAAAAGTATGTAATCAAACATTATTTTCCTAGAAAAGTAAAAGCGTAGGTATAGTACATTTAGAAGAAAATTTTCTTGTAAGAAAAGAGTATTTTCAAAATTAGCCCATTAAGAGGCAGAAAATATTTTCCCCCTTGAAGATCTTGTAACATGAAGGTTGATGGGCCAAGTTGTTATATGAGTTGAAATGGTCCAATCCACATTCTTTGGAATTTGGTATGCTTAGCTCTTTCCTCATGTGCATTTTCCCACTTAAGTACAATGTCTACAACTTCGAATATTTTTGGGGAAACAAAATTTTCATCAAAAGAATTTTTTACTATATGCTAGTGTCGAGTGTGAGTTAATTTGGATTTTTTTCTTTCATCTTCCATTTTAAGAATCTAAGACATTCTTAATTGTAGGGAAGAAGATGGTAATTCGTCAATAAATTCAACTATGGATAATGAAGGAAGAGATAAATTTGATGGAATTATAGCTTCTTTCCCATAAACCAGATTGAATGGAGAAGTTCCTAGAGAGGCCTTTTGAGTAATCCTATCTACCCATAGTGCAAATGTTAGATACCTATGTCAATTTCTTTTATTCTAATCAATACTCCTTTTAATGATTCTTATCCGATTTTAATTTTTTGATCCTGCCAAACCATTCCCTTGGGATAGTAGTTAGTAGAGTATTTAAGCTTCAAACCTCTTTTGAGAGTAAATTCAGTAATGATATTTCCCAAAAAATAAGATGAATTACCAAACATAAGTGCATTAGGTAATCCAAACGAGGTAATGTTGAACTGATCGATAAATTCCATAATGGCTTCAGAGTTAAGTACATTTAGTGGAACGACTTCCACTCACTTACTAAAATAATCTGTTGCAGTGAGAATGTATTTATGATGTTTGGATGAGTTAGGAAAAATATCACCCATGATATCCAATCCCCATTGCTTAAAAGGTTGTTCAATGTTGACTGGATGCAAAGTTATCGCTAGTTTTCATTGTCTTCCAACAACAGTTTGGCATGTTTTGCATTTTCTCACATATGCATGAGCATCTTTAAACAGAGTGGATGAGTAATATCCTGCATCAAGGATATTATGTGTGATGGTATCTCCACCAAACTCTCCACCTACAAGTCCATCATGGAGTTCCTACAAAACCCTGTTTTCTACAATTTTTTCAAGCCATCTTAGTAGTACAGAGTCATAGTTATTTCTAAAAAAGTATTGTCTTTGATATGATATTGTCTAGATTTTAATCATAATCTCTTTTTCTTTTGTAATTGAGTTATGTAGGAGCATATCCATTTTTCAAATAAAATATTGAATCAACATACTGTGATTCGGATTCGTTCAAGCTTACTTAAGAAATATGTACAGTGTTAACTGACTCTTCATCATCTGATATGTTGGATGCTCCAGATAGAAATCTACAGAGACCTTGCCCTATGATGATTTTTTCTGGTATTATTTCGATTTCATATTCATGCAAAGAAGTTACCCAATTTTCCCTCTTTTCTCCTAGTTCCTTTTGAATAAGTAGTTTCCTTACTACGGAAAATGGAACTATTACCTTAGTGTGTGTTTTAAGGAGAAGAGGTCTAAAGTGCTTCAAATATTTGTAAACAACAAATGCTTCTTTTTCCACTTCTCAATAATTTAGTTCGACACCTTGAAGATTTGAACTAAAGAATGAAATGGGTGCCTCAATCTTTTGATCATTGGTTTTTGTTAACACAACATCCTAAGATGTTTCAATTACAAAATTATATGAAATGGAATTATTAGAAAAATTTGGATTAGTCAAAGAAGGAGCATTGATGATAGATTCCTTGATTATATCAAAATCTTCTATTTCATTGTGTCCCCATTTGAAGAGTTCATTTTTATTAACCATTACTTGCAATGGTAAAACAATTTGGGAAAAATTTGGAACAAATATCTTGGAAAAAATTATCTATCCTAAAAAGGACTGCATGGATTTGTTTTTTTATGGAGATGGGAAAGTTCAGAATTCCTTTATTATTTATGAATCTATGCAAATGCCTTCTTTTTAAATAATAAATCCTAAATGTTTACCTTCACTTAAAGTGAAATAAGACTATTTGGGATTTAAACAAATTCCATATTTCAAACAATGTTCAAGGATTTTCTTAAGATCATGATAGTGGTCGCTTATTTTGTTGGAGTAAATGGTTATATCATCTAAATAAACAACCACAATTTTATTTATCAATCCTCTAAATCAATATCCATTGCTCTTTAAAAAAATTCTCCTACTTTGATTAGACCAAAGGGCATTTTCTGATAGGCATAAGTGCCCCATTTATTATAAATGTTGTATTTAATCTATCTTCAAGATGAACCAAAAATTGATTGTAGCCTGAAAATCCATCAACAAAATACATTAATTTAGAGCTAGTAATAGATTGCAAAATTTTTTCCATTGGTGGTAATGGGAAATTGTCTTTTAAGAAATATTTTCTTAAGTTCCTAAAATCAATACAAATACGAATATTGTCATTATTTTTCCTAACAGGGACTAAATTTGTGACCCACTTTGAATGCCTAACATGAATGATAATCTTGGATTTAAGGAGTTTTTTGAGTTCACTTTTGAGTTGACATTCAAGATCAGGGTGAATTTTCCTTAATTTTTGTTGTATATGATTTTCAGTGGATATCATTGCGATGGTATGTTGGATGATGGAAGCATCATAAGTTTCAAGATCATAATATTTCCATGTAAGGAAACTATTTTATTTCTTCAGTGACTGAATGAAGGCTAATATTTTATCATAGGAAAGACCAAGTCCTAAGTAAATCTTCCAAGGGTTGAGATCTGTACCAAGATTTACTAGTTCAAACCTCAAAGTTGAAATTTGGAATTTAGAAATAGTAACCTTTTTGAATCTACATTTGAGATCATACAGATCTTCAAGCTTAACCATAGACTTACATATGACATTTTCATCATGTTTTTGTTTGAATTGCATTTCATGTTCATGTTCATCAATTAATTGATCATCATAAGATCCTTCTAATGAAAGAAAATTTATAACATCATTATCATCGTTGAATACTCTACAATTCATGGTATTATCAAGAAATGATGGGAGAAAAATCAACTCTATAGAAAATCTACCTGGACTATATTCTTCCAAAGGAATAATTATAGATGTGACATTAGCAAAAAGGTTTGCACTTGCATTTTGAATTCTTGGAACATACGAAATATTGAATGCTAAAAATTGAGAGGTAAGAGATTGTACCAAGGAATGGTAATGTTTAAGATGACCATAAATGAAGTGTATGGTATTTCTTACTTGCTTGAAAATTGTTTTAGAATCACCATATACCTTGAGATATTTCGTACCAAGATAGTGCCTCATATTTTGCGGTGTTATTTGTGAATTCAAATTCAGGTTTTCTTGCCAGCACTGTCCTTCCAATTTCCGGATTGATTAATATGAAACCATCTCCTACACCTTCAGTGGATTTTTATCCATCAAAGTATAATTTCCATCATAAAGTATTAATACAATGTTTTTCTATGATATTTATACACTTGGAAGAGTCTGAGTAGGAAAATATTTCAATATGAGAATTGATTGAGTTGGTGAGAAATGGAGATTTATGAGCATTAAAATTCCTCAAAAAAGATTCAGCAGAGTAATTTATCAGAATGTTATTAGTAAAAGCCATGGTATCATTCTCATATTTGAATTTAGTTAATGAGTGTTTCAAGTGCTTTTCACGGTCTACTGTGATTGGATTTGGCTTACCATTATATGGAAGCCACATATGCGACCAATTAGTAGCAAAATAGCCATCAAGATTCTCTGACCAATATCTAATTAGGATTATACCTTAAAAGTTAGGAATATCATCAACTAAAATATCAATTACTTGATGAACTTTTGGATTGCATGCTAATATGATAAGGACTGAATTCATTTCTCCTAATAGCTGAACCTTTGTTCTGTCTAATTGCACAATATGTACTACAGAATTTTGAGGAGCTATATTCAATTTCAGACAAACAGAATATGGAATGATGTTTGAAGAGGCTCCAGAGTTGATTGGACAATTATGCACATTTTTGTTGAATACTTCAAAAATTAAAAGGAAATGATGAGTATGTGAATAAGTTCTATCACTGATTAAAATAGCATCACTTGTTCCAATTTTCTCAAGTGAATCACAAGGAGGTTTAATAACTCCTTTTGAAGCTTTGGAAGTAACATGACCAAGCAAGGATGAGGCAAGGATTTCATTCAATTCTTTGAGTAAAAATTTATGTTGTTGCTTCAATTTTCTCAACTCATGTATGGAGATATTTGCTTTAATATACTTCATAACTTCCACTATATTATATTCAATAGTATGAGAGACCACTAATGTCTTGGATGTATATGGAAGAGTAGAAGAAGTTGGGATTTATTGAGAATAATAAGTTTTCTTCTTAATTACTTTGTCCTTAGAAACATGGCATGAAGACTCTTGTTTTTGAGGTGACTCAGGTAGGTCAATAGAATTTTTACTTCTAGTGTTACCTAGAAGTGCCTCATGTTCATATTCATTATCTAATGTTGAAAGGATAAAGTCTCATAGTCCATGAACTTCAACCAATTCCTCTTCTTGAGATTCCTCTGCAAATGATATTGTTTCATCTTGATATTTTTCTTGATCTCATTCAACAATTAAGATTACATTTGGAGGTTAGGAAGTTTGATTTTTCTTAAAAGATCTAAAATGTTTCTTCGAAGAAGACTTAGCTATTTATTTATTTATCTCAACCATATCATTTGACATAGTTTTTAGGAATTTTTGTAATCCATCAGGCTCATAAGGATATTTAGATGTTTTCCTTTTGGGTTCATCCTTGAATGAAACCTTCGTAGTTTTTTTATGTTCTTCTGTACTTTTCTTCTCTAAAGAAAGTTTTTTTTTTTTAATAGAAAGAGCTTCTTTCATGTTCTCTAGAAATGTACCTTATTGGCTTTATCTACACAAATAGAAATATTATAAGGAAGAGAGTATATGTACCATCCTATTTGCATGACTACTCCAGGCTTAGGGGTGGTTGGGATTTTATTGATTAGCTTATAAAATATGGAGTTGAAATCCTTTATCTTTTCCCCTGTGTTTTCTTAAAGATTGGAAAGACCATTAATAAAGGTAGTCATAGTGTGATCATCACCAAATTTAGTGAGGAATTTTTCTTCAAAAATATCCCAACTAGTGATAGTTCATGATGGTAGTGAGAAATACCATGATCCAGTTAATCCTTGAAAAGTAGAAGGAAATAGTCTAATTACACAATCTTCCTCAATGACTTCATTAAGATTTATGGTGAGCATAAAATTATGGATATTTTATTCTGCAGGTAATCCATCATTCGGGTTATACTTAGGTAACCATATTTCAATATGCTTAGGTAAAGGATGAAGAGGACCTGGTAATTAAACAGCTCCAAGATTTTTCCAAGGTCTAGCTACCATTATGTAATGTGGCAGATTATTTTTTCCTAAAGGATGATTTTCAGTAGAAGAATTAGTTCCTATAGTGGTTTATGGTGTGGAAGAAACAACTATGGAACCAATACTTATTCAAGCAACAATTGTAGACTGAGAAGAACAAGCAATATGAATTGATGAAGACATTTTTTGATAAGATGTGAAAGAAGGAGGAATAAATGATGTTGTTTGAGGGGTAGAAGAGGATTGAATCTTGCTAGTATATGATTGAGTTTCGGATATAGGATATTTCCTATGATGAAAATGGAGAGGAAATTCAAAAGGGATTACTCCGAGATTTTCACTCTTGGAACGAGTTAATACATGAGTGCCTTCAAATATTGAAGTAACGCTTACTTATGAGGGTTTAGAAAGTACAGGTTGCTCGACGGAAATTTAAATTTATTCTAATTTATTTATTAATGTCTATACTTCAGGTGATTCTGGAGAATAAACTGAAGAGAGTTCTTTATGAACAAAACTATAAGATTTGGGAAGAGATTGGACAACTTTTGATCTAAGAATGGGAGATCTTGAACCAGGACTAGAAGTTGTGGAATTGGAGGGAGAATGAATCTTCTGATGGTATTTTATTTTTAGATTAAGATTTGGTGCCATTCATAGTCATATGGCCCTCCTTCTAGTGCCAAAAATGTTGAGGCCCCGAAAATCGGTGCAATAACATCAAGGAAACCACCTGGTTGGGGACTTTAAAGGTGTTCCTTTTCTGTTTGGGATGGTGGCTCTGAATGGATTTGTGGGACCAATTTCACAGTTTAATATAGCTAGAGTGAATGGATGGATTTATCACTATATGTAACTTGGAAGATGGAATTATTAGCAAGCTTGCAATAGATAATATATTTATCTACTACGTATCCAGCGATGAAATCTATTCTGTATGAAATCTATAAAAATGAACTTTCGACGAATGCAAATGAAGACCATACATACACTTAGAGATATGAAAAAAATTGAGATAATTCATTTAATTAAATAGTTAATTAAATCAATTGGATAAAGCTTATATCAAAACTTTTAAATGCATGTATTGCATATGTATCAAGTGATAATGGTATAACATATTCCTAAGTGATTTAATGCCAAATTGTATTGAAATAGATACATGGAACAAAACATCGCAAGATAAATAAAAAATTCTCATTTGAAGCAAAAATGTAGACATAGGATAAAAGTAATATGTATATGTTCATTGTGATCATTAGAGAAAAAGTACATGGTCCAACCCTTTCTATTCATAAAAAATCAAGATTACAAAAGTGCAACATCCATAAAGTCTTCCTTTCAAAATTTCAAGACCCGTTATTCAAAGACATGAAGGGGTTTAAACATAAAATTAAAAAGTATTAAAATAGTTATTACAATAAAAATATGAGGAGGTTTAAAAAACCGTCCTTAAATTAAGTCGAATTTAAATAGAAACATAAATTAAATGAGTGACTTGCTTGATGACTTTCCCGCTCTCTGCTTAGCCATTTGTTCCTTAAGCTAAAGGATGTTAGGCATAGGTTTAAGCTTTGGATGTTGTCCTCGCCTAATGCGTAGCTGTCCGGTGAAAACCACATCATAAAGAGGAGCAAGCATGTAGGAGGATGTAACTGTAAGACAATGCAACATAAGCCACTGGATATGAGGCATTAATAAATATATGCAATACTTCTCCCAATATAAGTTTTCTAGCTTCTTGATGTGGTATTAGTTTACCTTTGAAACTTCTTGCCATTGTCTTATCAAGTCTTTTACTATAGACAATGCACCGGAAGGACATCGGTCAATAAGGTTTGCGATGATGAGATTTTGACTAGAATTTTCCACAATCTTAGTAGCCACATCCTTTGCTCTGCAAATTTCTCTTTATTCATGTTTCAACTATGCGTCCCCAATTGTAAACAATATTTCTTTCTTTGAGTCATCAATCCTGGGCAGGTTGGCATTTCGGCAATCAGCAGAATCCTGCCAGGTGAAAATTTGGGATACCTTATCAACTATCTTATCAACACTAATACTCATGTCTGAAATTTTATTCATCATTGAATCAATTTTTTCACACAATTCAAGAATATTTGATCATTTCTAACAAAAAAAAACTCTGTTGCTGTGTTAATAGAGTATTTAGTTCTAAGGCATCTTTTTTGAATTTATCAATCTTTGGTTTATCCTTTAATTTCTCAATAGAGATCTACAATTTATGAATACGAGTTTCCTTTGAACTAATCTCATTCTGGTTTTGAATCTTCAATTGGTCCATGCTCTCCTGGAGTTGTGTGACCTGTACTTCTAACTATTGATTACTTTTTGGTTTTTTTCCTGTAGCTCAAGTTCAAGTTGGATGATTTTGTCATCATTTTATTTCATCAACTATTGAACTTATGAGGCTTTATCAATAATTGTATATGCATATTATCCTCTGAAATGTGTTAAGCAAGTTAGATCCTCTAAAGAATATTCCTATGAGTCTTTCCAAATAATATCCATTGGGACATCTCCTTGTACAAGGGGTTTAGATTTCTTTGATCTCGTTATTTTCTTCTGTATACTCATAATTCCCTTGTATTTAGAACTGTAGAGAATGTCAAAAGGAGGGATTTACTAAATGTTAAGTGTAATTTCACTAGTGGGGAATGTTGGGATGAATTCCATTCTCTCTTTTCTTACGATTTTTTCAAAGGGCTCAGTAGTGAATGAGTCCTGACTTTTAGTTGGAGGTGTATGCACAATCTCTTGCTGATGAATAACTATGGCTCCTTGGTTTTTGTGGAGTGTAATGTTAGAATCCTTCCAAACATCATTCAGATTACTTGGGAAATCCAAGTCCATAGTTTGAACTTTGGTTGATTTATCATGGTCTGTTTTACTAAGGACTTCAGTATCCTTAGGGGCCGGTTCATTTTCCTTTTTTTTTCGGAGATTAGGGTTGTGAGACCTCCAACATTTTCAATGGAATTTCTTCCAACCTCTTGTTCCTGTATTGTTTAAACTTTGGTAAATTTTTTACATGGAGCCATAGGGCTTCCAACCTCTAAACTATAGAATAATTATCGACAAACTCAAATAAGTCATCAAAATCATCATCTTTGCATACAAAAGGCCTAATCTTAGCTTGGGTAGTAAAATTATTAGCAAATTTGATTGGGTCGTATTGTTTGTTTGGAATTGTGAATAATTTCAAACATTCAATTTGGCCAATCTCTATAATAACATTCTTGTAATTGTACAGACCATAAACACCACAATTAATTGGAATGGAAGGCCATGATGCTTTCTTAGCCTCCTTTAGAAACCTAGTTAGTCTGTTGCCAACAATTTGATATGCTACTTCTCTTGTGAGAATTTTATCAAGGACACACAAGGGTAGAACGTATAGCCGAACTAGGCTCCCAAATACTCTGACATAGAAGAACAGCTCTTCTCCAAACCATTTTCCTATGGAGGAAAAACTAGCTTGTGCCTCTTTTGAGAGTCTAGTGCTTTTTCATTAAAAACATCTTGAAACAAAGGGAGAATGAATCCATGAAATTTTTTCTAAAAATGGCTCTCAGACTTAGATTTCCACAATATGCTATGAAATAAATGAATGGGTACAGGGTCCTGGGTAGTCCATTTCTAGCCCATGGCTAGAAAATCCAAAGTAAAACACACAACGTCCATGATATAGGCACTCATATAAAACCAGGTGGGGGGGGGGGGGGGGGTTGGGGGGGATTTTGGAGGGAATGGAGAGATTTTTCCTATATTCCAAAGTTTGAGTGGAAATTTTATTACAAAAAATGTCTTCCCAATCCATAATATAAGAGTTTTCAACTACTTCCATGAGAGGAACCCATTCTACTGAAAATCGAGTAGTTTCAGGCTGAAAAAAATCCTAGACATCATCGGAGAGACATAACAGTAGGGACTTGCAAGGGATTCATTAGAGTACATACCCTTTTCGTCATTCTTGTGCTTATTTGAATTACTTCTCCATTTCTTTATTTCCTTTGAATTGAGCTCATTCTCTTTCGCGAAATATGCAAGAAATTCTTTATCATATAACTTTTCAGGTTCTGGGATGTGGTACATCGGATTCATGTCTTTGAATTTAAAGCAACAAATCATTGTTACTCTGCTAGTTAGAAAATTCATGTCCATGATGTTGATATTATGAATGATACATCTTAAAATATCAGTGTATGGTAATTTTTTGGGTTGCACAATATTTTGATGCGGGAAAGAATTAGCCACTTCTTTAATTGTAGCTTCTATGGTATCAAGAGCATCAACAACTGTCTTCCCGTGAACTTTGTGAGATTTTTCATCCTCAAAGAGATTGTAAATGGAATCCCACGAGGAGGATCCTCTTTCTAGTCCACATGTAGTATCTATAAATAGAGGAAGGATCTATATTCTCTCGGTTGTAGTTGGTGCATGGTTTAGAGGGGCCATATGCTTCTTAGCTTTCTTAAGAGATTTAGACATATATGGATAATTATGCTTATTTAGGCTTGCATATAAATAAGTTAGTAAATACAAGTGGAAAGAGGGAACTTTTTATTTTACAAATGCACAACTACCATAGCAATAGAAATGTTTAAACAAATGAAACTTGGCACGCTGATAAGATATGAATTCAATGTCTCTTGCAGTAAAATAATTATGGAAGTATGGGCGATAAAACCATGAAGTTATGGCATTAATGGTTGATATGGGTCTATGTGATCATATAATAATTTTAGCATTAAAACCATATCTATCACATCACACCATTGCTTGTGTGCAAATCTCAATTTAATATCAATCGGCTTATGTTTTTCCCGATTGCGATATCAGAATTGCAATATCCACAAACATAAATGGAGTGCGAAGTGTTTGTGTTATGAAAGTGAGATGTGTTGTTTTCGATAGAATATATCGCATTGTTGAACATGTTTATGGGGAGTAGTGATAATGTTTTTAGAAATGTGATGCAATGGAGTATATCGCATTGGGAAAACATGGAGAGTGACAATAATACCATCGCGGTAGAGTTTGTGCAATGCGAAATACAATTTGCGATGGCCTACATGGAAGAAGTGGGTCTCATAAGATTTCCTTATAGAATATACTTTGAAAAATTCCCCTTCTCTTTATAAAAACACTTTTTCTTTTACATATCAAGTTTCATATGTTTTAAGTAACCTTTTAGGAGTCATATGTGCTTCATTGCGGTATTGCGATTGCGATAATGCAATTTTTCTTTGCTTAAGTGATTTTAAGGCCAAAATTTAAGGTTTTATCCATTTTTTATTCTTATTTCTATCTAATGAATCACTCTAAGTGTCTTATTTGTTTAACTCTAAAAAATTATTAAAAATGATCCCCGTCATTTTCTAAGGTAATTATTTCTAAAATAATGGGCGTTGTTGATTAGCCAACACAACATAACACCATAATATAATTAAATGTGAGAAAAAGAGCCTTAATAAGGAAAAAAGGTGAATATTAGCCCCTCCAAATGTACCTAATGATGGAGCTCATCACAATGAAAGATGTAAAACATCATGGAAATCCATTTTCAAAGGGAGCGGAAGCATGGAAAAATTTAGAGGTTAATATTCACAAATGGGCTAATTTTCCATGCTTTTTCTAAAAAATATTCGCCAATTCCCACTTTTTCCTAAAAATTATTCATCCAAATTTTATAACAAAAAATTACCTTACCATAAAAATCGCCATAAATTTCTAGGGACTATATAAAAGCATTAGAAGTTTGAATATTTTTACTAAAATGTCACCAATAATATTATAGTTTGCATATTATGGAATAGTAAGTTTCACCAAGGTTTCTAATATTTAACATATATTTGCATCCTTAAATGTTTCCCTGAGTGCAAGTCGGTAAACCACTCATCCAATCCACTCATGGATCTCAAAAGTCTCGCAATACCGAGGTGCCATCTTGCAACATGATCCAATCCTCAAAGATATTCTCTTGGGATTGATTCACAAGTGAACATGCTCCCTAGCTAGAAACTCCTTGAATTATCTATGTTGATCCACATATATCTTATACATGTCCTTTTCTTCGTTCAAATTACTCTTAATAACTTGCATTTCTTGTTCAATCTTAGCCAACATATCTGGTTCAATCAGTACCATGTTCACTGGATCACTCGAATTGAGAGGCGTATTAAAACTCCATCGATCAAGAACCTTAAATTGACTCATCCTAAAGGACTCTTAATATCCATTATTATATTCAAACTATACAAGTGGAAGATACTCTTCCCACTTCCTCTACTGATGCATGACAAAAATTCTCAACATGTCCTAAAGAATCTTGTTGACCCACTATGTCTGTCCATATGTGTGCACATGTTAAGTTGTACTCAAAGCTAACTTTTTCCTGAACTCTACAAAAAAATCCTTCAAATAAATATAATTGAACTTTCCATCTCTATTTAATATAATTTTCTTGAGAACAGCATGCAATCTCACTATCACCCTAATGAAGATCTTGTCTACCTTAGTAGTTGAATTCGTAGACTACATTGCAATGAAGTGAACTAGCTTACTTAACCTGTCAACAAAAACCATGATGGAATAATGCTGCTTCGATGTCCTCGACAAACCTATAATTAAGTCCATGTAAATGACCTCCCATTTCCATTCTAGAATCAGAATCGGTTGTGATAAGCTATCTAGATTCTTACTCTTTGATTTTACCTGAACATCAAAAACAACCACCTCTTTCCTCAAGTTTGGCCAATGAAAGAGCTTCTTAACTATTTTCAGAGTGTTCTGATATCCCTGGTGACCTTAATACTTCTTGAAATGAAATTCCCTCAAGATAAACTTCTTGATCTCACTGTTACCTGACACATAAATCATGTTCCTAAATTTTATCTAGCCATATGTCGTGAGGTGATACTCCTCATCCCTATCACCTTCACCCTGCTATTGTAACCTATCCTTCAACTGTTGGTACCTATCATCATGTGTTCTTGTATTTAATATTCGCTCATGAAAATATCTCAAATAATAACCTACTACTGCAATATTATTCACCTGCACTCTCCTACTGGTAGCATATGCAACTATGTTCTCCTTTCCCTTGATGTATTTGATCTTGAAATCAAACTCACTAAGGGTATCCAACCATATAGCTTGAATAGAATTTAGATTTGGTTGGTCAAAAATTTACCTTATTCCTCTATGATCACTCATCAAGATGATCCTACTTCCAAGAAGATAATGTATCCACCTCTTCAAGGAATGTAGGATAGATGCCAACTCAAGATCATGAGTCACATAGTTCTGCTCATCCTCATCCGACTTCCTTGACTCATAGAATAACACATGTCCTTACTACATTTTGACTTCCACAATTCCTTGCACATAATCATTTTTACATACCACAAACTCTTTATCAGGGTCTACAAGATTCAAGACCAAATCATTTGTAAGAAAATTCTTTAACAAACCAAAACTACTTGCACACTCCTAAGTCCATTACGTTTGTGCAAGGATTCATTCCTTCACTACAAAAGGATTAAGCCTTACGCATCATACTTCATTTCAAATTTAAAGGTTTTGAGTGGTTGGATGGCTTCTAAAAGAGTTTTGAATGGTTTTTTAATCTTTAAGACTTTCATGCATTTGGAAAGTTGTGGAAAGTGTAAATTGTATGGGTAAATTGGTAGTATAGAGAGCAGAGTATAAAAAATGAAAGGAGATGGATAGTTGTTACTTACTCTAAGAAATATTCATATCCTAAATCAGTCACACAGCTATAATGATTGCTCTTTAAACAAACTTTATTTTAGGTAAAGTAAACAACAGTCAGAAAGTAGAGTACGTACATAAAATATTTCACAAATCCTTTATGAAATATTTACTAACATGTTCTACAACATATATATGATTTATAGAAATTTGGAAAGCAAATAATTTACTATCAGAGCCTCTAACAGTCTCTTACTCACACCTTACTAGCTTCTCCAACTCATAAATTAGAAGAAATTAACAAATACAAAAACACACCATACATTAGATAGTTCTTGAGTCAAAAAATCCTCCAGCATGAAGTGAAAAAAGTAGTTTCTTTATTATATTAAGTCTTCAGGTAGATCAATATCCAACCTTGAAATGGTATTTACAAATGGTATATATATAAAGAGAGGCACCAACTCCAAATCTTCTAAAAATAAGGAAAAACTACTCCTAACATTACATAGTTGTCATAGGACACTAAATCTATATCCCATCAAAATATAACTGAAAGGACAGATGTACATGAAAGAAGAGAAGAGAATTTGGGTTGAACTGTTGAATATGCTGACATACTAACCCTTTTTCCAGTTGGTTTGTCTCCTCATGTCTTTGGTTCTTAAATAAACATAGGTCTTGATTAAGTATGACCTTAAAAAACCTCATAACCATGTATCACTGTCACTTGTTATATCCATTTCGTTATGAGTCCTTATCTTTCTTGAGCTGGCTCAGAAATTTTTCTGACAAATGTCAAAAGGCATTTAAAAAGGCACTACCAGAAATTCTAGTAAAAACTTGTAACTGCACAAAAACTGTAACACTATTGGATTTTTCAGTAGCGCTCTGTTTCTTTTTCAAAAATTGACATAAAACAATTGAAAAACCTATGCAGACCTATACAATTTAAAATTTGAGTTGTTGTTCAAAATTGTGGCTGCCTCTTTGAGAGTGGCCTTTTCCTCATTTTAACCCATTTGGATCTTTTTCTTTTCAAGGGTTTTGTTTGTTGATTTTTAGGTGTTATTTTCATATATTTCTTCTTCGACTCATTAGTATTTAACCCTTCAGATTTTACTCCTACATCAATTTCGTCTTCCAACAAAACTTGATTATGCAGAGCCTTAGACTTCAACCTACACTTGTTGTTGTCTTTGATATGTATTTTTCTGGTACCAGCAACAATTGTGGTCTCCTCTTTCTTTCTCTTGCTACTAATCTCATACCCTGCATCTTTGAGGAGCTCTTCATCAGATTTTGTGGGCTGATATTCTTTCAACATTTTTCATTGGATGTCCACTTCTGGAATTTCCGATAGCACTTGTGCTTTAGAATTTTTTACAGTTGTAGACCTTATTCTTCAAGATCTGGTATAGAAATTAGAAAAAGGAAAAATGGGAGGCACCATTTTCATCAATTTATGTTTATTTGTTGATGAGGTCTCTCCTTTCTTCAACTTACTCTAGGCCTTGTCTTAAGGAGTTTCTTATTTTCTACTCTTAATCCTCTTATGGATATTTTCCTTCTTATCCTTTCTCTTTGTTCTTTTTGTAGGCTAAGGATGTTATTGTGAAGCTGGAGACAGATGAGCTGGAGATGTAGGCATAGGTTGACCTAACCTGTAAAAATTAAAATGGTCCCATGATTAATTTCTTTTCCTTAGCTCTTCTTCAACTAACACTTTAATGAGTTCTTGACGACACAAGTTGTATTCTAAAGAAACTCTGTGTTTGAATTATAGTTGACATATTTTTCAGGCTCTTCAACAAAAATTATGGAAAGTTGAGGATATTCATACCTGGAAAATGAAACAGAAATATCATATGATAAAGAAACACTATAGTATACGTCCTTTTAGAAGTGAGGTAAATTTTGAGTTTAACCGCTTTAACCCATTCATTTTTAAGGAAACTGTTGGGTATTGCATTGGACCTGTTGGGATCCCTGTGTCCATCTTTGAGGGAAATGTTGAAGTCTCCTCTAGTGATGACTTGGACCTTAAACCACCTTTCTCCTTCTTGTGGAAGGTTGAATTCCTCAAAAATTGAATCTACTGATACCTGCAATTTAAGACCATATATGGTTGCTTCCTATCCATTGACATAATTTGAAAACTCCTGAGCTACTCCTAAGTGATAGCTTCCCAATCTTGAGCACAGAGAATACCACCTTTCTTGAACAAAAGGCCTTCTCACATTAAAATTTTCATCCACTATGTGAGCTCCTTTTGGTTCAATTCATTTTAGCTTTCCCCCTCTTTTAGTCACTTTCAGTAATTAATAAGTTTGTCTGCAGAATTCTGATAGGTGGCAAGGCTAGAAGAGCTCACCGAACAAGTGTTGTTGTGTCTTCTATAAGATCTTGTCTGCAGTCTAAGACTCCTTCCTCAAAATGCACACTAGAAAATCTCATTCTCCAATAGCTAAACCCAAAACATATGGTATTCCTTCTTTCTTGGTGGTTTAAAACAAATACAATGGTTCAGCCTCCTACGAAAGATATTTTCATTATGGTATGTATCCTGGACCATAGCATGCACCATGTGATAGAAATTATGGTCTTTAGTTGGCTACGTAGCATAATATGGCATACTACAGGTGGGTGGAGATAAGGGGATCTATGACTGGCAATCACTTCCAATGTATGCTGATTATTGGCCTAAATTTCTGGTAGTGTCTATGTGTGACCAACCAAACTATCATTGCATTAAGACTACATATCCATAATATTTTATATTTGATAAACACGTACTTTAACATGAAGCTAAACCAACTCACCTGACAAACAAGATGGGATCAATGGCTGGCTCGGTTAACTTTGGATTGACACCTAGACACTTCACGTATAACCACAACTTAAACTTAACATTGTTGACCACAAACCTTTCCTATCACATTATTTAAATCATAATAAAAGATGTAAAAATATTTTAAAAAAAAGAACACTTCCCAGTCTTGAGCATATAGAACACCAACCTGCTTGAACAAAAATCCTTATCATATTCAAATTTGCATCCACTAGGTCAGCTCCTTATGGTTCAATTCATTTTAGCTTTCCTCCTCTTTTAGTCATCTTAAGTAATTAACAAGTGTGTCTGTTGAAATATGATAGGTGGAAAGGCTAGGAGATCTTACCTAACAGGTGTTAATGTGTCCTCTATGAGATCCTGTTTGAAATATAAGACTCCTTCCTCAAATTTCACGGTATAAAATCTCGTTATCCAAGAGCTAAACTCAAAACTAATAGTCTTCCTTCTTTCTCGGTGGTTTAAAACAACTACATTGGTTCACCCTCCCATGCAAAAAGATGGCATGGTACAGGTGGTTGGAGATAAGTGGATCTGTGACTGACAATCACTTCCAATGTATGTTAATTATTGGCCTAAATTTCCCCTAGCGTCTATCCATGACCAACCAAACGATCATCGCATTAATACTGCAGATCCACAATCTTTTCCAAATGCTAATCACTTACTTTAACATGAAGCTAAACAAACTCAACTAACACAGAAGATGGGATCAATGGCTTGTTTTTTTAACTGTGGATTGAAACCTAAAAATTACACGTATAAGCACGACTTAAACTTAAAATGACTGATCACAAACCTTTCCTATCACGTGATTTAAATCATAATACAACATTTAAAAAAAATTAAAACCTGAACACATGGCTTGACACAAAGTAGATGCACTTTTTATTTTATGTTTTAAAAAATAGGGGAAACTACCAGAATTTCCAGTAGCATCCGATTAAAGAAAAATATACACAAACATAATTAAACAGAATGTCCGAAATAGGCTAAAACAGATGCTACTGGAAATTTTCGTAGCATTCAATATTTTTTTTTGAAATTTAGAAAGTCTTATCCTAAAAACAAAAAAAATTAAAATGGACTCATGATTTAGCAAATATATGTGCTAACATTAGCTCCACAGGGGATAGAGCTCTCCTTACGAGGCTCTGAGAATATTTTGAAGTTTCAGTGCCTTGTCATTGGGCTATGGAGTCTTATTATGAAACACACAGGTATTTATAGTGAACTTAGGCCACCAACAGCCTTAGTAAAATAATTTCTTGAGAAATCTCCCATTGAATTGGCCTCCAAATACTTATGTCCCATCAAGATGTTTCAACTCAATAGTATTTTTCTGCACAATATTGGATATTCTGAAAGGACCAAGCCATAAAGCATAAAATTTGGAATGCTTACATGAATCTTGATGTTGTGCATCCCATTTCAACACCAGATCTCCAATATGAAAATATTCTTTTTAAGTTCCTCTATCAAAAACTTGCTTTATAGCTTGCTAAAATTTTCTCACCAAATCATATTGTTTTTTTTTTCTTTTTCTCACTTCTGTGATCTGATAAATTCTCCTGGTCATGTCATTTGGCTGAGCCACATCATTTTGTTTAAATTTAGCTACAATAATGGCTAATTGGACTGAAAAAACAACACCAGTTCCATAAACCATTTGAAAATATGATGTACTAATAGACCTTTTGATTGTCACCCTGTCGTCCTGTAAAGCAAACTTCAGTTTTGAATCCCAGGCTTTCTTGTTTTTCTCAAATAACTTGGTGATGATTCTTACCAAAATTTTGTTAGATGATTCAACTAAGCCATTCCTTTATGGAAAACGTGTCATAGAGTGAAAGATTTGAATACCATAATATTCACAGAAATTTACCAATGGAGTAGCTTTAGAAGATGTTGCATTATCTACTACTAACCTTGATGGACATCCAAATCGAGTTATGATTCCCTCCAGAAAATTAATGATGAATTTATGAGTATAATTCTAGGTAGGTATTGATTTGATCCATTTGGTGAAGTAATTAGTTGCAACAAGAATCGAACGATCTTATTGACTTGATGGTCGATACATTTCTCCAATGAAATCTAGGCCCCATTGTTGAAAATGTGCAGAAACAACTATGGGCTTGAAAGGAAAAGACTTCAAATGTTTCTTAACAGTGAAATTCTGACATTTTTCACATGCTCTTAGCTCAACACATACACCAGAAAAAGAGCTAGGACAAAAATGGCTAGCTCAGTATTCTGTATGGAATATTTCTCCAGTAATGATGACCTCCACACACACTACTATGCATGTCAAAATTAGCTTTATTAGGCTCATCTAGGTCAGTGCATCTCCAAAAAAATTGCATATGATATTTCCAATATAAACAGTTATCCTTGATGTAGAATTTAAGATTTTTGAGCTTCAAAGGTCTTACTCTACTTTTATCAAAATTTGGAGGAGGTTTAAAATGTTGTAGAAAATAAATGATATATTTATATCAGTTGCACTCAGAACTCTTTTCATCCACTATCAGGTTGTCAATAGGATCAAAAAAATTTCCTTCTGTTAGGTTGCTATAATACTAGTGTATCCCCTTATTTTTGTTAGTGTAGCCCCCTTATTGTTATTATTGTACCCATGTAGCCTCCATATTGTTATTTTTGTGCCCTTACATTATTATTGTTAGGTCGACTAGGATTATATTGGGACCCCATAGAATCCTATATATATAAAGGAGTTTTTTTCGTTTGTATCATCCAATAATTTTCATTTATCTAGTGTAAAGGAGGTTGACCCCTCAAAGTTGCTTATTTATAAGGCATTGGTATCTGTTAGGTCCCTATATTACTAGTATAGTCCCTTATTGTTATTAGTGTAACCCCTTATTGTTATTATTGTACCCTTGTAACCCCCATTTTGTTATTATTGTGCCCTTAAATTATTATTGTTAGGTAGGCTAGCATTACATTGTGGCCCACTAGGATTACATTATTGCCACATGGACTCCTCTATATAGAAAGGAGGTTTTGTAAATTGTATCATCCAAGAATTGTTCATTTATGTAATGTATTGGAGGTTTCCCCCTCGAAGTGGCTTATTTCTAAGGCTTTGATATCTCTTTTCTTCTATTTTTGGAGCTGGTTACACAACACTTGGTATCAGAGCTTTGGATTCTAGGGTTTCACTGCTCCAAATAGGTCATCGTGGCATTTTCGCTATAACTTTTTTTCTACGAAGTTTCCGAAGCTGAAACTTTTAGGGTGCGAAGCTGAAATCCTGAGGAATATTGTCTGTACATTTCAGAGCTTGGTTCACAATATTTTTAGAGATATGATCTGTGGAAGTTAGGTCTTTTTTCAGGCTCCTAAAAAGGTCATCGTGGGATTTGTGCTATAATGTTTTTTATACAAAGGTTCAGAATCTAAAATTTTTAGGGTGTGAAGCTAAAATCCTGAGGAAACTAATCAAAAACGTTTAGATCTTGGTTCGCAATATTTTTTGGAGATATGATTTGTGGAAGGTAGTGCTTTTTCAGGCTCCCGAATTTCATCACAAAGAGGTGATCATGGGAAAAGTTCAATAACTCTCTGTCTGAGCATCGGATTGGACTACCGTAAAAATTGGTCGCAAGTAAACGGACTGTAGTTTATTTTCTATCAATTTTAGAGGCTAAAAATGAAACAGTGGCACGTGTAAGTCGTACAAGTTCTCTCTACTGAACCAGTCCATAATTAGGTCATTGTGGGAGATTGGACATAACTTTGTCTTGGAGAATCCAAATCAGGTCAGACTTATGGCATTCAAAAGCGAGCTCCTCAAAATCAAGAAGAAGGTGTGTTTTTTTTTTCCGAATTTCATAAGTCTTGTTTGAAGAATCAATTTGAATTTATTCCAAGGGAATATTATAGAATAGATATCAGCATTGAGTTCTAAAAGATGCCTCATAAAAATAATTCAACACCCATTAAGCCTTCAGAAGGCTCTACTATGACTCATGAAGATGAAGAATTGCAACATGATCTATCAAAATTACAAGAGCAGCAGAACAAAAGTCACTTCAAAGAGCAACAAAAAATGAAATGAAGTTTTAAGAAAGGCGTAAGCCAAGATGACTTGCTCGAAGAAAGGCAAGCTGGCATGGAAGCTAAGAAGGATGACATGAAAGACAACATGGAAAACACGAAGAATGATCTAAAAGAAGACATAGAAGGTTTGAAAAAGTTGATACAAGAAATGTTTCCTAATGGTGAAAAGATATTAGAAGAACCTCATGATGAGAACAAAATAAATGTTAATCGTGATTTCATAAACTCTAATGTTGGCAGGAAGAACCACCATATTCCAAAAATGGATATGAGGAAGTTTGATGGAAAGGATCCTGTAACATGGATACTACAGATGGAGCAATATTTTGATCTCCATAGCGTGCAAAACACCCAAAAGGTACGCATTACAACTTTACATTTAGAACAAAATACATTTGTATGGTATCGATGGCTTTGCTCCTGTAAAAAAATTGTCACTTGGTCAATTTTTACGGAGGAAATGATAGCACATTATGAGGATACAAATAGCAACACCTTCTTTAGCCAATTGATAAATCTCAATCAAAAGGGTTTAGTGGGGTAGCACATTGAGGACTTCCAAAGATTGAATATATGGGTAGTTGATATTCCAGAGGAACACATGATCGATCTCTTCATAGGCACTTTAAAGGATAACATCCAAAATGAAGTTCGCGTTTTGGAACCGGATTCATTGGAGAAGGCATTCAGGTTGTCAAGAAAAGCTGAATGTAAAATAATGGTGACAAGGAAGCCTACCACTCAATTCTATAAAGAAGAAAGTGTTGCTACGCCTAGATTTCCACAACCTGCAAGGTTGAAACCAAAACAATTGGAAGAAAAAAGAGCAAAAGCACTTTGCTATAGTTGTGATAGCAAATACACTAAAGGTCATAAGTGTGCTAAGAAGAAATTATTTTACATAGATTGTGAAGAGGAAGAAGAAAATGAACAAGAAGAGGAGATACACCAGGAACCAACTCTAGAAGAGGAAGAAATGAATCTGACCATATCATGTAATGCACTGGCAGGAATTACCACTCCTCAAACTCTCAAGATATAAGGACATATCAAAAATAAAAAGGTAATAGTGTTGATTGATTCAGGTAGCACCCATAATTTTATTCATTATAAGGTAGCCAAGGAATTAAATTGTTTCCTATACCCAGCACCAGAATTTCAAGTGATGGTTTCAAATGGAGGAACTATAAACTGTTCTGGAAAATGCCATAATATCAAGCTAACAATGGGGGAATATGTATTGACTAGTCCAATTCTTTCCATTCCTATGGGAGGTGCTGATGTTTTACTAGGAGTACAATGGTTACAATCTTTGGGGACGGTAGCTTTTAATTTTCAAGAAATTTTCTTGAAAAATTTTTCAGAAGGGAAGGAAGTTGAATTATGAGGTATTACGGGGAAGCTGGGAAAGATAATAAGCTCTAATGTCATGACAAAGCTTCTGAAAAGAGAACAATGAGGTTTCATTGCACAATTATGATCACTAGAAGTTCCAACATCAAAATCATCTATTTCTGCAAATCTCCAACAAGTCTTGGACAATCATTCCAAGGTGTTTGAAACTCCCAAAGCACTCCCACCTATTCGTGATCATGATCATGCTATTCATTTTATTCCAAGAATTTTTCCTCCAAACATCAGGCCTTATAGATATCCTTACGTCCAAAAAAGCGAAATTGAACGTATGATTGCAAAAATGTTTTAGGAGGGTATAATTCAACCTAGTCAAAGTTCTTTCTCTGCTCCTATAGTATTGGTACACAAGAAGGATGGATCATGGCGAATGTGTCCGGATTATAGGGAGCTCAATAAGCTCACCATTAAAGATAAATTTCCCATTCCTATGATTGATGAATTATTGGATGAATTACATGGAGAAATTTAAGTTGGATCTTCATTCATGATATCATCAAATTAGAATGAGGACTGAAGATATTCCAAAAATAGCATTTCGAACTCATGAGGGTCATTATGAATTTTTGGTCATGCCTTTTGGCCTTACCAATGCACCTTCTACATTTCAAGGGTTGATGAATTCCATTTTCAAACCCTTCCCTAGAAAATTTGTGCTAGTATTTTTTGATGATATACTAATCTATAGCAGGTCTTGGAAGGATCATGTTGAACATGTTGACAGGGTGCTCAAACTATTGCAGGAGAAACAATTATATGTAAAAACATCCAAATGTTTCTTTGGAGTACAAGAGGTGGAATATCTGGGTCATATTATATCTCACGAAGGTGTTAAAGTAGACCCTAACAAAATTAAAGCCATCAAGGAATGGAAAGTTCCCACAACCATAAAGTAGTTGTGAGGATTTCTCGGGTTAACAGGATATAATCGCAAGTTTGTTAAGAATTATGGAAGAATAGCAACACCTCTAACACCATTATTGAAGAAAGGTGCATTTTCATGGACTCCTGAAGCAACTAAGGCGTTTGAACATCTTAAAGAGGAAATGTGCCTAGCACCGGTATTAGCTACACCAGACATCACAAAAACATTTATTGTGGAATGTGATGCCTCAGGAAATGGAATTGGTGTTCTTTTAATGCAGGAAGGAAGACCCATTGCTTTTGAAAGTCGTCCAATCAAAGGAAAGTATTTACAGAAACCTATTTATGAGAAGAAAATGTTAGCAATACTTCATGCACTAAAGAAATGGAGAACTTACCTAATGGGAAGACACTTCAAGGTAAAAACTGATCATGATAGTCTTAAACACTTTTTGGAACAAAGACTATCTTCAGAAGAGTAGCAAAAATGGGTCACAAAGATGTTGGGTTATGACTTTGAAATAATCTACAAAAAAGGAAAGCTTAATGTTGTTGCAGATGGACTCTCAAGAAAGAATGAAGAGGTGGAAGCATTGCTTTGTGCCATTTCTATTATCCAACCAGATTGGATAACCGAAGCAAGAGAGGAATGGAAGAAGGAAAAAGATGTATGGACACTCATTCAAAATTTGTAGAACGATCCTAGTACATCTGATACATTTAGCTGGAAAAATGATTCCTTATGGTACAAAGATCACTTATATCTTTGTAAGAATTCCTAACTAAAACAAAAGATTCTTCTGGAATTGCACACTTCTCCTTTAGGAGGACACTCAGGATTTTTAAAAACTTACCACAGGGTGAAGAACGAATTTTTTTGGGATGGCCTTAAATCTGATATTCGAAAGTTTGTGGCGGAATGTTTGGTTTGCCAGCAGAATAAAGTGGAAACAATTAAGACCCCAGGACTTCTACAACCCTTATCCATTCCAAGTCAACGTTGGGAGGAGATTTCAATGGATTTTATCACAGGTTTACCTAAGTCTGAAGGAAAGAGTGTCATCATAGTGGTAGTTGATAGACTTACCAAGTATGCACACTTTTGTGCATTATCTCATCCATTTAAAGCAAGTACAGTTGCTACTACATTTATGGATAGAATTCAAAAGCTACATGGAAGCCCAAGGGTTATTGTGAGCGAGAGAGATCCCATTTTTATTGGAAATTTTTGGACGGAGTTATTTTCTTGTTTGGGTACTCGATTGTCTCATAGCTCATCTTATCATCCTCAATCTGATGGTCAAACTGAGATAGTAAATAAATGTTTGTAAGTATATCTTCGTTTTTTTGTATCTGATAAACAAACACAATGGGTCAAGTGGTTACCTCTCACTAAATGGTGGTATAACACTTCCTTCCATATTGCAGCAAAAATGACCCCATTTATGGCACTTTATGGATATCATCCACCATCCATCACATCATCTTTGAGGGAAAATTCAAAGGTTCAAGCAGTGGAAGATCATATCGAGCATTAGCAAGAAGTTCTCCAACTCTTAAAGGATAACCTACATTTGGCACAAAATTGAATGAAACAATAGGCAGATCAACATCGCAGCGAGAGAAGTTTTGATGTAGGAGATTGGGTATCTTTACGGCTACAACCATATAAACAAATATCCCTCAAGCAAGCTAAGAAGGATAATAAATTATCACCAAAGTACTATGGTCCTTACAAGGTGTTGCAAAAAATTGGTACTATGGCATACAAATTGGACCTTCCTCCTTCTTCGCGAGTGCATCCAGTTTTCCATGTTTCATGCTTAAAGAAGGTTATAGGTGAAAATATTCTAGTTCAAACAATATTTCCAGAACTTGATGAGGAAGGAAAAATCATATTGGAACCTGAAGCGGTCACGGAAACAAGAACTTGACAGCTACAAAATCGATCAATTGGCGTAGAGCATCTCATTAAGTGGAAGAACTTACCCACCGAATATTCTACATGGGAGGATGAGAAGTTTATACACAAGCACGTGAGCTACTCAAGCGTTGAGGAAAACACTTTTTTGAAGGACACGGCATGTTAGGTCCTATATTACTAGTATAGTCCCTTATTGTTATTAGTGTAACCCCTTATTGCTATTATCAGACTTTGTAACCCCCATTTTGTTATTATTGTGCCCTTAAATTATTATTTTTAGGCCTGGCTGGGCAGCATTACATTGTGGCCCACTAGAATTACATTATGGCCACATGGACTCCTATATATAGAAAGGAGGTTTTGTAAATTGTATCATCCAAGAATTTTTCATTTATGTAATGTATTGGAGGTTGCCCCTCGAAGTGGCTTATTTATAAGGCATTGATATTTATTTTATTCTATTTTTGGAGCTGGTTACACAACAATATCTCTTTTCTTGTACTTTTGGAGGTGGTTTCATAACATTTGGAATTAGAGCTTCGGATTCTAGGGTTTTGCTACTCCAAATAATTCATCATGGAATTTTCACTACAATTATTTTTATACGAAGGTTCAGAAGCTGAAATTTTTACCAAGAGAAGCCACAATCCTGAGGAACTTTGTGTAAAAAGTTCAGATCTTGGTTTGCAATATTTTTGGAGATATGCTTTGTGGAAGTTATGGTTTTTACAGGCTTCCGAATTTCACCTTAAACAGGTGACCTTGGAAAAATCCTTATAACTCTCTCTCTGAGAATCAAATTGGTGTTCTGTAAAGAGAGACCAAAATCAAACGAACTTTTGTTTCTTGTGTATCAATTTCTGGGAAGAAGGAGGAAAAAGTGACACATGGCACACCGTACAAGTTCGCTCTACTGAACCAATCCATAATTAGCTCATTATCGAATATTAGGCATAATTTTTCCTTGAAGAATCCAAATTAGGTTAGACCTATGGCATTTGAAAGAAGATTCAGAGGAATACTATAGGATTGAAATTCAGGAGGATCTAAATTCACAGATATAATTTAGTTTTAATAGCGATCTCATCAAAAGCAAGGCAATTTTGTGTATTTTTTTTCAAATTTCACAAGTCTTGTCTTGCATATCAATACTGGATTCTAAAATTCTCGCTAAAAATAATTAAACACCCAATAAGCCCACAAAATTCTCTACTATGACGCATCAAGAGGAAGAATTGAAAATTTTGATGTTACAAAGAGCAATAAAAGATGGCATAGATGGTTTAAAAGAAAAAATGGAGGCTAAATTGGTTGCTTTGAAGGATCAAATGAAAACTAATATGGATGATAAAGTAGTGGAAAATCACATTGAGCATTAACAAGTTCTCCAACTCTCAAAGGATAACCTAAATTTGATGCAGAATCGAATGAAACAACAAGAATATAAGCATCATAGCGAAAGAAGTTCTGAAGTAGCCACAGAAACAAGAACTCAAAAAATACCAAATTAATCAATTTCAGAGTATCTCAACAAGTGGAAGAAATTACTCGTTGAAGATTCCACATTGGAGGATGATAATTTTACAGAGAAGCATCCAGAACTAATCAAGCGTTGAGGGAAACACATGTTTGAAGGAGAGGGGCATGTTAGGTCCCTATAATACTAGTGTATCCCCTTATTGTTGTCAGTGTAGTCCCTATAATACTGGTGTATCCCCTTATTGTTGTCAGTGTATCCCCATTATTGTTATTTTTTGTACCCTTGTAGCCCCCGTATTGTTATTATTGTAGCCTTACATTATTATTGTTAGGTCAACTACAATTATATTGTGACCCAATGGACTCCTATATATAGAAAGGAGGTTTTTTCATTTGTATCATACAAGAATTGTTCATTTATGTAATGTAAAGGAGGTTTCCCCCTCGAAGTGGCTTATTTCTAATGCGTTGACCTCTCTTTTATTTTATTTTTGGAGCTAGTTTCATAACACCTTAAAAATTGTAATCAGTCAAATTCAAGCTCAAAACTCTCTAATTTTCTTCAACTAGTAGATTGGCTAATCCTTGACCTATAATTAGTTTAGTTGCCTTCATCTCTAAATCAAACTGAATAAATTTAGTCACCCACTTACTTATTTTTCCATAAATATCAGGCTGAACTAATATCTCTCTAGCAACATATGAAGGTACATAGGAAATAACTTGAGCATGCAAAATATAAAATCTAAAAGCCTTCAGATCTTTAACTGATGCATAAACATGCTTTTCCAATATTTCATACTTCAATTCTGCATCTCTAAGGGCTCTTCTGAAAAATGCCATGGGAGCTTCCTTATTTTATGAATCTTTTTGTAATGAAACAAAAACAATAGTATCTTGAGAGGTAAATAGTAAAATCAAGAAATAATTTGAGTATTCAGGGCTTACCAACTTAGGTGATTCAATGATAGCTTTTTTGATCAGCTCAAATGAATTTATGGCTTCAATTTTCCGTTTGACTTATTTTTCCTTCTTCACCATGCAAGTAATATGCTTCACCACTTCAAAAAAATTGAGAATGAACCTTCTTATAAGATTGATCTTAGAAAGGAAAGATTAAACCTCTTTCCTGGATCTTGTAAGTGTTAAATCCTGAATTGCAATCACTCTTTTAGTATCAATTTTCACTCCAGCTTTAGAAACTATGTGACCCAACATATTACCTTATTTAAGAGAAAAATGAGACATTTTTGGATTCAATGATATACCGTATTTTCTGTGTTTGACAAATAGTTGTCTGAAGTGCTAAAGTCGTTCTTGATCTGAAGCTAAAAAAATATTAATATCATCTAAATAGTTGACCAATAATTTATCTTTTTCTCCAATGAATTCAAACTCCATAGCACGCTGAAAAGTAGCACCGGCATTCATAAGCCCAAATGGCATCTTTTCATAGATTAATGTTCCCCAAGCAATAGTGAATGTTGTCTTCTCTCGATCTTCTGGCCAAAAATATGCTTGATTGTACTCGAAAAACCCATCTAATATGGAAATTATGTCTGACTCAGTTACCTTTTGAAGAATATGTTCCATTTTTGTCAATGGATAATTATCTTTGTTGGACCATTTGTTAAGATTCCTGAAATCTACAGATAGTCTGACCTCACCACTATTATTTCTTACTAGAACAATATTAGCATCCCAGACTGAGTATCTCAATGGAATAATGATTTTGGCATCCAGAAGTTTCTTCACTTCCTTCTCCATTACTGGAAATAATAGAGGATTGATCTGTCTTAACTTCTACGAGAAAGGCTTAGTACCATATTTCGATGGTACCCTATGCTCAATTATAGATGTATTATATGTCTTAATATCTTGATATTTCCAAGAGAAAACACCAACAAATTCACAAAACAACTTGTGGTATTCAGTCTTTCTTTCTTCTAATATAGCTTTGGACAATTTAACATACCTTGGTTCTTTTTCTCTGGCCAAATTGAAATCTTCCAATTCTTCTTCTGTTTAAGCTAACTGTGGTTTGAATGAAACATCATTGTGATCAAAGAGCTTCTCAAGTGGGATTAACCTCTTTGAAATGTGATTGGTATGTAGTTGTATGATAGGTTGATCAACAATCTGTTTTGTAATATTTTTAGTGTCTTGAAAATCAACATCATTCTTCGTGAGATCTCCATCCTCATCAATGTTTAGGACATAAAATTCTTAAACATCTTCAATTAATATCCTAATCTCCTAATCATTATAGGTATTAGAATATTGAATGAGCTTGCTGAAATAGGAAGTGAATCACCCAAAATATTACTTTCTCTTGGAAAAAAATAAATGTTAAAGGCCAAGATTGAGTCTTCTACAATGCTCCATACTTCATTTTGGTAATCTCTTAGTCTTGGATGCTTAGTTTGATAAAAAATTATGATTTTCTAAATAATAATTTCAACATCTCCAAAAATAGAAATTTCTGAAATATTCATGTATTTTGTTGTTTTTAAACCAATCAACAGAGCTTCATATTTAGCCACATTTCTAGTTTCTTCGAATTCTTGTTTGAAAAAAAAAGTGGAGATTTATTTTAATGGGGATGAGATTTATTCCTACACCATCTCCTTCTTTAGAAAACGAACCATAAAAATACATTTTCCACAACTTAGAACCCTTGTGACTAATCTATTTTGAGCAGGCTTTACAATCTGAAAATTCGTTGTAGCTACAAAAAAATTATCCATATGTAAAATTTTTGAACCAACATTAGTCTTTCTAGCATAAATTGGATGATTAGTGGGGTATTTTCTTTCACTAATGATATATGCCAGCTCAGCTTATCTATAAATACTTTTTTGTTCTCCTCCAAAAATAAGGAAAATAGGATAAGTGAAATCCATTAGAAAAATTCCTCCCAACCTTCTAATCCATGATCCAGAAAGTAACATGCCAAATCTAGGAGGAATGTTAGGTACAAAAATATCCATCAACATCCCTCTAATGGGTAACTGAAAAAATTCATACTGCAATGTCTTTGATGACATCAAGGCATTGAAATTTCCGGGAATCAAATGAGTAGAGATCTTGGTACTCTCTAGTTACTTCAAGACCCAATTCATCCATGACTATCTTTGGCATTAAATTATGTCAGGCTCCAGAGTCCATTAGGAAATTATGCAATATCTTATTATTCATATTTAGAGATATATTAAAGGGAGGAGTATATTCATATTTGTCTTCTACCAATGGACCTAAAATAATAGTGGGCTTGTCATCTTGAACGTTAACAAAATCAGAGGCTACCCTGGTAGGTGGAGGCTAAAGAGATTTCATAAAAGTATTTTTGAAATCATAATTTTTCATGAGCTTTACAAGAGGAACAAGAATATTTATATATTGTCTCATTCTCAAAATTGAAAGCAGGGGGAAGTTTGTGAGAAATTTTTACCTCAAGTGAAGGACGGTTAACTGCTACTAGAATTTCCAGTCTGTTTGGCTCAACAACTTGCTTTTTTGCTAGAATTTTAACTACGTCATTATTTTTCTTTGGTTGTGCAATAAGCTTTGGAATATCATCAATTTTATTTGATATGATATTGTATCTACTTTGAGGATCAGCTGCAATCATGGAATTATCATAACTCACTTCATTATTATAAGTATATGACATGAAATATTCATACTCTCTTTGTGTAAGATGAATCCACCCTTCTTTATCTCTCAGGTAATTGATATCAACACCTTTCTCCAACCTTTCAACTTCTTCTTCATATTCAAATATAGCATTCTACAAAATGGGTTGCACTTTTTGATCATCAACATCGCTTCTTTCTCGCTGAAAAATTTGAGCAACATTAGGTCTTATAAATTGCTTCCTATTAGGTTGATCAAATGAAAAATTTCTAGTAGTAGCTTGTCTTGCCTCCATATTGATCTTGGAAATATCAGTGGTCAATGAATTGACCATCTCGGTCAACTCATATAACTTAGGATATATGTTAGAAGTTCCCGAATATGTAACTTCTGCTTTTTTCTTTCTTTTTTCTCCGTCAATCCCTCATCTCAGCCTATCAGCTTCTAACTCATTAGATTCTACCTCCAGTTCATTGTATTTCATTTGTGTTAGTGTTATATATCTCATTTCTCTTAATAATAAACAAAAATTAGGATCAAAGGCACCATCATAAGTGATCTTGGTTGAAGTTTCAGTAGGCTTGATTTCAGTAGGTATTTTTCTATACATATATTGAATCTCTTAGGAAAATCAGAAACTAGTTTTCCTTATTTTCTTTTTATTACACCAAATTTTGTTATATAATAAATAAAATCTTTCTAATCACCCCATTTCCTTAAAAATGTATCATATAGGGTTTCAATTCTAGTGATGCTACAATTTTTCAAAGATCAGGTCCATTTCATAACATCACCCTCAAGGCTCTGAATAAAAACTCTCATCCAAACATCTTCATGCTCAATATTCATATTGTCAACATAGGAATACAAATAATCAAGGTTTTCATCAGTTGTTACCTCTGCCTCACAAAAATCATCAAGGTTTTCCTCAGCTGTTACCTCTCCCTCACCACTAAACATAGGCATATACTTGAGATAATCTCTTGCAGGTAACACATTCATAGGCTGAGGTAAAACCAAAGGGGCATGCCTTGCAGAAACAATTACATCCATTCGATTATGGGGTGGGTTTGGACCTGCAATGGTGTGAGTTATTGGTATTTGTGGAACAATAATTGTTTGATTGTGAACAAAAGATGATGAAGCACCAACTTGTGATGCCCATACTTTTAGTTGGCTGTAAAATGAGGGAGGTACAAAATTTTGAAAAATCAAGGTATCAAGTTTGTAGGACTTCTTTAGCGACATCCCTGAGAAAAAAATAGTAGATCCATCAAAATTTCATTTACTCTTTTTCTTAATTATCTTTTTAGACTGGGATTATCATAGGGGAATATGGGTTATCCCTGGTTCTAGTCCTTCTAGAAGCCAAAACTTTAACAATGTAGTCACCAAGTGTAAATTAGTCTAAATAGACAGCTAGGACTGTAAACCTCAGGACCATACTTATAAATTTGTCATTCAACTAGGGATAAACTTCAATTTTCCTCCCCGATAATGGTGTCAAAGATGTTAGCACAAGGAGTCACTCCTTGAATGAAAAAGGAGTAATTTTTACAGATCATAGTTCATTTCACATTTAAAGGTTTTGAGTGGTGGGATGGATTCTCAAAGACTTTGAAATTATTTTATATTATTTAATAATTTCATGCATTTGGCAAGTATAAATTGTATGGGTAAATGGGAAGTATAGGGAGCAGAGTATAAAAAATGAAAGGAGATGGATAGCTGGTACTTACTCTAAGAAATATTTATATCCTAAATCAGTCACACAACTATAATGATGGCTCTTTACATAAACTATATTTTATGTAAAGTAAATAATAGTCAGAAAGTAGAGTATAGGCATAAATTATTTCATAAATCCTTTATGAAGTATTCACTAACATGTTCTACAACATATATATGATTTGCAGAAAGTTGGAAAGCAGATAATTTACTATTAGATCCTCTAACAGTTTCTTACTCACACCTTACTAGCTGAAATAACTCATAAATTAGAAGAAATTAACAAAAAGATAAACACACCATACATTAGATAGTTCTTGAGTCACAAAATCCTCCAGCATGAAGTTCAAAAAGGATTTTCTTTGTTATATTAAGTCTTCAGGTAGACCAACATCCAACCCTGAAATGGTATTTACAAATGGTATATATAGAAAGAGAGGCACCAAATCCATCTCTTATAAAAAGAAGGAAACACTACTCTTAACATTACATAGGTGTCATGCGACATTAAAGCTATATCTCATTCAATTCTAACTGAAAGGACAAATGTAAATCAAATAAGAGAAGAGAATTTGGGCTGAACTACTGAGTATGCTGAAATGCTACCACGTTTTTTTCTGATTTGTCTCCTCATGTCTTTGGTTCTTAAATAATTATGTCTCTTCATTAAGTATGACCTTCAATAACCTCGTAACCACTTATCACTATCTCTTTTTATATCCATTTCATTATGAGTCCTTATATTTCCTGAACTGACCCGAAACGTTTGCTGACAGATGTCAAAAATCATTTAAACAGACGCTATCGTAAAAGTTATAACGCTACTAAAATTTTTGATAGCACTCTATTTAGCTTTCAAAAATGAATAGAAAACACTTTAAAAAACTGTGCAAACTTATACACTTTGAAATTTGAGTTTTTGTTAAAAATTTCACTTGATAATTAAAAAGGTGTTTTTTATCATAAAACCTTTTTACGTTTCTTCGATATGGGCTGTAACTTCAGAAAACTTGTCCAAGTGTGATTTGTTGCCATAAATCGATCTTGATCTTGTGGTACTTATGGATGCTTCTTTGAAAATAGAATTTTCCTCCTTTGAACCATTTTGGATCTTTCTACTTTTTTAGGGTTTTTTTTTTTTTTTTTCTGATTTGTAGGGTTTTTGTTTTTATCTTTCTTCTTGGACTCATTAGTCTTTAACCCTTCATATTTTCCTTCTACATCAATGAACGCTTTCAACAAACCTAGATTATGAAGAGCCTTAGAATTGAGCCTAAACTTATCATTGTCTATGATATGCATTTTTCTCGTACCAACAATAGGTTTGGTCTCCTGTTTTTTCTCTTGCTATTGATCTTGTACCCTGCATCTTTGAGGAGCTCTTCGTCAGAATTTGTGGGCTCATATTCTTTCTACATTTTTTGTTGGATGTCTGCTTCCAGAATTTCTAGTAGCCCCTATGCTTTATATTTTTCTACAGTTCCAAACAAACCTCTTTGAGCTCAGGTATAGAAATTAGGAAAAGGAGAAATGAGAGGCATCATTTTCATGGATTTAGGTTTATTTATTAATGAGGTCTCTCTTTCTCCAACTTCCTGTCAACCTTAGCTATAGGATTTTATTCTTTTCTACTCTTGGTCTTCTTATGGATATTTTCCTTCTTATCCTTTCTCTTTGTTATTTTTGCAGCCTGAGGGTGTTGTTGTGAAGTTGAAGACAGTTGAGCTGGAGGTGCAGGTGCAAGTTGGCCAATCCTATAAAAAAAAATGGTCCCATGATTGATTTATTTTCCTTAGCTCTTCTGCAACTAACACTTTAATGAGATATTCATGATACAAGCTGTATTCTGAAGAATTTTTCTGTGTTTGAATTTTGGCTGACATCTTTGTCAGACTCTTCAGAAAAAGGTATGGAAAGTTGAGGATTTTCATACTGGAGCATGAAACAAAAATATCATATGATAAAGAAACACTACAATATACCCCCTTAACAAGTGAGGTAAATTTTTATGAGTTTAAAAACTCCTACCCATTCACTTTTAAGGAAACTGTTGGGAATTCCTTTTGCCCAATTGGGATCTCCGTGTCTGTATTTGAGAAAACTGTTGATGTCTCCTCCAGTGATAACTTGGCCCTTAAATCACCTTTCTCCTTCTTGTGGAAGGTTGAATGCCTCAATAATTAAATATGCTCATACCTGTAATTGAAGACCATAGATTGTTGCTTCATATCCACTAAAAGAATTTGAAAACTCCTGAGCTACTTCTAAGTGAGAGATTCCCAGTCTTGAACATCGAGAATACCACCCTGATTGAACTGAAAACCTTCTTATATTTGAATTTTCATTGACTAGGTCAACTCCTTGTGGTTGAATTCATTTTAGCTTTCCTCCTCTTTTAGTCATCTTCAGTAATTAATAAGTCTATTTGTTGAAATTTAATAGGTGGCAAGGCTGGAAGAGATCAGCTAACAGGTTGTTGGAAATATGATGCAGAGTGTTGTCCTTGATGGCAACCCACTGAATGAAGATGAAGACATGCGACTGTTGACATGTGTTGTCCTTGATGGCAAACCACCTGATGAAGTTATTCTTGACTTGTTGGACTTGGCAAATGATGTAAATCTGATGTGATATGATGTTTGTTGACAATATGATGCTGAGTGTTGTCCTTGAAAGGAAACTCACTTGATGAAGATGATGACAACTTACTTGATGAAGTTGTGCTTGATAGAATATGTTCTTGATGAAGGAAATCTGATGTATCTACAGTGAGTACAGAAGGCAATGAAGAAAGGATTTCAGCATGTGCTAGATTCTATGATGAAAAAGAGTATGTCTCTAGGTATACGCGAATTGGCCTAGGGGAAGTCACGTATGCACGCGGAAAAGAACGTGCCAAGTCGCGTATGGGCAAAAGCGCTCAAAAAGTGCAAAACCAGGGGTAACCACCATGGTATTGACCCATTGTATTGGGTAATGATCTGCCTAATTGACCCCGTCCAGGTAGTTTTGGGCTCATGGTATTGTTTTGGCCCATCGTATTGAAAAAGGGGCTCATGGTATTGAAAAAGGAAAAACCTATATAAGGAGAAGAAATTCATTGTGCAAATCATGAGTGTGGGTGCAAGATGTCTGAGCTTAAATAAATACTTCTCTCTGAAGTAGATCTGAATGAAAATGGTTACACTTGAATGGTAAATCTGAATATATGATGCACCAATGATGAAGAAGGGGATCTAGATCTGAAATGTACCTGTATCTACTAGATCTGCTTATGGAAGGCTTAGATCTGTGATGAGGCGAACATCTAGGTGAACATCTGTCTGAAGAAAAAGGGTAGATCTGAACTGAATATCTGATCTGAAGAAGTATGCTGCTCTGTAATGATTGAAGATCTATACTTCGCCGTGGAGGAAGCGCGTATATACGCGGCTTCGCTGAAGATAAAGCGCGTATGCGCAATGAAATACATACAGAGGTATACGCTGGTTTGTGTGGACAGAAGTGCGTATATACGCGACATCAGTAAAGGGAAAGCGCATATGCAAACTAGGGTTTGCTGAAGCAAGGGGTATGAAATATCTGATCCTTTCTGCTGTGTTTCTGCTATCTAATCTGTGTTGATAAGTATCTATTGGTGATGTATGTTTGTGCTTAAAAGTATGGAAAGGGTCCAGTTTGAAAATATGATGAAATGTGGCCTGCAAGTGTAGTTCTATTGAAGTTGGTTGGATCCAGTGTGAAAATTGATGAAACGTGGTCCAAGGTGGTGCTGAGGGTTGTAGCCTTCAGTCAGGGGGTCGTAGCTCCCTTCCAGGTGAGGCTGGTAAACGAGATCGGGGGGTCGTAGCTCCTCCTCCAGTGAGGTCAAACGACACGGGGTCGTAGCTCCTTTCCAAGAGAGGGCCGGTAAACGAGTCGTGGGGTTGGAGCTCTTCCGTGAGAGGCCAAACGAGCGTAGGTGGGTGCCTCGTGCCGGGCCGTTCATGACAGCGATATAAAGTGTAAGATGTTTTCTCTATAATAAAATATTGAAGGCTGAGCAACTGCAGCAGTGGTTTTCTCCCGATTTGGGTTTCCACCTAAAAATCCCAGTGTTCATGTGTGATGCCTTGTGTGATGGTTTATTCTGCTCTTACTGCACATGTTTACTGTTTATTGAACATCTGATGAATGAATAATGGAATGATATAAGCAAATAACTAATGACATAATTAGATCTCTGTGTATACGCTAGTTGCATGAAAGATATCCGCGTGTACACGTGAGTTTACTAAAGGAAAGTAGCATATGGGTTTTAAGGAATGAAAAGGTGAAAAGTTTTGAGTATGCAGTAAATACTGATTCACCCCCCCCCTCTCAGTATTTTTCCCAACAATTGGTATCAGAGCAGGTTCTTCTGCAGAAGCTTGATCGCTTGAAGGAGATCCGTCATAATGGGAAAGAAGCAAAAGAAGAAGCCCACTTGGAGAAAGGAGATATTTCAGAGAACATGGATACCAGAAATCAAAGAAGATGAATCAGATAGTGATTGGGGTCATCCTTTGCATGATCTTAGTGGTACAAAAAATAGTGAAGAATATGCTATCGACCTAGAAGAAGCCGAAGAAGATTCTGACCAAGCTCTACAAGTACTCATGGCAAAGAAGCAAAATACTCAAAGTAAGGAGATGTCTCAGAAAACCGGTACAGCAGAAGTTGACAAAGATGAATCTGATAGTGATCCTTGTAATCTTATATGTGCAAGCAATGATGTAGATAGTGAAAGTAATGTTGTGGACTTAAAGAAGGTTATCAAAGATCAACAAAGAATTTTTAATGAGAAGGACGTTGCCTCCAAAGCTTTGGTATTTAGACTGAAAAGGATGTTCGATGATGTATACAATCGAAGTAAAGGATATGAAGCTGGAATCATCTCTCTGCAAGCAGAACTTGAAGAATCAAATGAGAAGAATGAAGGACTTGAAGCAGAAAACGTTTCTCTAAAAGCAGATCTAGAAAAATAAAAAAGGAAGAATGAAGGTCTTGAAGCTGGAATCATCTCTCTACAAGAAAAACTTGAAGCATCAAGTAAGAAGAGTGAGGAACATCTACCATCATTTGAAAAGGAAGGACTTGAAGCAGAAATCATTTCCCTCAAAGAAGACCTGGATAAATCAAATAAGAAGAATGCAGAACTTGAAGCTGAAAACATATCTCTGAAAGAAGATCTCAAAGCATCAAAGAAGAAGAATGAAGAGTTGCAACAAACATGTGAAGTAAACGAAAATTGGTTGAAAGAAGAGATCCTAAATCTGAAGGATCAAGTAGAAGATGGAAGAAGGAAAGAAGAAAGCATGACAAAGCAATGTCAAGACTTGGAGGTTGAGGTAAATATTCTCAAAGGTAAATTAGAAGAAAAGGTTAAACTTTTAAGGTTTCATGATAGTACTAATATGTTGGACAATATTCTGAGTAATCAAAGGTCTCCTGCTATCAAACATGGTCTTGGTTTCCATGAAACTATTAAAGGTGAATCTAGCTCACAAGGAAGTGCTAAAAATTCAGAGGTAGTCAATGCAAAACTTGAAGTGTTGAAAGAGACAAAAGCTCAACCAACAATCATGAATTCTCAAAGGAATTCATTCAAGAATTTTGAATGTTTTAAATGTCATAATTATGGGCATGTTGCAACAAATTGCAGAAGCAGAACAATTCAGCCACAAACAAACAGGTTCTACTCAGAAAGGTACTCTAGTAGCTTCAAGGGATATTGTTTTTCATGTAACAAGTATGGACATAAAGCAACTGATTGTAAAAGGAGGAAGAATAGAAATACTCATTATGATTCTTATGTTTATTTCTCTGACCACATGAGATGTTATGCTTGTAACAAGTATGGACATGTAGAAAAAGAATGCAGGATGAACAGATCTGGGAAAGTGGAAAATTTTCAGCACACAGTTGGAAAGCTCAAGCAAATTTGGAAAAAGAATGAGGACCGATCAGAAACGTAGGGAATTCTGACCCTACTGCAGTCATCCGCTTCTGAAGCTGACTTTTCTTATTGACTGCAGGAATGATGTGAGATACATTATGAGATCTAGTAATGTATCGTCAAAAGGGGAGCAATGTATGATGACTCTCATGGTTGATCTGATTTTTCTGGTTGTATGTATTTCTGACAGAGCATCTGATATGAAGAAGACAGGTACAGGAAGCATAAGTTCAAGGGGAGATGAAGGAATGTGAAATTTTTTTTTCTATAATTCACTTTCCATACGCGGGTTCTATTAACAAAAGTCGCGTATACACGTAAGTTCAATGTTTCTGATCGCGTATGCCATTGATAATGAGAAAATTTATCATTAAATTTGAAGATTTAGATGGAGTCAGGGGAGCATCGATCAGCTGGCGATGGTTACCTTTGTTAACATTAATCAGAGGATTTATACTCATGATAATGAAATGATACATGGGGTCTTGTGTTGAAGATTATGGATGAAACCTGGTTGCTTTATGATGAAGGCATTAAAGTTGTTGAGATAGAAAGTCTTATAGTTAAATGAGAATGAGAATTAGCGAGAAACATTCTTAATAACTTATTGTTGAAGGTGTTTAGTTACTGCAATTAAAGAAGAGCGCTTGGTTTAGGGGGAGCAGCAGTTTGAATACTAATGATTGCATTGTTGGCAATATGACTGCTTATTCTTTGCTTTTTGTGATACTCATGCTCAAATGATGATGACTTGGTACATGGTTTATTATGATGAGTTTTTAAGCCCTGGTTGCTGATAAGTATCTTTTGTACTCACACATGGATGAGTTGGATGTCATTTGATTTAAATCATGCAGAGTGTGTTACTATGGTTGAGAGATCTTTTTCCTACGTATGTTACTTCATGTTAAATCTTGAAGATCATGGTGATGTTGGACCACATGGATGATTGCTTGACACCTATGTGAAGATATTGTTTTGATATGAGAATCTCTCTTGGAAAGATTGTATTGATGCTGCAAAGAATCTGAAGGCTTGGTTACTATTGTGCTGATGCTACAGCCATTGGATGACGCTTGAAGACACCACTACACTGTTCTATCTATCTATAGTCCAGGGAAGCGTTCAAATGTCTCAGAAAGAAGTTGAACACTGTCTTTGCCTCACAGAGGATCAGATCTGGTTAAAATTTAGAAGATGGGAGTGGATACGCGGGTTTCCTGAAACACAGTCGCGTATATACGCGAGTTCCTGCAAAGAAAACCGCGTATGACTGATTGCTGACAATTTCTGCTTGGAGTCAGCTCTCTTCAGCATAGTTGCAGTGTTGTTTGGTATCTCTGATACTGTTTGGTATCTCTGGTGGTGTTCCAGTTCTCATAATTCCATTTCTCATGTTTGATAAAAATGCCTTGATGATTTGCTGGTGAAAGTGTTCAGGATGCACAAACTAAGGGGGAGCCTTAGTCATATGAAACGGACGTTCGGATGCACATTTTCAGGGGAGCATTAGCGTTGCTGAGTATATTGCTTTGTTGGCATTATGATGGTTATGAAATATGTTCTCTTTCTTGAGGATTTTCTAGGTGTTGGTCTTGAAGTTATATGTGTATTTGGATGAAAAGGTCTTGTTGAGACCCATGATGTAAACTTGTAATATTCAGTCATGAAAGGACTTTTCAAATTGTAAACCCACTTGGTTGGGTAGCTGAGTCAAATTTTGTAACCCCACTTGGTTGGGTACTTGAGTCTCATATGTAAATCCACTTGGTTGGGTGTGAGTCTCATATGTAAATCCACTTGGATGGATCTTTGATGTAAGTATGAGTCATTGGTGATAGGAAAGTCATAGAGTCATGTACTTCATTGAAAATATGTTTGAAGATTCATCATGAACTCGGGGGGAGGGTGCTTCAGTATACATCAAGATCTGCAGAATGCTTCTTCTACATGAGGAGAAAAGGGGGTGAGTGTGTTGGTTTTGATTCGCCCGTTGCCCTTGATGTCAAAGGGGGAGAGTGTGTTGGTTTTGATCCGCCCTTTTCCCTTGATGTCAAAGGGGGAGAGTGACATGGTGTTTGAATGAAGAGACAGAATGGTGTCAAATATTTGGGAGAGTGACATGGTGTCATTGGTGTCTTAATGTATCTATCTGTTGTGGTAACCAAACATCATCGTGGTTGCCATCAAGTCCAAAGGGGGAGATTGTTGGAAATATGATGCAGAGTGTTGTCCTTGATGGCAACCCACTGAATGAAGATGAAGACATGAGACAATTGATATGTGTTGTCCTTGATGGCAATCCACCTGATGAAGTTATTCTTGACTTGATGAACTTGGTAAATGATGTAAATATAATATGAAAGGATGTTTGTTAGCAATATGATGCTGAGTGTTGTCCTTGAATGGCAAGATGATGACAACTTACTTGATGAAGTTGTGTTTGATAGAATATGTCCTTGATGAAGGAAATCTGATGTATCTACAGTATTTACAGAAGGCAATGAAGAAAGGATTTCAGAATGTACTCAGAGAATGATGAAAAAGAGCATGTCTCTTGGTATACGCGGATTGGCCTAGGGGAAGTCGCGTATGCACGCGGAAAGGAACGTTACAAGTCGCGTATGGGCTAAAGCGCTCAAAAAGTGCAAATCCAAGGGTAACCACCATGGTATTGACCCATAGTATTGGGTAATGATCAGCCTAATTGACCCCGTCCAGGTAGTTTTGGGCTTATGGTATTGTTTTGGTCCATGGTATTGAAAAAGGGGCTCATGGTATTGAAAAAGGATAATCATATAAAAGGAGAAGAAATTCATTGTGCACAACATGTGTGTGGGTGCAAGATGTCTGAGCTTGAATGAATACTTCTCTCCGAAGTATATCTGAATGGAAAGGGTTACACTTGAATGATAAATGCGAATATGATGCACCAATAGTGAAGAAGGGGATCTAGATTTGAAATGTACTTGTATTTGCTAGATCTGTTTATGGAGTGATTAGATCTGTGATGAGGCGAACAACTGTCTGATGTAAAGGGTTGAATCTGAACTAAATATCTGATCTGAAGAAGTATGCTGCTCTATAATGATTAAAGATCTATACGCTACTTCGCCGTGGAGGAAGCGCGTATATACGCGGCTTCGCTGAAGAGAAAGCGTGTATGCGCAATGAAATATACACAGAGGTATACGCTGGTTTGTGTGGACGGAAGCGCGTATATACGCGACATCAGTAAAGGGAAAGCGCGTATGCAAACTAGGGTTTTGTTAGGTCCCTATATTACTAGTATAGTACCTTATTGTTGTTAGTGTAACCCCTTTATTATTATTATTGTACCCTTGTAACCCCCATTTTGTTATTATTGTGCCCTTAAATTATTATTGTTAGGTTGGCTAGGATTACATTGTGGCCCACTAGGATTACATTATGGCCCCATGGACTCCTATATATAGAAAGGAGGTTTTGTAAATTGAATCATCCAAGAATTGTTCATTCATGTAATGTATTGGAGGTTGCCCCCTTGAAGTGGCTTATTTATAAGGCGTGAATATCTCTTTTCTTCTCTTTTTGGAGCTGGTTACACAACATTTGGTATCAGAGCTTTGGGATTCTAGGGTTTTGCTGCTCCAAACAGGTCATCGTGGAATTTTCGCTATAACGTTTTTTCTACGAAGCTTCAGAAGCTGAAATTTTTAGGGTGCGAAGCCGAAATCTTGAGGAAGGTTGTCTAAAAATTTCAGATCTTGGTTCGCAATATTTGCGGAGATATGATCTGTGGAAGTTAGGTATTTTTTCAAGCTCCTAAACAGGTTATCGTGGCATTTTCGCTATAAAAATTTTTCTACGAAGGTTCAGAATGTGAAATTCGTATGGTGCGAATCTGAAATCCTGAGGAAATTCGTCAAAAAATTTCAGAGCTTGGTTCGCAATATTTGTGGAGATATGATCTGTGGAAGGTAGTGCTTTTTCAGGCTCCTGAATTTCATCTCAAAGAGGTGATCGTGGGAAAAGTTCAATAACTCTCTCTCTAGAGATTGGATTGGAGTGCCGTCAAAATTTTTCGCAATTACACGGCCTGTAGTTTCTTGGATATCAATTTCAGAGACAAAGAACAAAACAGTGACACGTGGCAAGTCGTACAAGTTTGCTCTACTGAACCAGTCCAAAATTAGGTCATTGTGGGAGATTGGACACAACTTTGTCTTGGAGATTCCAAATCAGGTCATACCTGTGGCATTAAAAAGAGAATTCAGAGGGCTACTTTAGTGCTGAATTTCAGATATTGAAGTTCCAAAATAACAGAGATAATACAATTTCAATATCGAGCTCCTCAAAGCAAGTAAAAGGTGTGTATTTTTTTTTCCGAATTGCATAAGTCTTGTTTGAAAAATCAATTTGAATTGATTGAAAGGGCCTATTGTAGAATAGATATCAATATTGAAGTATAAAATGGCCCCTAAAAATAATTCAACACCAATTAAGCCTTTGGAAAGCTCTACTATGACTCGTGAAGACGAAGAATGGCAACATGACATATCAAAATTACAAGAGCAAGTGCAACAAATTTCGCTCTCGCAAAGAGCAACAAAAAATGACATGGAAGTTTTGAAGAAAGATGTGGAAACCAAGATAGATGGCATGGAAGCTGGCATGGAAGCTAAGATGGATGACATGAAAGACCACATGGAAAACAACATGAAAAACATGAAGAATGATCTAAAAGCAGACATCGAAGATTTGACCAAGATGATACAAGAAATGTTTCCTAATGGTGAAAAGATAGTAGAAGAACCTCATGATGAGAACAAAATAAATGTTAATCGTGATTTCATAAACTCTAATGTTGGCGGGAAGAACCACCATATTCCAAAATGGATATGAGGAAGTTTGATGGAAAGGATCTTGTAACATGGATACTACAGATGGAGCAATATTTTGATCTCCATAATGTGCAAAACATACAAAAAGTACGCATTGCAACTTTACATTTAGAACAAAATACATTTGTATGGTATCGATGGCTTTGCTCCCGTAAAAAAATTGTCACTTGGTCAATTTTTACGGAGCAAATGATAGCACATTATGAGGATACAAAGAGCAACACCTTCTTTAGCCAATTGATAAATCTCAAACAAAAGGGTTTAGTGGGGGAGCACATTGAGGACTTCAAAAATTGAATATAAGGGTAACTGATATTCCAGAGGAACACAGGATTGATCTCTTCATAGGCACTTTAAAGGATAACATCCAACATGAAGTTCGCGTTCTGGAACCTGATTCATTGGAGAAGGCATTCAAGTTGGCAAGAAAAGTTGAATGTAAAATTATGGCGACAAGGAAGCCTACCACTCAATTCTATAAAGAAGGAAGTGTTGCTACGCCTAGATTTCCACAACCTACAAGGTTGACACCACAACAATTGGAAGAAAAAGAGAAAAAGGGCTTTGCTACAGTTGTGATAGCAAATACACTAAAGGTCATAAGTGTGCTGAGAAGAAATTATTTTACATAGATTGTGAAGAGGAAGAAGAAATGAACAAGAAGAGGATATACACCAGGAACCAGCCCTAGAAGAGGAAGAAATGAATCCGACCATATCGTGTAATGCACTGGCAGGAATTACCACTCCTCAAACTCTCAAGATAGAAGGACAAATCAAGAAGAAAAAGGTAATAGTGTTGATTGATTCAGGTAGCACCCATAATTTTATTCATTGTAAGGTAGCCAAGGAATTAAATTATTTCCTATACCCAGCACCAGAATGCCAAGTGATGGTTGCAAATGGAGGAACTATAAATTGTTCTGGGAAATGCCATAATATCAAGCTAACCATGGGGGAATATGTATTGACTAGTCCAATGCTTTCCATTCCTATGGGAGGTGCTGATGTTGTACTAGGAGTACAATGGTTACAATCCTTGGGGACGGTAGCTTTTAATTTTCAAGAACTTTTCTTGAAATTTTTTTCAGAAGGAAAGGAAGTCGAATTACGGGGTATTGAAGGGAAGCCAGGAAGGATAATAAGCTCTAATGGCATGACAAAGCTTCTAAAGAAAGAACAACGAGGCGTAATTGCACAATTATGCTCACTAGAACTTCCGACATCAAAATCATCTATTTCTGCAGATCTCCAACAAGTCTTGGACAATCATTCCAAGGTGTTTGAAACTCCCAAAGGACTCCCACCTATTCGTGATCAAGATCATGCTATTCATTTGATTCCAGGAAGTGTTCCTCCAAACATCAGGCCTTATAGATATCCTTACTTCCAAAAGAGCGAAATTGAACGTATGATTGCAGAAATGTTAGAGGCGTGTATAATTCAACCTAGTCAAAGTTCTTTCTCTGCTCCTGTAGTATTGGTACACAAGAAGGATGGATCATGGCGAATGTGTCCGGATTATAGGGAGCTCAATAAGCTCACCATTAAAGATAAATTCCCCATTCCTGTGATTGATGAATTATTGGATGAATTACATGGAGCAATTTATTTTACCAAGTTGGATCTTCGTTCAGGATATCATCAAATTAGAATGAAGACTGAAGATATTCCAAAATAGCATTTCGAACTCATGAGGGTCATTATGAATTTTTGGTCATGCCTTTTGGCCTTACCAATGCACCTTCTACATTTCAAGGGTTGATGAATTCCATTTTCAAACCCTTCCTTAGAAAATTTTTGCTAGTGTTTTTTGATGATATACTAATCTACGGCAGGTCTTGGAAGGATCATGTTCAACATGTTGACAGGGTGCTCAAACTATTGCAGGAGAAACAATTATATGCAAAAACATCCAAATGTTTCTTTGGAGTACAAGAGGTGGAATATCTGGGTCATATTATATCTCACGAGGGTGTTAAAGTAGACCCTAACAAAATTAAAGCCATTAAGGAATGGAAAGTCCCAACGACCATAAAGTAGTTGCGAGGATTTCTCGGGTTAACAGGGTATTATCGCAAGTTTGTTAAGAATTATGGGAGAATAGCAGCACCTCTAACAACATTATTGAAGAAAGATGCATTTTCATGGACTCCTGAAGCAACTAAGGACTTTGAACATCTTAAAGAGGCAATGTGCCTAGCACCGGTCTTAGCTACGCCAGACTTCACAAAAACCTTTATTGTGGAATGTGATGCCTCAGAAAATGGAATTGGTGCAGTTTTAATGTAGGAAGGAAGACCCATTGCTTTTGAAAGTCGTCCAATCAAAGGAAAGTATTTACAGAAACCTATTTATGAGAAGGAAATGTTAGCAATACTACATGCACTAAAGAAATGGCGAACTTACCTAATGGGAAGACACTTCAAGGTAAAAACTGATCATGATAGTCTTAAACACTTTTGGAACAAAGACTATCTTCAGAAGAGCAGCAAAAATGGGTCACAAAGATGTTGGGTTATGACTTTGAAATAATCTACAAAAAAGAAAAGCTTAATGTTGTTGCAGATGCACTCTCAAGAAAGAATGAAGAGGTGGAAGCATTGCTTTGTGCCATTTCTATTATCCAACCAGATTGGATAACCGGAGCAAGAGATGAATGGAAGAAGGACAAAGATGTATGGACACTCATTCAAAAGTTGCAGCAAGATTCTAGTACATCTGATACATTTAGTTGGAAAAATGATTCCTTATGGTACAAAGATCGCTTATATCTTTGTAAGGATTCCCAACTAAAACAAAATATTCTTCTGGAATTGCACACTTCTCCTTTAGGAGGACACTCAGGATTTTTAAAAACTTACCACAGGGTGAAGAAAGAATTTTTTTGGGATGGCCTTAAATCTGATATTCGAAAGTTTGTGGCGGAATGTTTGGTTTGCAAGCAGAATAAAGTGGAAACAATTAAGACCCCAGGACTTCTACAACCTTTATCCATTCCAAGTCAACGTTGGGAGGAGATTTCAATGGATTTTATCACAGGTTTACCTAAGTCTGAAGGAAAGAGTGTCATCATGGTGGTAGTTGATAGACTTACCAAGTATGCACACTTTTGTGCATTATCTCATCCATTTAAAGCAAGTACACTTGCTACTACATTTATGGACAGAATTCAAAAGCTACATGGAAGCCCAAGGGTTATTGTGAGCGACAGAGATCCCATTTTTACTGGAAATTTTTGGACGGAGTTATTTTCTTGTTTGGGTACTCAATTAGCTCATAGCTCATCTTATCATCCTCAATCCGATGGTCAAACCGAGATAGTAAATAAATGTTTGGAAGGATATCTTCGTTGTTTTGTATCTGATAAACAAACACAATGGGTCAAGTGGTTACCTCTCGCCGAATGGTGGTATAACACTTCCTTCCATACTGCAGCAAAAATGACCCCATTTATGGCACTTTATGGATATCATCCACCATCCATCACATCATCTTTAAGGGAAAATTCGAAGGTTCAAGCAGTGGAAGATCACATCGAGCATCAGCAAGAAGTTCTCCAACTCTTAAAGGATAACCCGAATTTGGCACAAAATCGAATGAAACAACAGGCAGATCAACATCGCAGCGAGAGAAGTTTTGATGTAGGAGATTGGGTATTTTTACGACTACAACCATATAAACAAATGTCCCTCAAGCAAGCTAAGAAGGATAATAAATTATCGCCAAAATACTATGGTCCTTACAAGGTGTTGCAAAAGATTGGCACTATGGCATACAAATTGGAGCTTCCTGCTTCTTCGCGAGTACATCCAGCTTTCCATGTTTCATGCTTAAAGAATGTTATAGGTGAAAATCTTCCAGTTCAAACAATATTGCCAGAACTTGATGAGGAAGGAAAAATGATATTGGAACCTGAAGCGGTCACGGAAACAAGAACTCGAAAATTACGGAATCGATCAATTTCAGAGTATCTCATCAAGTGGAAGAACTTACCCACTGAAGATTCTACATGGGAGGATGAAAAATTTATACAGAAGCACCCAGAGCTACTCAAGCGTTGAGGACAATGCTTTTTTGAAGGAGAGGGGCATGTTAGGTCCCTATATTACTAGAATAGTACCTTATTGTTGTTAGTGTAACCCCTTTATTATTATTATTGTACCCTTGTAACCCCCATTTTGTTAGTATTGTGCCCCTAAATTATTATTGTTAGGTCGGCTAGGATTACATTGTGGCCCACTGGGATTACATTATGGCCCCATGGACTCCTATATATAGAAAGGAGGTTTTGTAAATTGAATCATCCAAGAATTTTTCATTCATGTAATGTATTGGAGGTTGCCCCCTCGAAGTGGCTTATTTCTAAGGCGTGAATATCTCTTTTCTTCTCTTTTTGGAGCTGGTTACACAACAGGTTTGCTGAAGCAAGGGGTATGAAATATCTGATCCTTTTTGCTGTGTTTCTGCTATCTGATCTGTGTTGATAAGTATCTGTTGGTGATGTATGTTTGTGCTTAAAATTATGGAAAGGGTCCAGTTTGAAAATATGATGAAATGTGACCTGCAAGTGTAGTTCTATTGAAGTTGGTTGGATCCAGTGTGAAAATTGATGAAACGTGGTCCAAGGTGGTGCTGAGGGTTGTAGCCTTCAGTCAGGGGGTCGTAGCTCCCTTCCAGGTGAGGCTGGTAAATGAGATCGGGGGGTCGTAGCTCCCTTCCAGGTGAGGCTGGTAAACGAGATCGGGGGGTCGTAGCTCCCTTCCAGGAGAGGCTGGTAAACGAGTCAGGGGGTTGGAGCTCCCTTCCGGGAGAGGCTGGTAAACGAGCGCAGGTGGGTGCCTGCGTGCTGGTCAAGTCTGCGCCAGCACATATGTTGTAAGATGTTTTCTCTATAATAAAATATTGAAGGCTGAGCAACTGCAGCGGTGGTTTTCTCCCGATTTGGGTTTCCACCTAAAAATCCCAGTGTTCATGTGTGATGCCTTGTGTGATGGTTTATTCTGCTCTTACTGCACATGTTTAATATTTATTGAACATCTGATGAATGAATAATGGAATGATATAAGCAAATAACTAATGACATAATTAGATCTCTGTGTATACGCTAGTTGCATGAAATATATCCGCGTGTATACGCGAGTTTACTAAAGGAAAGTAGCGTATGGGTTTTAAGGAATGAAAAGGTGAAAAGTTTTGAGTATGCAGTAAATACTGATTCACCCCCCCCTCTCAGTATTTTTCCCAACACAGGTGTTGTTGTGTCTTCTATGAGATCTTGTCTTAAAAATAAGACTCCTTCCTCAAGTTGCACACTTTAAAATCTCGTTCTCCAACAACTAAGCTCAAAACTAATAGTCTTCCTTCTTACTCAATGGATTAAAGAAACTATATTGGCTCACCCTCCCATGCAGGATATTTTTTTTATGTTAAGTATCTTGGACTGTATCATGCACCTTGTGATAGAAATTATGGTCTTTAGTTGGCTGGGTAGCTTCAGATGGCATGCTACAAATGGCTCGAGATAATCGTATCTGTGACTAGTAGTCACTTCCACTATATGTTGATTGTTGGCCTAAATTTCTCGCAGTGTCTATGCCTGACCGAACAAACGGTAATCACCTTAAGACTATGGATCCATGACCTTTTCCAATTTGTAATCATGTACTTTAACAGGAAACTAAACCACCTCAGCTAATAGATAGGACAGGATCAACGACCAGCTGTGTTAACTGCAGATTGATAGCTAGACAGTACACATATAACCACAACTTAAACTTAACATAAAACTTTCATATCATGTGATTAAAATCATAATAAAATATTCAAAATGTATTTAAAATAAGAACCCATGGCTTGACACAAATTGGATGCGATTTTTCATTTATTTTTTAAAAAATCGGGGAAACTACAGGAATTTCTATTAGCATTAGATTAAAGGAAAATGCACACAAAAAAAATTAAACAAATTGTCGGAAATAGGATAAAACAAATGCTATAGAAATTTCGATAGCATTGAATTTTTTTTTTGAAATTACAAAGTCTAATCCTAAAAAAAATAAAAAAAATAGACTCGTGACTTAGCAAATAACTGTGCTAACACATTGAAACTTCTTTCCTTTCCTCTACAAGGATTCCATAGGATAGGAAATTCGTGAAATGAAACTGGTGAACCTCCTGTAATATCTTTCTTGTCCCGTGAATGATATGACCTCGTATATATTCCTAGGAGTTGGCAACTCAATGATAGCTCTAATAATTTTTTGGTCCATTTCTATACCTTCCTTGGAAACCACATGCCCCAAGTAATGAAATTATGTATGAAAGAAACTACACTTACTGAGCTTGGCATACAATTGATGTTGTCTAAATCATTGTAACATTGTTGTCTATTTTTTTGCACACTCTTCCTCATTATTAGAATATACTCAATATAACATCAAGTACCACTATCACAAAGTTTTCCAGATAAGGACATAACACGTTGTTCATCAAACAAATGGAAGTAGCTAGAGCATTATTAAGACCAAAAGGACCACCATAAAATTATAATGCCCATAACTGGTATGGAATGTTGTCTTGTATATGTCCTCATATTTGATGTGTACTTGATGATATCCTGATCTCATGTCAATATTTGAGAACATCTTTTCTCCCTTTACCTAATAAAAAAAATTGTCAATCCACAACAATGGATACATGTTCTTCATAGTCACTTTCTTCAACTACCAGTAATAAATGTGTAACCTGATAGTACCATCATTATTCTTCCTTAACAATACTATTGTAGCCAAAGGAGACACACTTGGTCTTATGTATACTTTATCAAGATTTTATTTAAACTACAACTTCAATTCCACCAAATCTGAAGTGCTCATCCTATAAGGTGCATTTGATTGTGATGTTTCTCCTGGAATTTGACAGAGTGATGGATATGACCCTAACTATAGTGTTGACTCTCTTTTATAAGTGTGATTTCAGAGCCACTACAAATTCTTGAGCTATCTCCTCATCAAAACCTTTCAAAAGCTCGAAGAACCCTAGCCATTAATGATTTCTAAAATTTTCCATAACTTGAGGATGGTGCCTAATTATTTTAATAGCAATGTTCTTCATTCTGTTGAATAAAAATCCCTTTTTTATGGTTTTGATATGAAGGTGGTGATATTTTTTAGAGTTATGTGAATATGTCTTGGAGATGATGGTATTAAACAAATAAAAAAGTACCTTTTAATTGTCAATTTATAGCTTGATGTGAGAAAATTTCATTGAGAACTTTCAGTTTTGGTGGGTGGAAACGACTTACCTTTGTCCTCTAGTGTTTTCTCTTGGTAGATGGTGGCTTTAGTAAGTAGTTTCACCCACAAGTGACTGTGTTTTTCCCTATGTATCCTTGTTGATCTGCCTATGTAGTTTCCTGTAGCAATTATTTGTTTCCTGTAGCACAATGGTGCATGCAAGCTTTGACTTCCATGTTCCTCTCCCTGGTGGCTAGAACTGCTATTTTTCTTTCACCTCTCCTCCAAATGCTTAGCGAGATGTTGAAAATAAGACATGACTCACCTTTATGGAATTTTTAACTAAATTTGGAGTGGGGTGCTCACTCATACATAACATAAGTTTTCCTCTTTGAGACTATTGATCCCACTCCAGTTAATGATTTCTTAGCCTCGTAATCACCACTTCGTACTCATTCACTCCCTATTGCCTTGATTTGACTTGCCCATGCCGCATGTACTTTTAATTTTCCTCCAGTTTAACTTTACAAAGGTGGCAAATTTAACTGGTTGCCTTTTTTCCTTTTAAACCTCTAAACCTCAACATTAAACTATTTTGGTCATTATGAATGCATAGCGAGAGGTGAAGGGCCATACCTGAGCCTACCTTGAGATGGTTTTTGGCTCACTAAGATTTTTATTTAAAAATAATCATAATGCCTACATTAATCATCAATCTAGGGTAAGTCTTTTTATTTCTAGAGTGTTCAGTACAGTTTATGCAAGTGAAACCAAAGGTTATAAAATCAAAATCATTGCACAAGTAAATCTAATTCTTGAAGTTTAATAAAGGTAATTTTGAAATAAATCATTAAATAACTCAAACGGTTAACTCACTTACTTCTAATCTGCTCTATGAAAGAAAATTGAAATGAAAAACATAAAGGAATTCAAAATTAACCGGAATTACTTATTAACATCTACAAAAATATCTTTAATCACGCAGGGAGTACTGCAGTAACTGAACAACAAAAAACACAGTCACGTTCTACAATTGAAATTCTCAATGATTGATCAACCGACAATATCACTCATAATGAACAGAATCGAATTATTCAAATAACTATAGTAAATGCAAGAAGTAACATTCATGAGGAAAATGAAAGCGATTAACACTTTTAGATCAATTGGACGCAAACCAGTCGATGCTGATAAAATTCAAAACAATTAAAACTTATATAAAACACAGGAATGACTAGTTGCAAAAAAACAAAATATCAATATGACACAAGACAACAGTAGTGCTCCTAGTGACTGGGCCTAGAGCCTCCAAAAGTCTCTGCCAGATGATCTTCAGAATACGATTATGGAAAAACCAATATCTTTTTCATTAAATTTAACAATCAGATACAATTACAACATACAAATTAGCAACCTCCATTTTATTCCACCTATTGATATTTTATATCTTACAAAAAAACATAACGGGTAATGGCAAATCCTTAGGATCAGGAGATCCTGAGGATTTCGCAGCTGTTTAACAATATGTGCTATATAATAAGTGAGGTCCTCCCCATTTTTCGTTGGTCTGTATACACAAAAAAAAATATCTTTTTCATTTTCTTGGTCACTTTTGTTCAATCGTTTGAACATCGGTTAATAAGCTTATATTTCCTGCACTTAAAAACAACGAAAGTTAGTCTTTTTGCTCATAATTACAACATTTATTGATAATTAGTTTTACCCTTTGTTTACAATTAATTATTCCATATTTACTCCCAAAGTGAAGGTAAACACATGAAATTTAGTAATAAATCAAGTTAATTATGATGATAAATCATACCTTTTTCATGCCCAAACATACTCCCCAGCTTACCTTATTTCATTTCCTCATGCAATGAGATGGTTTAGGTGTAACAATGTCAAGGAATAGGTTGGGTAGAATTCCTCCTTATACAGTCTAAAACCATGTTTATGTTTGACTTTTGCAAAAGCCTGATTTACATAACCCTCTCGAAGATCATAATCATGGTGATAGCCTTTAGGAGGGTACCATATGATAGGAAACCTATAGCGGCACTCTATCCATGTAGGACACATGCATAAAATTATGTTACTGTATTTGTAAAAATGAACAAAAACTACTTTAAAGCTTCTATACTTAAAGGTTCCCAATTATTAACGTTGTTGGTGATGCCTACCATATTTGCTTACCTGATAACAAAGCATCTTCTCTGATCTTCGGAAAGTATCCTCTCCCAGCTTATACAATATCCTTGTGGAGTGGTCCCAATTTAACTATGCCCCCTTCCTGTTTCATAAATATTTTATGTTGAGTGAAGACATGCAGAGGTTTAGTGAGTTCCCCTCTAACCTAGAGATCCAAACCATGTTCTCTTTTCTGAAAAATGTTATAGGCTTTAGCCCACTTGTTTTGATTATCAGCAAAATAGAGGAATACCATAAACTAGATGTCTCCTATAAAGGGACTTGGGGTTACTATCTCTGTCATATTCCAAAAATAAGTTGTGTAGATATAGTTGACACAAGAGGCGTTTAACTTTATCATTCTATTCCTCACAACACTGGACAAATTCTGCAGTGGTCTTAAAATCGATGGGTTTCCGTGCTCTAATGTATTTCACCATTAATAGCAGATATATTTCTAATAAAAACATATCATAATTAGTAGCAGGTGATCTACAAAACAAGACATCTAAGTAAATTGAGAAAATAGCATTTGTTTTCTTTGTGGCTTTTTCAAGCTGAGCTTGTGCTTTCTTTACCTTCTGATGTTCACTTCTGAAGCTGGCGAAACTCTCATCTTTAGTTGTAGTAAGATTATTGAGTTTCTCCAGCAGTTCTGGTGTACCTATCATGGTACCACCTCCTTATTATACTTAGCCAATTCCTATAGGTTCTATGTCAATTCGTCATAAAGTCTTCAAATAACGGATTATTTTATCAGAGGAGTGTAAAAACGTGTTTCATCTATCTCAGTTTCCTCTCTCTGTGTTTCTAATTATGTTTGGGTTTTAGTAGTGTGTGTCTCTAATTATGTTTGAGTTTCAGCAATGTTTGTTTCTTCCTTAGGCTTCCAAGCCTTGTCTGCCTCTTTTAACCATTCCCTTAATTGCTTAACTATTTTTTTCAACTTCTTGTATTTCTTGTGCAATTTCCTCAACTTAGCCCTCGCTGACTTACTTTTCATTCTATGGTTTCTAGTAGAAGGGGGGAAAATACTTTTTTTTTCAGGAACAGGGGGAGTTGTATCGATTTCTAGGCCATAATATGGTAAGATAGTATTTTCTTTAGGTACTGAAGCGGTTATGCCTATATCAGTACTCTGATCCAATGGGACAACATTTTCCTGAGGCACCATGGGAATTGTGCCTACATCAATACCCTAGTCTAATGGGATGGTGCTTTCTTCAGGAACCTCAGAAATTGTCCCTACATTAATACTATGTTCTAATGGGACAATGTGACCCGACTAGTTTTCAAACTTAGGAGTTATTTCTGCAAATTTTTCTTCTTCCAAATATTCATCGCCAGAGGGTGTTGAATCCCTTTATTTTTGCATTTCTCCTCAGATGGTAAAATCTCAATATGACCAAAACTGCCAGCAGGGGTAGTTTGGTCTAGATGGAAAATCTGTCCCTCAAAATTCTTGGAGGGGTTTCTTTCTTCATGAATGCACTCATACTTTCCAACACTATGGCCATTTCCTCCTCATATCCCTGTATAAGTCTATCTTCTATGTTTAGAGGAGGTGTATGAGATGGTTCTGCCTCGTCAGCCAAGCTTGAAGTGTCTTTCGTGAACTTAACTTCTCGGAGTGTCTTCGTTTCTCTAGACCCAAGGTCAAGGGACGGTTCCTCTTTCTTTTGGCTTTCCTTGGAATAAATATTTCCCTTCCTCGCTGTTTAATTTCTCTATTGTCTGGGTTTTCTTTGAATGGGGTTAGCACAAAGTTTACAAATTTTTCCCAAATTAACTTATGCTTAGTTAATTCATGAGTGACAATAAAATTTATCAGACCATGATGGTTGATAAATGTATGTGGATTTTTAACACTCCTAACCCTACTATATATGTCATGCAACAAAGTATTCAAGAAAAATGGAAAATTAACTGAAATTGTCTGCTTGAATATGGCCGGAAGTTTGAATTTTTTGGGTTTTACCACTTCTTGGTGTCTGTCACATGTAATATACTTCTGAATGATGATTTTTAGTTCCTATCATGGTTCCTTCAAAGTCGCAGGGTGAATCCCTTTTCCTTTCCATACTAAATTCTCATCTAGATCTTGGAACACTACAACGGATTTATGTAACAAACACACTTATCAGTCCACTTCATCCTTGTTGTTGGAAGTACATAAACCTCAACTATTAGAGTTTCTGATATTGTTATGTCTCTTCCTTTTAAAATTGCATGCCATCCTATAGGTTCTGCCGAAATTCTAGTGCTATCTCAGTGTGGAATCCTTATAATTTTTCCAAATAAGAGAGCTAACCAACATTCTACAGTATAGCACGAGCCTGTTCTATAATATTGAGTATTGTGGGCTTGTTGTGGACATATCTTCCACCCATGACTATTATGTCTCAGAGGTTGCATTCCACTTCTGCATGCACTACTCGCGACTTCATAAATTTAGAACAACACAAATACTCCATGAAAATAATTTGAAACTTTTAAAAAGTGTATAAATGCAATCAAATTTGTTTATCAAATCGAAAGGTTTTCGTGGACTTTGATTATTAGTTCTAATGTTTTCTCCTCATGTAAAACTATGTACACCTTTTCCCCCTCCAATGAGAGAAGGGCGTCCATGCCCTTAGAGCGCAGAAAAAGAGAAAGACATTGAGGATCATTAATGCATTAGAATAATAACTCTAGTGGCATACATTATGCCAGAAATCAATGAAATCAACTCAATGATGAGGATGGTGGGGAAATGATTAAAATGGAAAAAAGAATGAAGGAATAATTATTACGAAAAATATTTTTTCTTTGATGGAAATTTGTGACAGAACATGATATGTAAAAAGTGGTAACAACTATTGGGATTAAGTGATCAGACATAATTAAGTTAATTCATATGTATTTTTACCATCCATACTAGTTTTTATAAATATAAAAATATAAAAATGATAAGTTCTCCTTTGGGAATGGGTTGGTAAAAATAAGTGAATATAAAATGATTGGTTGTTTAACATGAAACTCCAATGCCACAAGCAGATACACTATTGCCAATAGGCCTCCATAGCCTTGATAGGGTTGATTTTTAACCCAAAAATGAGCCATAGTCCTCTATTTAGTATTTAGATAATTTAGTTATTCTTATGGAGAGACCACTATGCTGGAATGATAACTAGATAACCACAGTGCCATTCACTAGGTTTTAACAAAGTAATTAGGTCGGCTAATGATGAGACCTCCTGTCCTTCAGGAATTTTTATGGCTAGAAGGTCATTACCCTGGTGTGGTGGACATAATGGGAATGTTAATTTTTTATCTCCTTATGATCATGGTAGGATAACTCATGATGAGACCCCTTATCCTCTCTAAACAATTTGCATATTATTTTCATATTTGTATATTTTTGAATCATAACTAGAGGGAGGCTCATTAACTCCTTAAGAGTTAGGGATAGTGTGAGGAGTGAAAAGAAATGCCAATAAAAGTTATATCGTTATTCCTAAGTCACACAAACCTAGAATATCAACCATTGATAGTGTAAAAATATAAACCAAAATGGTATTAAGATAACGAAGTTTTTTATAATATAATAAAATATATCTAGCAAGCCATTGCACAGTGTTGTGAAACCAACTCCAAAAATATAAGAAAAGAGAGATAAACACCTTAGAAATAGGCCACTTCGAGGGGGAAACCTGCAATACATTACATAAATGAACAATTATTCAATGATACAAATGACAAAACCTCCTTTCTATATATAGGAGTCCATGGGCCCATGATGTAATCCTAGTCGACCTAACAATAATAATGTAAGGGCACAATAATAACAATATGTGGGTTACAGGGGTACAATAATAATAATAACGGGGTTACGCTAACAACAAAAAGGGACTATAATAGTAATATAGGGACCTAACATGCTCCTCTCCTTCAAAAAAGTGTTGTCCTCAACGCTTGAGTAGCTCTCGGTGCTTCTGTATAAAATTCTCCCATGCAGAATATTCAGTGGGTAAGTTCTTCCATTTGAGGAGATACTTTGAAATTGATTGATTTCATAGTTGTAGAGTTCTTGTTTCTATGACTGCTTTAGGTTCCAATATGGTTTTTCCTTCCCCATCAAGTTCTGCCAATATTGTTTGAACTAGAATTTTGTCCCGTATAACCTTCTTTAAGCATGAAACATGGAAAAATGGATGCACTCGTGAAGAAGCAGGAAGCTCCAATTTGTATGCCATGGTGCCAATATTTTACAACACCTTGTAAGGACCATAGTACTTTGGTGATAATTTATTATCCCTCTTAGCTTGCTTGAGGGACATTTTTTTGTATGGTTATAGCCGTAAAAATACCCAGTCTCCTACATCAAAACTTCTCTCACTACAATGTTGATTTCCTTGTTGTTTCATTCGATTTTGTGCCAAATTTAGATTATCTTTTAAGAGTTGGAGAAATTCTTGTTGATGCTTGATGTGATCTTCCACTGCTTGATCCCCATAATTTTCCCTTAAAGAAGATGTGATGGACAGTGGATGATATCCATAAATTACCATAAATGGAGTCATTTTTGGTGCAGTATGGAAGGAAGTGTTATACCACCATTCAGCGAGAGGTAACCACTTGACCCATTGTGTTTTCTTATCAGATACAAAACAACGAAGATATCCTTCCAAACATTTATTCACTATCTCTATCTGACCATCAGATTGAGCATGATAAGATGATCTATGAGATAGTTGAGTATCCAAACAAGAAAATAATTCCATCCAAAAATTTCCTATAAAAATGGGATCTCTGTCACTTACAATAATCTTCGGGTTTCCATGTAGCTTTTGAACTGTTTCCATAAATGCAGTAGCAACTGTACTTGATTTAAATGGATGAGATAATGCACAAAAGTATTCATACTTGGTAAGTCTAGCAACTACCACCATGATGACATTCCTTCCTTCGGACTTAGGTAAACATGTGATAAAATCCATTGAAATCTCCTTCCAATGTTGACTTGGAATGGATGAAGGTTGTAAAAGACCCGAGTCTTAATTGTCTCAAATTTATTATACTGGTAAACCAAAAATTCCACCACAAAATTTTGAATATACAATTTAAGGCCATCCCAAAAAAAATCTTTCTTCACCCTGTGGTATGTTTTTAAAAATCCCGAGTGTTCTCCTAAAGGAGAAGTGTGTGATTCCAAAAGAATCTTTTGTTTTAGTTGGGAATTCTTGCAAATATATAAGCAATCTTTATACCATAAGGAATTATTTTTCCAAATAAGTGTATTAGATGTACTGGGATCTTGCTGAAACTTTTGAATGAGTGTCCAAACTTCTTCATCCTTCTTCCATTCATCCCTTGCTTCGTTTATCCAATATGGTTGGATAATATTAATGGCACAAAGTAGTGCTTCCACCTCTTCATCCTTTCTTGAGAGTGCATCTACAAAAAAATTTAGCTTCCCTTTTTTGTAGATGATCTGAAAGTCATAACCCAACATAATTGTGACCCATTTTTGTTTCTATTCTGAGGATAGTCATTGTTCCAAAAAGTGTTTAAGACTATCATGATCAATTTTCACCTTGAAGTGTCTTCCCATTAGGTAAGTGCTCGGTGCCAGTTTTGCGCACTTTTCCTACATTTGTTTTCCCTATTTTTCCTCATGAATATAACTGATGGGACTATATTTTCCTCTTTTTCCTACCTTTTGATCCTAACTTGTGTTGTTTCACCTTATTTTCATTACTCTGCAATTTCATCAATTATTTTGATATAATCTGCCTTTTTATGACTAATTGAGGATGAATGTTTGGAGAAGATCTATGGTCTTTGTGTTGTGTTTCTAAATTTCATTTGTAGCACTAAAGATCCTGAGCACAAGATACATAGGAGCAGTTAAGGATGTGTTGTTACAACAAGAAATGTTGTTACACGTTGTTGTTATAGACCCGCCGGAAAACTGCTGTTACACACTCGCTAGCAAATTTTTGATACAATTGTATCGCTGACTGGATCTCGTCAAGAGTTGCTGCTGACTTTTCCTTTAGCTGTTACACTACAGCTGTGGTATTATTGCGATAGATGTAGAAGTTGTTTAGCATTGTATTTTTGGATAATGGCCTATGGGCAATTTTGATTGTAATATATAATTTTCTAGTTAGACTTTTATTAAGAAATGGTTATAACTATATATATTCTATTTTGATCAGCATGAGAATCATAATATTCTCATGACTGATCTATCCCTTGATTTTCTCAGATGTAACCAGTATATAGTTCTCGGCCCAATAGGTCGAAAGGTTAGCAGAGAATAACATTATTTTGGCTCTGTAATTGTGCTCAAATTAATACAGATGATCTTGTTATTGCTCTTACATGCGTTATTCAATTTAGTTTTCATTAAGTTCTTTCTCTACCTACGCCCTGCTAGGGAGGAAGGGTCCACCTTCTTAGTAGGGATTGCAGTGATTAAATTAGTTGTGTGTATGTGTTTGTATTTCACTTTATGTATCAATAGATCTATTGTTGTTGTTTTTCAACTATGAATATATCCACTTCAATACTTTGTATGTTGTTACACATATGATATTAGAGACACCAGATGGATACTTGTTGTGTGGCACACTAGAAGAGATTAATTGAAGTGTGATTCCAGTCTTGTAGATTATTTTGTTTCTGCATGAGTGATTTACTTCCAGCATTTACTTCAGCAACGATTTATTTTAATTAGGATTGCTTCTGGTTGAGTGTATCCACATAGACAGTGCAACTATCAGTGGAATAAAATATTTCCCTAGATTGATAATTTATGTGTACTATTTAGTCATTCAATACTAATTAATACAGCCTAACATTTTGGTGCGATTGTCAGGGATGGAAGTGACGATCCAATCAATTAGACTTGCTTCTTAGAAGTGCAATTTCTATGTAATTTTTAAAGTGTCTCCAATGACACAATTGTCAGGCATTAAGACGAGAGCTAAGAGCTTGCGCAACACTCTAACGAACTTGAGCGGGCTCACCAATGCCTTTTTGGGACACTTAGGAGAGTGAATTTCTTAGCATTTTATTTTTCTTAGAGTGTCTCCAGTGACACAATTGTTGGGCAGTAAGACAAGAGGTAAGAACCTACACATCGCTCTAAACAACTTGAGCGAGCTCACAAATGTCCTATTGGGACACTTAGGAGTTGAATTTTTGGGTGTTATTTTAGGGAATCTTTAGCTATACAGTCGTTGGGTAGTAAGACAAGAGGTAATAACTTGCACCTCACTCTAACGAACTTGTGTGGGCTCACTGCTGTAAAAACTAAAGCACTTATAGGATGAATTGACACACATAGGGCCCATGTGTGCCGATAGGACAACATCAACATATATAAACGCCCCCCACTCTAATGACTACAAGAAATATGGGTTTTAAGAAGGAAAAGAAGAGTGCAGATTTGGGAAGAAAGCCATTCTTTGGAGATCTAATCTAAAGGGAAGAAAAGGAACAGTCCATGTCATACAGAGATAATCAGAAGATAGGACCACATAAAGCAACTACCATATCATAGCCTAGACCATCAGTGTCTTCCATGTCTAGACCTCACCATCCTTCGAACAACATATCCACTCCTATTACCAAGACTTCTGATTCAAAACAACAGTGGAGAATCATTGATCAAGATATGGGAATTCAAGGACACGGAGAGACCAATGGGGAGCATCAGGGGCCTGAGGAACAACATTCATTTGATCATCAATTGGATGCTGGTAGTGTTATTAAACATTTGGTCTTGGAGTAGCTTCATCCTTTTATTTTTCAATCTCTAGTACACTCTAAGGTCAATTCATCTCATTAGGAAGAATCAGCCACGGGGGACAAGAATATCAAGACAGATAGCTCTGTTACTTTTGAATTTCCAATAATAGTAACATGGGATGAGGCTACTATGAATAATATTCCTTTATCATCCCTGCCATTATTTCTAGGGATGGTCATTGAAGACCCTAATCCCTTTCTATTCAAATTTCATGTGATGTGTAGAGGTTATGACTACAGTTCAGATGCCTAGAAGCTGAAATTATTCCCTGCTACTCTGAAAGGAGCAGCATTAAGATAGTTCATGAGACTGGGCACTGGCACGATTCGAGCTTGGAATGGCATGAGGGAGGCCTTCCTCTTTAACTATCAGGATTATTGTTGAACCAGGGATTTGAAGGACGAGATTTTCAAAATTTCACAGAAAGGGGAGAAAATCCTCGAAGACTATATGGAGAGATTTCACTAGAATTTACAAAGTTCTAAGTTTAGAAAATTAGACCTAGAAATTATAAAGCCAATATTTTTAAGTGATATAAGAGATGATTGTTTGGAGCATCTGAATCTATTGGGAAAATGAGACATATTGCAAGAACCGCTTGATGAAATTATGAAGCTTTTCCTACATAGCTCAAGAGGATCGGTCAAAGGGAAAGTTTTAGTTCGTGACCCTTCAGTCTAGATACAGAAGTCCACCAGTGGAGAAGTAACTAGAGCAGAGATTGGAAATTTATTTGAGGATTTTAAAATCAACCTCCTTAGCACTTTCTCTGCCTAGATCACTGCAGTACAAGTCAAGAAATCAGAAGAAGAAGTTGAAGCAGCCTTAGAAATATTCTGTCCTCGACACAAAATGAAACATTTGGAAAGACAATGTGGAATGAATGGTGTGAGCCTGTGCAAAATATGTGAGTTAGCGCATTTTACAAATCAGTGTCCTAAATCTCCCAAACTAAAGGAGGTACTTGAAGAATCAAGCTAGGATGTTCAATCTTCTTATTTCATCGGATCAAAAAGAGCATGGTAGCCGCGACCTATAGGTATTCCTTCAGATTTTTCCTCTTTTTATACTTGGAATAATGTTTATAATAGTTAGCAATATCCATGGTAGTATTCTACTCCTTCCTCAACACAATTCTCTCCAGCATGGAACCAGTGGTTGTCTCCTCCACCAATGTAATATCCTTCAGCACAACCCAATTGTTGGGGTAAAAACTGGAGAAGTAATGACCAAGGTCTAGTACTCCCTATAATTCCAATGCAGTAGAATCAGTTACAACTGCCTTCTATTCAAAATCCTACACCTTTTGTCCGACCCGAATTACCTGTGAAACCTAACCCCAATCCAAATAATAAGGTAGCCCAGAGCATGGATGCTCCAGTTACCATCCATACTTATCTTATTACTCCTATTGTACTTAACGAGGTTCAACTTCAATCAGGGAAAGTAATTAGATCTGAAAATAATCCCATTATTACTGAAGAATGTGAATCACCTATGAAGGATATGGACAATTCTGAGGCAGCTATTACACATGTAACAACTTATACAACACCCGTTGTTACATTTTCAGCAGCTAGCTCAGGAGGATCTATTGTTTCTACAACCACACATCCAAGCAAGGCTAGTGCATCTATGATATTTGACTCAGCTATTGGAATTCAGAATCCTCCATACCCTCAATGATTAAAAAAACTGGGCTAGTCTCACAACCTGAATCTGGATTCCTCAAGGGGCTACAAAATTTGTATGTGTGGATTTCTTTGTTACAAGAACTTAAATAAGTAACTGTCTATGCTAAAACAATGAGGGATATATGCGTCAGAAGACTTGGAAGGAAACCTAAAGACCCTAGTACTATCCATGTCATGGGGAAATTGTCCAATCTTACGATTGATCAACATTTTTTGACTAAATATAATGACCCAGGGAACCCTACATTGATTGTCCATATTGACAATCAACTTATAACCAATAATTTTATTGGTCCAGGGGTAGTTATTAATGTCATGACTAAAGAACTCTTCATCTATCTAGGACTTCATGGACTTAGACCTACACCCATAATGCTTGAATTAGTAGATAGGTCCCGTGTTAAGCCCAAGGGAATGATAGAAGATGTGGTTATCACTTTGGCTTCCTGGAATTATCTGGTTGATTTTCTCATTTTACAAACCAAATCCAACCTGGGGGGTCACCCTATAATCTTGGGAAGGTCATGGTTGGCCACTGCAAATGCATATATCGGTTGTAGGTCCGGGTCTATGGTGATCTCAGATGGACAGGTCACTCAGAGCCTTAACTTTTATCCCCCAGCAAAACCTCATATGGATTTGAGTAGTCCCTAGTGGGACAAATTTCCACCTCAATATGATATTTCCCTACCTCTTCACACTCTTGGAAAAGCACAATACTTTAAGGATGAAACAAAGGACGATATCATAAATTTTTTTATTAGTAATTCACTACCTATTTCCTCCATTAAATATTTGGGAGAAGAAGATGAGGTATATTATGCAATTATTGAACATTTGAAAAAAACTTCGCATACTATTAGTAGCCCCATTGAAATCAAACCTGGGAAATGTTTAAACATCAATTCTAACCTGACTTCTGAACAAAACAGATTGCTGATACAGCTGTTACATAAATATAAAAAGGAATTTGCATGGGACTATACAGATATGAAAGGAATCCATCCTGGCCTATGCACTCACCACATTTATGTTAAAGAGGACTGCAAACTAGTTAGACAACCACAATGCCGAATGAACTCTGCAGTTAAGGAGATAGTGAAAGAATAATTGCAAAAACTCCTTAATGCTAATTTCATCTATCTGATTTCTGACAACCAGTGGGTGTCTCCGCTTTTCATATTTACAAAAAATAATAAAAAATGGAGAGTCTCTGTTGAATATAGAGAGCTTAACAAGGACACTCAAAAGGATCATTTTCCTTTACCATTTATTGATCAGGTCTTGGATACTCTCTTTGGAAAAAAAAATATTTTCATTTCCAGATGGATTTAGTGGCTATAACCAAATACAGATTTCCCCAAAAGACTAAGACAAGACAACCTTCACTTGCCCATGGGGTAATTTTTCATACAAATTCCTTCCCTTTGGCCTCTGTAGTGCACCAACAATGTTTCAGAGGGAAATATTGGGTACTTTTTCTGATCTTTTGAATGAATGTATTGAAATATTTATGGATGATTTTACACACTATGGTGATGCCTTTGATACAACATTATCTAACCTGGAAAAAGTTCTGGAACACTCTGAACAAACTAATGTTGCTTTGACAATGGATAAATGCCTCATGATGATGACCAAGGGAATTGTGCTGGAACAATTCATTTTGGCAGATGGAATCAAGGTAGATCCTGCAAAAATCGAGGTAATATAAAAAATCCCAACCCTAAGACTCCAAAAGAGGTACGTAGTTTTTTGGGACATGCGGGATACTATAGGAGATTTACAGAGAAATTTTCAAAAGTTTCATCTCCTCTATTTTCATTACTCAAGAAAGATGCAGAATTTGTGTGGACAAGGAAGTGTGAACAGGCATTTTTAGAATTGAAAAATTATGTAACGACAACACCTGTTTTACGAGGACCAAACTGGGAATTGTGATTTCGTATTGCTATGGACGCATCTGACATGTCTGTGGGTGTTGTTCTAGGGAAGATAGAGGATAAGAAACCTTATGCCATTTATTAAACCAATAAGAACTTAACTCTAGCATAACTCAACTACACTGTTACTGAGAAGGAATTCGCAGAAGTAGTGCATGACATCAACACATTTCGACACAACATCATCGGGTACCAATGTGCACATTGACCATGCTGCAATTTTTTTTTGGATGAACAAGCCCATTACTAATGGTAGAGTTACGCGATGGTTATTGTTGTTACAAGAATTTGATATTACTATTTTAGATAAACCCAGGAAAGATAATGTAGTTGCTAATTTTCTTTCTAGATTAACTATAAGTGATGATTTCACTGCCACTGAGTATTCCTTTCCATATGAATACCTTTTTTCGATCCCTACTCACTCACCATGGTATGCAAATATAGCCAATCACCTTGCTACAGGAAAATTCTCACACCAATTTTCCTCCAAGGAAAGAAGGAAGATTATACAATAGACTGCTACCTACTCCTGGATAGAAGGAAATCTCTATCACACTGGACTAGATTTTTAGATTAGGAGATGTGTTAGAGAAGATGGGGTATTTTAGATATTGAAGGCTTTCCATGAGGAACCTTATGGAGGACACTTCCCTGACAAGAGGACATGACATAAAGTACTCTCAATATGGTACTATTGGCCAACTTTATTCCAGGATGCCAAGAATTTTGTGAAAGGATTTGATAGCTGCCAAAGGATCGACCACCCTTTGAAATTAGATGAGATGTCATGAAAGCCTTAGATAATGATAGAACCATTTGAGAAATGGGCCCTAGACTTTGTGAGGCCAATTAATCCTTCACCACAACAAAAATAATACATATTGGTCTGCACCAATTATGTCACAAAATGGGTTGAAGAAAAGGCACTAACTAGAGCAACAGAACATGTTGTTTCAAACTTCCTGTTTGAAGATATTTTTGTTCACTTCAGGATACCCACAGAGATAGTGACAGATGGGGGGGCTCAGTTCACATATCATTTGATCAAGAAGCTCGTTGAAAAGTATGTAATTCATCATAGAATCACTTCACCATATCACCCACAAGAAAATGGTGAAGTAGAAAGCAACAATAAAGTCATTGAGGGAATCTTAAGAAAGACAGTAGCCACCCACTGAAGAAACTGGGCTGAGAAAATTCTAGAGGTATTGTGGGCTTATAGAACAACATGGAGGAATACTACAGGATTCTCACCATATGAATTGGTGTATGGTAAGAATCTTTTATTCCCCATAGAGTTTGAAATAAACACATTAAGAACAACATTGCATGTCGATCTAGATTTGAGTATGCGTAAACACAAAGAGTGAACCAATTGAATGAATTGGAAGAGAAATGACTATCTGCTATTCAACAAATAGAGATCATTCAATAGCTAAGAGCTAGATGGCATGATGGGTTTATTAAGAAGAAAAATTTCCAGAAAGGAGATTAGGATCTTTTGTATGATTCAAGGTTCAAAGATTTCAAAGGCAAGCTCTGCACAAGATGGCTAGGTCCTTATGAATTGGACACGGTCTTTGACAATGGGACTGTACAATTGGTCACCATCGATACTGCTAAGACACCATTATTGCTTAATGGGAGCTGTTTAAGGTTATATGATCAACCTGCTTCGAAGGAACCATTTTTAAACATTGTCGCGGACTCTCATCTTCATCTTACAATAGCAGGGGAACATTCTCTTGTGCTGCTTGAAAATTGAAATTCCAATAAGTGCAGTAGTTGAAAACCACCTTTGTGGAAATTGTTACACCTATTTAAAATAATAATAATAATAAATAAAAATAAATAAATAACAAAATAAAAATAAAATAAAAACAATAATAAATCTAATTGTGAAAATCCCTTTCCAGGGTGTAGTCAGGCATTTGGTAATAGCTGAAACCAACTCTTGTGGTGGCTGTTACGCCCATATTTTTCTCCCTGAAACATCATATTCCTTTCCTCATCCATTATAAACGATGATGGTATTCATGTAATTTTCTTTTTTATACCAATTTCTCCTAATTATTATGTTTTTTGAAGAATAATCTAAGGGATGTCTTGGTTATTACACATGTAACAACTGCCAGCCACGAGCATTATTTATTATTTTTCATTCCATAACAACAATAATCATGCCAGCTAAGTGCAACAACACGAGCAATGTAAGCAGAACATCACCAATTCGAAATATTCCTCCATGTCACCTCAGGTATGTCATTCAAAACGTAACGTTATCATTTATGACTTAGTGATTAATTGGGAGAAGTAATGATTTTCCCATGACAGCCACGGGTGGCTGTCACCATTAAGGTGGGGGAGGGGATATGTCTTGAAATAATTGTAAAACATCATAGTCATAAAACTCTATCAAATTCGCAGGCACCCAATTAATAACACAAATGCCAATGATGACTAAATCTGGTTGGAAAAGAGCATGTGTACTAGATCCCATTACCTTCCATAATGAGGCATTTATGAATATTAGTGTGAGGTACTATTTGGTAATCCGTAAAATCTATCACCTCCCATCAACCTCCTCTACTAAAAACATGGATCATCATTGTAAACTCGTCAATTGGGATAAGTAGAGACGTGGAGAAACAGTGAGTAGTGCAGTGACATTACAGTGAGGCTGTGAAGAAAGAAGTGAATTTAGAAACAAAAAAGAAGATCGGTGGAGCAATGGTTAGGAATGAGCCAGATTTTATGGATGCATTGCAAAATTTTCTAGAAGCCTGCCATATATTCATAGATGTTGGATGGATTGAGTATTTCCAGAAGCTAGAGGGCTCAGAATTTGAACAAAAATCAAAATTTTCTAAAAATTTGAACAACAATCAAACCCGATTTATGGGTCTGAAAGCTAAGGTGATTGAAGAGATAATTTCCTGGGTAACTACATTACCAGTAGAGGGATGGATCTTGTTTAATAAAAAAATCAATGACCCTTCCTTGAAAGAAGACTTCCTATAAGGAGAAGAAAAACTGGAGAAGAAAGGGAGGGGAATTGACAAGTTGTCACTTCCTCATACTTGGGCAGATGTTGCCATGGGTTTAATTAAATATATCACTTGTAAGGGAAGATCAACAATAGTTTTTAACTATCACTTTCCTCTTCTTAATCACCTTCTACACCAACAAAATACTAATATTCCATTTTTTGTGTAACCAACTCCAAAAAGAGAAGAAAAGAGATATCAACGCCTTAGAAATAAGCCACTTCGAGGGGGCAACCTCCAATACATTACATGAATGAACAATTTTTGGATGATATAATTCACAAAACCTCCTTTCTATATATAGGAGTCCATGGGGCCATAATGTAATCCTAGTGGGCCACAATGTAATCCTAGCCGACCTAACAATAATAATTTAAGGGCACAATAATAACAAAATAGGGGTTTCAAGGGTACAATAATAACAATAAGGGGTTTACACTAACAATAATAAGGGACTATACTAGTGATATAGGGACCTAACATGCCCCTCTCCTTGAAAAAAGTGTTGTCCTCAATGCTTGAGTAGCTCCGGGTGCTTATGTATAAAATTCTCATCCTCCCATGTAGAATCTTCAGTGGGTAAGTTCTTCCACTTGATGAGATACTCTGAAATTGATCGATTCCGTAGTTGTCGAGTTCTTTTTTCCATGGCTGCTTCAGGTTCCAATATGATTTTCCCTTCCCCATCAAGTTCTGGCAATACTGTTTGAACTGGAAGATTTTCACCTATAACCTTCTTTAAGCATGAAACATGGAAAACTGGATGTACTCGCGAAGAAGCAGGAAGCTCCAATTTGTATGCCATAATACCAATATTTTGCAACACCTTGTAAGGACCATAGTACTTTGGCGATAATTTATTATCCTTCTTAGCTTGCTTGAGGGACATTTGTTTATATGGTTGTAGCCGTAAAAATACCCAATCTCCTGCATCAAAACTTCTCTCGCTGCGATGTTGATCTGCCTGTTGTTTCATTCGATTTTGTGCCAAATTCAGGTTATCCTTTAAGAGTTGGAGAACTTCTTGCTGATGCTCGATGTGATCTTCCACTGCTTGAACCTTCGAATTTTACCTTAAATATGATGTGATGGATGGTGGATGATATCCATAAAGTGCCATAAATGGGGTCATTTTTGCTGCAGTATGGAAGGAAGTGTTATACCACCATTCAGCGAGAGGTAAACACTTGACCCATTGTGATTGTTTATCAGATACAAAACAACGAAGATATCCTTCAAAACATTTATTTACTATCTCAGTTTGACCATCAGATTGAGGATGATAAGATGAGCTATGAGCTAATTGAGTACCCAAACAAGAAAATAACTCCGTCCAAAAATTTCCGGTAAAAATGGGATCTCTGTCACTCACAATAACCCTTGGGCTTCCATGTAGCTTTTGAATTCTATCCATAAATGTAGTAGCAACTGTACTTGCTTTAAATGGATGAGATAATGCACAAAAGTGTGCATACTTGGTAAGTCTATCAACCACCACCATGATGACACTCTTTCCTTCGGACTTAGGTAAACCTGTGATAAAATCCATTGAAATCTCCTCCCAACGTTGACTTGGAATGGATAAAGGTTGTAGAAGTCCTGGGGTCTTAATTGTTTCCACTTTATTCTGCTGGCAGACCAAACATTCCGCCACAAACTTTCGAATATCAGATTTAAGGCCATCCCAAAAAAATTCTTTCTTCACCCTGTGGTAAGTTTTTAAAAATCTGAGTGTCCTCCTAAAGGAGAAGTGTGCAATTCCAGAAGAATCTTTTGTTTTAGTTGGGAATTCTTACAAAGATATAAGCGATCTTTGTACCATAAGGAATCATTTTTCCAACTAAATGTATCGGATGTACTAGGATCTTGCTGCAACTTTTGAATGAGTGTCCATACATCTTTGTCCTTCTTCCATTCATCTCTTGCTTCAGTTATCCAATCTGGTTGGGTAATAGAAATGGCACAAAGCAATGCTTCCACCTCTTCATTCTTTCTTGAGAGTGCATCTGCAACAACATTCAGCTTTCCTTTTTTGTAGATTATTTCAAAGTCATAACCCAACATCTTTGTGACCCATTTTTGCTATTCTTCTAACGATAGTCTTTGTTCTAAAAAGTGTTTAAGACTATCATGATCAGTTTTCACCTTGAAGTGTCTTCCCATTAGGTAAGTTCGCCATTTCTTTAGTGCATGTAGTATTGCTAACATTTCCTTCTCATAAATATGTTTCTGTAAATACTTTCCTTTGATTGGACGACTTTCAGAAGCAATGGGTCTTCCTTCCTGCATTAAAACTGCACCAATTCCATTTCCTGAGGCATCACATTCCACAATAAAGGTTTTTGTGAAGTCTGGTGTAGCTAAGACCGGTGCTAGGCACATTGTCTCTTTAAGACGTTCAAAGGCCTTAGTTGCTTCATGAGTCCATGAAAATGCATCTTTCTTCAATAATGTTGTTAGAGGTGCTGCTATTCTCCCATAATTCTTAACAAACTTGCGATAATACCCTGTTAACCTGAGAAATCCTCGCAACTGCTTTATGGTTGTGGGGACTTTCCATTCCTTAATGGCTTTAATTTTGTTGGGGTCTACTTTAACACCCTCGTGAGATACAATATGACCCAGATATTCCACCTCTTGTACTCCAAAGAAACATTTGGATTTTTTTGCATATAATTGTTTCTCCTGCAATAGTTTGAGCACCCTGTCAACATGTTCAACATGATCCTTCCAAGACCTCTTGTAGATTAGTATATCATCAAAAAATACTAGCACAAATTTTCTAAGGAAGGGTTTGAAAATGGAATTCATCAACCCTTGAAATGTAGAAGGTGCATTGGTAAGGCCAAAAGGCATGAGAAAAAATTCATAATGACCCTCATGAGTTCGAAATGCTGTTTTTGGAATATCTTGAGTCTTCATTCTAATTTGATGATATCCTGAACGAAGATCCAACTTGGTAAAATAAATTGCTCCATGTAATTCATCCAATAATTCATCAATCACAGGAATAGGAAATTTGTCTTTAATGGTGAGCTTATTGAGCTCCCTATAATCTGGACACATTCGCCATGATCCATCCTTCTTGTGTACCAATACTACAGGAGCAGAGAAAGAACTTTGACTAGGTTGAATTATACCCGCCTCTAACATTTCTGCAATCATACGTTCAATTTGTCTCTTTTGGACGGAAGGATATCTATAAGGGCTGACATTTGGAGGAACACTTCCTGGAATCAAATGAATAGCATGATCATGGTCACGAATAGGGGGGAGCCCTTTGGGAATTTCAAATACCTTAGAATGATTGTCCAAGACTTGTTGGAGATCTGCAGAAATAGATGATTTTGATGTTGGAACTTCTAGTGAGCATAATTGTGCAATTACGCCTCGTTGTTCTTTCTTTAGAAGCTTTGTCATGACATTAGAGCTTATTGTCCTTCCTGGCTTCCCCGAAATACCCCGTAATTCGACTTCCTTTCCTTCTGAAAAAAATTTCAAGAAAAGTTCTTGAAAATTAAAAGCTACCGTCCCCAAAGATTGTAACCATTGTACTCCTAGTACAACGTTAGCACCTCCCATAGGAATGGCAAGCATTGGACTAGTCAATACATATTCCCCCATGGTTAGCTTGATATTATGGCATTTTCCAGAGCAATTTATAGTTCCTCCATTTGCAACCATCACTTGACATTCGGGTGCTGGGTATAGGAAACAATTTAATTCCTTGGCTACCTTATAATGAATAAAATTATGGGTGCTACCTGAATCAATCAACACTATTACCCTTTTCTTCTTTATATTTCCTTCTATCTTGAGAGTTTGAGGAGTGGTAATTCCTGCCAGTGCATTACACGATATGGTCGGATTCATTTCTTCCTCTTCTAGGGCTGGTTCCTGGTGTATATCCTCTTCTTGTTCATTTTCTTCTTCTTCTTCACAATCTATGTAAAATATTTTCTTCTCAGCACACTTATGACCTTTAGTGTATTTGCTATCACAACTGTAGCAAAGCCCTTTTGCTCTTTTTTCTTCCAATTGTTGTGGTGTCAACCTTGTAGGTTGTGGAAATCTAGGCGTAGCAACATTTCCTTCTTTATAGAATTGAGTGGTAGGCTTCCTTGTCGCCATAATTTTACATTCAACTTTTCTTGCCAACCTGAATGCCTTCTCCAATGAATCGGGTTCCAAAACGCGAACTTCATGTTGGATGTTATCCTTTAAAGTGCCTAGGAAGAGATCAATCCTGTGTCCCTCTGGAATATCAGTTACCCTTATATTCAATTTTTGGAAGTCCTCAATGTGCTGCCCCACTAAACCCTTTTGTTTGAGATTTATCAATTGGGTAAAGAAGGTATTGCTCTTTGTATCCTCATAATGTGCTATCATTTCCTCCGTAAAAATTGACCAAGTGACAATTTTTTTACGGGAGCAAAGCCATTGATACCATACAAATGTATTTTGTTCTAAATGTAAAGTTACAATGCGTACCTTTTGTGTGTTTTGTACGTTATGGAGATCAAAATATTGCTCCATCTGTAGTATCCATGTTACAGGATCCTTTCCATCAAACTTCCTCATATCCATTTTTGGAATATGGTGGTTCTTCCTGCCAACATTCGAGTTTATGAAATCACGATTAACATTTATTTTGTTCTCATCATGAGGTTATTCTCCTATATTTCCGCCATTAGGAATCATTTATGGTTTTAAGCTTGTCATCAAGCCTTCCATGTATGCTTTTAGATCACTCTTCATGTTTTCCATGTTGTCTTTCATGTCATCCATCTTAGCTTCCACGCCATCCATATTAGCTTCCACGCCATCCATTTTAGCTTCCATGCCTTTCTTCAAACCGTCCATCTTCACTTCCATGCCTTTCTTCAAAACTTCCATTTCATTTTTTGTTGCTCTTTGCGAGAGTGAAAACTGTTGCATTTTCTCTTGTAATTTTGATAGATCATGTTGCAATTCTTCATCTTCATGAGTCATAGTAGAGCCTTCTAAAGGCTTAATTGGTGTTGAATTCTTTTTAGGGGCCATTTTAAAATCCAATATTGATATATATTCTACAAGTTTCCCTTGGAATCAATTCAACTTGATTCTTCAAACAAGACTTATGTAATTCGGAAAAAAAATACACACCTTTTACTAGCTTTTAGGAGCTCGATATTGAAATTGAATTATCTCTGTAATTGAAAATATTCGATATCTCAAATTCCGCCCTGTAGTATCCCCCTGAAGCTTCTTTCAAATTCCATAGGTCTGACCTGATTTGGATTCTCCAAGACAAATTTGTGTCCAATCTCCCACAATGACCTAATTTTGGACTGGTTCAGTAGAGCGAACTTGTACGACTTGCCACGTGTCACTTTTTTGTTATTTGTCTCTGAAATTGATATCCAAGAAACTACAGGCTTTTTACTTGCGACCACTTTTGACGGCACTCCAATCCAATCTCCAGAGAGAGAGTTATTGAACTTTTCCCACGATCACCTCTTTGAGATGAAATTCAGGAGCCTGAAAAAGCACTACCTTCCACAGATCATATCTCCAAAAATATTCCCAAACCAAGCTCTGAAATTTTTTGACGAATTTCCTCGGGATTTCAGCTTCGCACCATACGAATTTCAGATTCTGAACCTTTGTAGAAAAATTTTTATAGCGAAAATTCCACGATGACCTGTTTAGGAGCTTGAAAAAAGGCCTAACTTCGACAGATGATATGTCCGAAAATATTGCGAAGCAAGCTCTAAAATTTTTAGAAAATCTTCCTCAGGATTTCAGCTTCGCACCCTATAAATTTCAGCTTCTGAAACTTCGTAGAAAAAAAAGTTATAGCGAAAATGCCATGATGACCTGTTTGGAGCAGCGAAACCCTATAATCCCAAGCCTCTGATACCAAATGTTGTGTAACCAACTCCAAAAAGAGAAGAAAAGAGATATCAACGCCTTAGAAATAAGCCACTTCGAGGGGGCAACCTCCAATACATTACATGAATGAACAATTCTTGGATGATATAATTCACAAAACCTCCTTTCTATATATAGGAGTCCATGGGGCCATAATGTAATCCTAGTGGGCCACAATGTAATCCTAGCCGACCTAACAATAATAATTTAAGGGCACAATAATAACAAAATGGGGGTTACAAGGGCAAAACAATAACAATAAGGGGTTTACACTAACAATAATAAGGGGCTATACTAGTGATATAGGGACCTAACACCATTCTACTTGTTAGGGAACATCAACCATATGGTGGTAGCAGTAAAGACAGCAACACACTCGGAGGCAGGTGTGACTAATCACAGAATTATCAAGTTAAAAGTGTTGGATGCCCTCAGACAGCAAGGAGAAAATTTGGTAGAATTCAAGAAAAGGAGGCTGAGGACAAGCCGAGGGAAAAAACCACGACTTCAGGAGGAAGTCAGGCAGAAATTGAAACCTAGACGCAACCTGTTGAAGTTAGAATTGGGAAAGACCCTACTGATGAACCAATTAGGGATTGAAGGCCAAAAAAAGGGTGAAAGTCAACATACCTACAAAACCTTTTCCTATGATCGGAAAGAAGGAAGAAGCAAAAGTATTAGAAGAAGAAAGGAAACCATCCTCATCAGGTAAGCACGAAACTCATGTCCTTTTTTTAGAACTCAAAACCCGAAGAAAGGAGAATGAAGAATTGAAGTAAAAATTATCTGAGGGGAAGGAAATATCAGTGTCTGTATGCATGACATGTTTTCAAGAATTAAAAACAGCGGGATATAAGATCTGTAGAGAAAACATCAGCCCAATGTAAACATAAATAGAACGACAGGAGGCTGTTACACAAGAACCTGTTGATGATATTGTTGTTACACAAGCACGATCAGTTAAAGCAGAGGCTCCTGTAATAATTGACTTATAAGCTGATCCACAAGAACCTATGGAGGCCACTCCTATTGTAGAAGAAGCAAAAATTCACAAAGAGCCTAACCTAGCTAGAGACAAAGGGGCTGAAACAAAAGAACCCACTGAGGAAGCTGTTGTTACCCAAGAACCAACAGCAGAGGTGGAACAAAACCATTTAGTAGAGGCTGGTACACCCATTATTGATGTGCATATTGAATGCAGAAGAATTCCAAGTCCCATCTTAGGATGGAGTTTTGAGAAAATATTGTTAATTTCCAAATTAAAAAATTAGAAATAGGAAGAAATCTCCCTTCGGGAGTAGACAATTTCACTGAAATAACATCAGAGAGAAATAGACACTTTACATGAAAGATGGATGAAAGAAGAGTTGAAGAAAGGATGGGAGAATTATAAGAAGAAGGTAACTCTAAAGAAACTAGAGGAACAACTGCTTTTGTTATAGCAGCAGGTTCGGGATCTTACCATAGACAAGAAAAAACTTCATGATCTCGCCCTCAATTTGCTGGGTTGCATGCGGCCTTCTCCATCCTATCCTATTTTTCTATGGGAACATTACTTCTCATTCCAAATGAAAGTTATTATGGAGGATAGAACCTATTTATGTTCTTCCACTCACACATTTTTGGATGTGTTCCATGCCTTCGATTTTGATGAGAAAAGCTTGCTCTATTAGTTATTCTTACACAATATCATTTGTGAGCATGTGAGTATGCAGATGGTTGTGACATTATTCTCCTATATGGGAGATATTTAGTTGAGAGCTTTTGTGTCCTTCATGAAGAATAATATTGAATGGCATTTGGCCATCAAATCTATAAATGCTAATGTGGAGAAGATGGCATTATGGGTTCGGGCAGAACCTAGACACGCCGCTGAGTTAAGTCAAGAATTTAGGAGAATGTTGAGTACCCCTAGGATTAAAGAACCAAGTGCCACTTATAGAAGAAGAATTGTGAACTTTTTCCTGAATCAGTTCTCAATGATGAAGAGTCGAGCCTTGACTGGGTGCTTGAAACACACGAAAGCTAGTAGGGATGAGCTATTGAAAGGGGATCCATTCTCATTCCAAAATTTCGTGGTGGCTATTACACATGTATCAAAATATGCACAGATCGTACAATCCCTTGGTGCTTTGTGGCTCAGATTGAGATTCAAGTTTCCTTTGATCTGGCTGACAATTGAGGATTTTCAGAGTAATTATGGATTGAGTAAGTATGAGTTAGAGTCCTGGGTATGGTAGATGATGGCCAATCATGGGTATAGGTTTGTAGACGAAGATACAGCTAGCACTTATGATCTCACCAACCTACACTAGAGATATTCCCATGAAAGACGAGATTGCATGAGGACATGCAACTATTTCAGTTGGGGGGGGTTGTTGGGTGCCAGTTTTTCACACTTTTCGTAGATTTTTTTTTCCCTATTTTTCGTCATGACTATAACCAGTTGGACTGTCTTTGCCTATTTTTCCTACCTTTCTATCCTAACTTGTGTTTTTTCACCTTATTTTCATTACTCTGCGATTTCATCAATTATTATGATATATCATGCCTTTTTATGAGTAATCGAGGATGAATGTTTGGAGAATATCTATGGTCTTTGTGTTGTATTTCCACATGTAATTTGTATCACCAAAGATCCTGAACATGAAGTACACAGGAGTAGTTAAGGGTGTGTTGTTGTAGCAAGCGATGCTGTTACACCTTGCTGTTATAGACCCACCAGTAAACTGTTGTTACACTTTGTTGTTATAGACCCGTTGGCGAACTACTGATACAGTTGTACCATTAACTAGATCACGTCAACACCTGTTGCTGACCTATCCTTTAGCTGTTACACTACAACTATGGTTTTATTGTGTTAGATGTAGAAGTTGTTTAGCATTATACTTTTGGATAACAGCCTGTGGGTGGTTTTGATTGTAATCTATAATTTTCTAGTGAGACTTTTATTAACAAGTGGTTAATAAAAGGAAATGGGTCTTCCTTCTTCTATTAAAACAACATCAATTCCATTTCCTGAGGCATCACATTCCACAATAAAGGATTTTGTGAAGTCTGGCATAGCTGAGACTTGTGCTAGGCACATTGCCTCTTTAAGATGTTCAAAGGCCTTAGTTGCTTTAGTAGTCCATGAAAATGCATCTTTCTTCAATAATATTGTTAGAGGTGCTGCTATTCACCCATAATTCTTAACAAACTTGCAATAATAATCTGTTAACCCAAGAAATTTATGCAACTGCTTTATGGTTGTGGGGACTTTCCATTCCTTAATGGATTTAATTTTGTTATGGTATACCTTAACACCCTCATGAGATTCAATATGACCCATATATTCCACCTCTTGTACTCCAAAGAAACATTTGGATTTTTTTTGCATATAATTGTTTCTCCTTAAATATTTTTAGCACCCTATCAACATGTTGAACATGATCCTTCAAATATTTGTTGTAGATTAGTATATCATAAAAAAATACTAGCATAAATTTTCTAAGGGTTTTAAAATGGAATTCATCAATGCTTGAAATGTAGAAGGTGCATTGGTAAGGCCAAAAGGCATGACAAAAAATTCATAATGACACTCATGTGTTTGAAATGTTGTTTTCAGAATATCTTTAGTTTTAATTCTCATTTGATGATATACTGAACTAAAACCCAACATGGTAAGATAAATTTCTCCATGTAATTCATCCAATAATTCATCAATCACAGGAATGGGAAATTTATCTTTAATAGTGAGCTTATTGAGCTCCCTATAATCCGGACACAAGCGCCATGATCCACCCTTCTTCTGAACCAATACTACTGGAGCAAAGAAAGAACTATGACTAGGTTGAATTATACTGGCCTCTAACATCTCTGCAATCATACATTCAAATTCACTGTTTTGGACATAAGGATATATGTAAGGCTTGATGTTCAGAGGAACACTCCTTAGAATCAAATGAATAGCATGATAATGATCACGAATAGGTGGGAGTCCTTTGGGAGTTTCAAACAACTTGGAATGATTGTCCAAGACATTTTGGAGATCTGGAGAAATAGATGATTTTGATGTTGGAACTTCTAGTGAGAATAATTGTGAAATTACGCCTTGTTGTTCTTTCTTTAGAAGATTTGTCATGACATTAGAGCTTATTATCTTTCCCGACTTTCCTGCGATACCCCATAATTCGATTTCCTTTCCTTCTGAAAAAAATTTCAAGAAAATTTCTTGAAAATTAAAAGTTGTCGTCCCCAAATATTGTAACCATTGTACTCCTAGTACAACATCAACACCTCCAATTTGGATGGAAATCATTGGACTATTAAATACGTATTCCCCCATGTCTACCTTGATATTATGGCATTTTCTAGAGAAATTTATAGTTCCTCCATTTGCAACCATCACTTGAAATTATGGTGCTGGGTATAGGAAGCAATTCAATTCCTTGGCTACCTTACAATGAATAAAATTATGGGTACCACCTGATCAATCAACACAATTACCTTTTTCTTCTTGATATGTCCTTCTACCTTGAGAGTTTGAAGAGTGGTAATTCCTGCCAGTGCATTACATGATATGGTCAAACTCATTTCTTCTTCTTGTAGGGTTAGTTCCTGGTGTATATCCTCTTCTTTTGAATTTTATTGCTCATTTTCTTCCTCCTCTTAACAATCTAATCAGGAGCTCAAGTCTGAGCTATGGAAAAAGCTCAAAATTGAAAGTGTTCAAAATCACTTGCAACCTGAATGACCGGATAGGCCTCATCGATACGAACTTGGCACCATGAATGACACTCAAATCTGACATCTTATGTGAAAGTTATGCAAGTTTGAATTTTTCAGTAAACTGCAAAAAAACTGAGTTGACTGGGTTTGACTTTCAAATTTTGAAAAATTAAAAAAGGAATATTCCACCTCAGCCAATCCTTTAATGAAAAGTGACATACGTTTATTTTTTTTTTGTTGACTTTGAAATTTTTGGGCCAATAGAAATCTGCCACGTGGCGGGCCTAGAGGCTGCCATGTAGCCCTAGGCCTTTAGCGATTTTCGAATGGAAAAATTTTGTGACTCCACAGGAGTCAAACTACAGACGTCCGGTGAACAAACCAAATGCACTACCATTGTGCCATGCCATTGGTTCTTAACATATAAGCGCAACAATTTGTATTTAAAGTTTGTAATAGTTTTGGTTGGCGGCAAAAGGGGCCTAGCCCCCATACCACATGACCACAGAGCTAAGAACCAAAGCCTGAAGGCTTAGACCTCTAGCTTGTGGTTGCGGTTTATTATTGGTGTTCACATGTAAGCAGCAGGGGTGATATAAAAGTTTATGCCCACGGTTATTAAACAGTTTGTTCGGCGGTTATCTCGGCGGTCAGGTCAGTGGTCCCATGTGACCCAATTGCCTAAAATTTATGATAACCATAACGTTTCCAAATTTTTTAGCGCCACTCCAAAAATTACGACACCATTTCTATTTTTAGTCAGAGTACCTCCAGTTAATCCATCTTTGGTGGAGTTTTCTTAGTGGAAATTGGGAAAATATTGTTTTGATGATAAATTTCAGAAGACTGAACCTTTTTAAATGAATGTTTTTTTTATTTAGATTATTCTGAGCATTCTGGAGCCATTTAGATAGGTTTCAAAGCCATTATATTTTACCTTCAGCCCCTTTTTCTTTAGGGAAGCAATGAGAGCCATCAGGGCCAAGAGGGAGTTGGAGTTGTTTTGGGCTATGCTTAATCGTTTGAGGTGCACCAAAAGTCAATTTTTACCATTTTAAGCATTCCAGAGCCATTGGGATAGGTTCCATAGGTATTAGAGGTGTTATACATCCATTTTAGCTTCAAGGAAGCTGTAACACCCCCAATTTGTGTGTTGAATTTTTAAAGTTAGACAGTGAACTTTAATCCTAAAGGGGGTGGACCCCAAGGGATAAGTATGGTGTGAATGTATTTGCATATTTTATTTGAGGAAATAAATAAAATGATTGTGCATTTTGACCAAGATGAGAAGTAGAGATCACTTGCCAAATCCATGAGGATGGATAAGGCAACAAATCCCAAAAATCTTTCAAAAATCCTTGAAAGAAATTTATTTAGATTGAGGAGGAATCTAAATTTCCCCAATGAAGAGGAGTAGTTGGGAAGAGGTAAAGAAAAGCTGGAAAAGCTGAGGAAAAGCTTAAAGCAGCTTTAAAGAATCCCAAAATGGGAAGCCTAGGCTAAACAAGAAAGAAAGCATCCTGCTATTCTGGACGCAGAATTAGAAACATGCTTTGGGGGAATATGAGCTTAAATAAGCTGCTCCTAAGCAGATCAGAGGTTGATCTGTCCTAGGAGGTTATCTCAGCTCGAGGGTGAGTTCTGGGAGACAAAGAGAACTCTAAGGTTGGGAGGTTGGTCAATTGCAATAGTGGTATGTCTCTGAATTTCTTGGTTAGTTGATTTTGATGGTATGAATTAGCTACATATAAAATTTTATGAAATTGTATGATGGGATTAGTACTACATTTAACAGAATCTATCCTCAGGCATCCACCTTCCAGATTTTGTTTAGTTGTAGACCAGTAGTCTATAGAGTAGAAACCTCCAGAAACTTTAAACCAAAGATGGTTTAAATCTGAAGGTACTTAGTCTCCACAGAAAATTGAATATTACCTTACTCCATATATATATTTACAATTGTGAAATTTTATGCTCACATGTAAGTGGAAAACTATATTAGCATACCTAGAGTTATAAGATATCATAGAAGAAAATCAAAAGATGTCGGATTAGGCATGTCGACATTTTCTAGCTTTAAAATAAATTCTATTCTACAGAAGGAATATATCATTCATGGCATTTATAGAGCATATTGTATTTTGAAATCTATATCAAATTCTTGAACTAAGCATCATAGTCAAAAAAAAAAAAAAAAAAAAAAACTAAAGTTACAATTAAGTTATACTACTCAATGACTATTGAATACCTATATATACATATACATACGATATTATATGCTCATAGGTATGCTCGGAAAATAGTGCCACAGAACTGAAATTTATATGATACCCAAACCCAAAAAAAGGGAAAAATGTAATGGCATTAGAGTATGGAACTCGAAATTGTGCTAACAAAGGAGTAACTCTACCTTATAGGAGTATCATAGCATGCATAGAAATTTTATGTTATATATTGCTTTTTAAATTCATATGAACCAAAAACCTTGAAGTAAATACTATGAACCTGAATTTAATCTATGCGAGTGTACATTATTACATGAACCATTTAATACTTGCACTGCATTTAACCAAATATCTGACCTCAACAAGTATTAAGCACAAATACAAAGAGTCCTTTAATATCGAAATACATGAGCTATGCATGTTTATGCCAAACATATAGATTCAAAAAGAAGATATAAATGTAAAGCATATATATGAATTATATGCGGCAAAAGAAGTTATAAATATGAGTCATATATAAATAGACCATATATGCTCAAAATAAGACGTCGATGCGAATCAAGTATGTCAGTGGAATATATATATATATATAGTCCTCACCGCCAATTGAACTAATGTACAGTCACACTATCAAATATGCGTGGCGTTAAATTAAATGCCTTGGGCATAGGCCACATAGATAGCTACGACTGTACTGACTTTTATAAACCCTAACACAAAAGAAATAAAACAACATCCTGTTCACAATTAAATGAAATTAACAGAGGAAAAAGATAAAACATAATGGCGACGAGTGTAGACTATCATCGCTGCAGCATAAACGCTGAGAGATTCCACGTCTCGTTTTAATGGTGTTTGCTGTACATGTAGATAGGAGAAAAAAACAGAGAATTAAGATAAATACCGAACCATATTAATATCTCATTCGATTATCGATTATAGAGAGAGGGATTGACGAAAAGATTTGTAAACGAATCATGTAGGGTTACAGTTAGTTATGGTCGAATCATAGTGATTATGAATACTCATACAATGGATCAACCAAACATAATTCTCTATCAAGCAAGCATAAATGAGGCCGCGACATCTCCGAATGATTTTATACAGTAGTTGAAACAAAACCAAACTATAAAGTAATACATCCAACGCAATGGTGGACGACATAACTACTTGCTGGGGTGGAGCTGCATGCAAGCTATTTAAATGACTTTTATACGTCTGAGGTACTGTGTTAAACCTCCCAAGCCAGCGTGGCATGATCCACGCTCGCAAGGTAAGCTATCACCAGTGAAACAATAGAAATGCAGGCATTGAGATGTCGTTCAGAGAGGTGGATCACCGATATAAAATATTCGGTACCCTTTTCCTCGTATGAATCATTTATAATATTCCAGTAAAACGAAAGGAAAACAGTTCAACCGAAATATAAAATCGAAATCCCAGAATGAGTTTGACATCGATCTAGTGAATTCAAATGATAACTTAATGGCCCAAAACATTCACAAGTTAAACGATTAGGGTTTACCTCCGAATGGAGTTGCAGAACTACGGCAAGACGAAAACAGAGATTTATGAATACACCCAAGAGGACAGGCTCGCTCTCGGTCTCCAGTAGATAGACGGAGACGACGAGCTCTTACCCTCTCGATGCAGACATACTTGCAACTCGCCAGCACCACCGACTCTGAAACCTCCATGCATATGAATCACACTGAAACTTAAATAAGGGAGACGAAAGGAGTTCAGCATACAGGAGATAGGAGGGAACTGGTAAATAGATCGATAAAATAACCTCTGATTTAATGAACATCTGAAACCCTAATTCCTCTGCCCGAGAACTAGCAAGAAATCCCAATGTCGATTGAGCAGACAGAACACGTACACAGAAGGGTACCATGGACATCAATGGGCGCAGGGAAGGTTGGGCGTCGTAGGTACCGAGCTATTGGGTTAACCCTAGACCAGAGTTGGAGCTCAGCGCTCTCAGTACTGGAAACCGCCAGAACTATTTGTTCGAAATCCACATGTCGAGTGCTGGTTGGATAGGGGGCAAGGTACGCCGCCACGGCTACATCCTCTCGTGGGAGAGATACTACTCCTGCAAAAAAAACTCAAGGAAACGTAGCAAACCGAGTTCACACGCCAACACTCGTCGAACAGAGTGTGGGCTAGGTGGCTCATAAGAACCATAACAGTATGAATATGATGTACTTACGCATAAAATCCCGACGCGTAGGCGCTGGTTCCACACACAAACGAATAATAGTAGGCCATCGCCAGTAACGCTGAGTGGAGGGTACACGCCGAATGCATATAGCCGCAATTAAAACCTGTGTGATCTGCCAAGACACCGCGACAAGTCAGAGTAACAATGAAATGGGATTAATGAAAAAACTGGATCAGTGTTAGTCACGATTGAACAGTAAAATTCCATAATGCAAACCATAGGTATATAACTCGGTTTTTTATTTACGGCGCAAATGGACTATATGGTAGGCATACTATGCTCCCAAGATTATTCCCTATAGTCTCCTCTCTATTTACGTATGTCAACAGTCTGGAAGTAGGAAGTCGCTCTTGGTGAAATATAAATATATATTCATGTAATAGTTGTGTACGTACGCCTTTACAAAAGAGGTTTACCAAAGCGTACATCAATAATTACATGCCTTATATATATATATGCGGTTTCAAGGTTATTATTAATATTAAAGGGGCGTGGCGTATATGTATATATATTTTGGTCAAAGGACCATCTTCGATATAGGTATTTTATATATAATCCTAGTATTAAAGGGGTGAAGCTATGTATGTGTTACCCAAGATTATCAATGTATGGGTTATATATATATATATATATATATATATTTTATATGTGGCATATAAATATGGGTCAAATATCCTAATAAGAGGTGTATTACACACATATCCGGGGTGTATAAAGACTCAAAAGGATATGGTTGATAAATGCATGTTAGACACATATGTTATAAATATATATATATATATATATATATATATATAGGTAATATATATACATATATCCCCAGATAATTGTGTGGAATACATGTGTGTTAGGTGATGAGAAAAAAAAATATACAGGGGGAATGATCAATATGTGTAATAGAAATGAGATACTAGAGGGTTAGATGAACGGTAGCAAGAGTGCACTCATTATAAGAAAAATTTTTTTTTCCCTAAACTGGAGGTGTTACAAATGGTATCAGAGCATCAGTTACAACAAATTGGGCTGTCATTTTGTGCTCACTGTTATAACATATGTGGTTGTTTTGTTGAAAATTTTATTTTAAAATTTTGCTAATTTGTGTTGTGAGTGTGTACAGTTGAAATGGCTGAAGGTGAAGGGATTTATGTGGATCTGCGTGATGAGTTTGATACTCCAGATCCCAATGCCCCGGTACTGGCTATGTTGCACAGGTTGCAACGAGAATTGGCTGAATTAAGAAGCCAAAATGACATGTTGTCATCAGCCAGTAAGGAGCAGGAAAAGCTCATTAGAGAGCTAACTTCCCGGAACAGCCAGGAAGGTGAAGGTTCTGGAAAAAGAAAGATGGATGAATCTGAGGATGAGGATGCAGCTAGAAATCAACATAAGCAGAAAAGAGAATTGGAGGGAGAATTTAGAAAGATCAAACCGCCCTCCTATGATGGGGAGAAGGAAGAGGATGCTGAAGCTTGGTTGCTGAACATGATTAAGTATTTCCAAGTATATGAATATGAGAGCAATCTAAAGGCTAGATTAGCTGTGTATCAGCTACAAGGAAAGGCTACACTGTGGTGGGAAGAGACAAAAATGGTGCATGCCATTGATGAAAAGACAGTTACTTGGGAAGATTTCCAGACTAAGTTCAGAAGTCGTTATTTGAATGAACATTATTATGATGATAAAGCAAAAGAATTCCATGAACTTAGGCTAGGACAGCTCACTATTGATGAGTTTGTCACTAAGTTTACAAATTTACTGAGGTATGTCCCTTACATTAGGGAAGAAAAGGCAAAGGTACAAAGGTTTTTGAACTGCTTGCCTATGGTATACAAGGAGAAAATTGAGTTTGACAACCCAAAGACAATGGATGAAGCAGTTAGCAAGGCAAGATTATGCTATCAGCAGTTTAAAGGCAAAGCTGAACAAGGGAAGAGCTGGCTGAACAAGGGTGAGTTCAAAGGGAAAATACCAAAACCAGCATATTTAAGAAATTTTGGCAGAGATCATCAGCGGAAAAAATTCAGTAAACCAAAAGAAATCCAAACTGCTCAGTCTCAAGTGGCTTCAAAACCAGTAGAAGGAAACAATAAAAAAGAAGGGACAGTCAGAATGAAGGAACCTTTGAAATGTTGGGGCTGTGGAGAACCCCATATGATGAGGGACTGCCCCCATCGAAATATACACATGATCAGCAGAGAGCGAGAGGCAACCACAGTAAATGACATAGCCATAAATATACCAACTATCAGTGCAGCCTTGGAAAATCGGCAAGCAGAACATCAAGCAACCATGGTGGAAATGGAGGGTAAGATTTCTGACCTACCTATTACTGTTTTGATTGATCCAGGTGCTTCTTTGAGTTACATTAGTCCTGGGATTGTAGAGAAATGTAAAATTAAACCTGAAAAATTTCAGCAGTCATGGTTGGTACAGCTAGCCACTGGAACTAAGAGGAAAGTCACACATAAGTTGCCCAAAACGGCAATACACTTAAATGGGTTTCCAACAGAAGTAAATTTGAACATATTGCCATTAGGATCCTATGATTTACTGATAGGAATGGATTGGCTGGAAAAGAAGAAAGCCTTGATGAACTGTTGGGATAAAACCCTACATTGTGTGGATGAAGAAGGGAAACCTTTTACACTAAAAGGGAAACCAAAATCCATTTCAGTAAGACAAATATCAGCCTTACAATTGAAAAGAATAGCTAGAAAAGGATACCAAGTCTATGCAGTGCATGTAGAAGAAATAGAACAGCAAACTGAGGAAGAGTTACTGGATGCTATACCAGTCATTAGAGAATTTAAGGAAGTTTTTCCCAAGGAAATCCCTCATCTTCCCCCCAAAAGAGAGATTGATTTTTCAATCGATCTGGTACCAGGAGCAACACCTGTTTCTCGAGAACCTTATCGAATGAGCCCTCCTGAACTAATGGAACTGAAAATGCAATTACAGGAATTGTTAGATAAAGGGTATATTAGACCAAGTGTGTCTCCTTGGGGAGCCCCGGTTTTATTTGTGAAAAATAAGGATGGAACTTTTAGGATGTGCATTGATTATCATCAACTGAACAAGTTGACCATTAAGAATAGATATCCACTTCCTAGAATTGATGATCTGTTTGATCAAGTGAGAGGGGCCTCAGTCTTTTCAAAGATAGACCTAAGGACTGGGTATCACCATCTCAGAATTAAAGAAGAAGACATCAACAAAATAGCATTTCGAACCAGGTATGGGCATTACGAATTTGTGGTCCTACCTTTTGGTTTGACGAATGCCCCTGCCACATTTATGTGCTTGATGAACAGTGTGTTGAATAAGTATTTGGACAAATTTGTTCTTGTGTTCATTGATGATATCTTAGTCTATTCTAAAAATGAAGATGAACATAAGGAACATCTGAGAATAGTGTTGCAGACTTTAAAAGAAAACCAGCTATATGCCAAGTTCAGTAAATGTGAATTTTATAAAGATAAAATTCAATATTTGGGTCATATTATTTCTGAAAAAGGGCTTGAAGTTGACCCTGAAAAGATAAAGGCAATTAAGGAATGGCCAGTCCCAACTGATGTTTCAGCAGTAAGGTCATTCATGGGGATGGCAGGCTACTATCGTAGATTTGTGGAAATATTTTCTGCCATAGCTCATCCCATCACTTCATTGCAAAGAAAGGGTGTCAAGTTTGTGTGGACTGAAAAATGTCAAAACAGTTTCGAGCAGTTAAAACAAAAACTCATTTCAACCCCTATATTAAAAATTGCTGATCCTGATAAAGAGTTTGTTGTATGTACAGATGCTTGCAGAGAAGGGCTGGGAGGAGTTCTGTTACAGGAAAATTCAGTCATTGCCTATGAATCCAGGAAACTGAAAATACATGAACAGAATTATAGTGCATATGATTTGGAATTTGCAGCTGTTATCCATGCTCTGAAGATGTGGCGGCATTATCTTCTAGGGAAAAAGTTCACATTGATGACTGATCATATCAGCCTCAAATATTTTTTTTCCCAAACTGACCTGAATGCAAGACAAGCCAGATGGCTGTCCTTTTTAAGTGAATTTGATATGGACATCAGGCATATCAAGGGGAAAGAAAATAAAGTTGCTGATGCATTAAGTAGAAATGCTTGTCAACATTTAAACAACATTGGGAGTAGTGGACAGATAGAGATAGAAGAGTTGGTGAGAGAAGCAGCCAGCCAAGACCCAAACTATGAAACACTCTTGGTGAAACTACAAAAAGGGGATAAAACTGACTTTACACAAAATAAAAAAGGGCCACTATATTTCAAAAATAGGTTGTATGTTCCTAATGTAGAGTCATTAAAAAGGGAAATTTTGGATGAATATCACAAACAGCCTTATGCAGGACATCCAGGATATCAGAAGCTGTTAACAGCCTTGAAAAAGAAGCTGTTCTGGCCAGGAATGAAGAGAGATGTGGCAGAATACCTAAGTAGGTGCATGGAATGTCAACTGGTTAAAGTTGAACATCAACATCCAGCAGGTCTTCTAAACCCTTTGCCAATTGCAGAATGGAAATGGGACACAGTTTCCATGGATTTTATAACAGGACTACCTAGAACCAAATATCAACATGATTCTGTAATGGTAGTGGTAGACACTTTAACCAAAGCTGCCCACTTTATACCAGTAAAATCTACCTTCGGAATAGCTGAAGTAGCAAATGTTTTCTTAAAGGAGATAGTAAGGCTTCATGGAGTTCCTAAAGTAATTGTTTCAGATCGAGATGCCAAGTTTACAGCCGCATTTTGGAAAGGATTGTTTGGAGGGATGGGTACTAAGCTGAATTTTAGTACTGCCTATCACCCTCAAACAGATGGGAAGACAGAAAGGACGAATCAAATTTTGGAGGATATGTTGCGAATGTATGTGATGGATAGACAATCAAAGTGGGAAGAATATCTGCATCTAGCTAAGTTTACCTATAATAATAGCTACCAATCCTCTATTAAGATGAGTCCGTTTGAGGCACTCTATGGGAGAAAGTGCCGTACTCCCTTGAGTTGGAGTCAACCAGAGGATAAACTAGTGTTGGGACCAGATGCACTACAAGAGATGGAAAAAATTGTCAAACAAATACAAAGAAATATCAAGACAGCACAAGATCGCCAGAAAAGCTATGCTGATAAGAAAAGAGTGCACAGAGAATTCAAAGTGGGGGATCATGTGTATTTACGCATCAAACCCAAAAAGAGCACACTTTATGCTGGAAGTTGTGCTAAACTTGCACCTAGATATTGTGGACCTTTTGAAGTATTAGAAAGTGTGGGACAAGTGGCTTACAAGCTGGCCTTACCACCCCATGTTAAAGTGCATAATGTGTTTCATGTTTCATTATTAAAAAGATATGTGCATGATGCTTCTCACATAGTTGATTGGAATGTTGTACAGGTGGAACCATAAGGGGAGTTTCTGCCAGAACCGCTTCAAATATTGGAGCGGGAAGAAATTGAGTTGAGAAACAGAACAGTGGCCAGAGTAAAAGTGCAGTGGAAGCACTTTACTGCTGAAGAAGCTACCTGGGAAAGGGAAGCTGAAATGATGGAGAAATATCCATTTTTTTTTAAGTGAACTCTAGTAGTTAAATAATAACACCGAGGACGGTGTTTATTTTCAGAGGGGGAATATGTAACACCCCCAATTTGTGTGTTGAATTTTTAAATTTAGACAGTGAACTTTAATCCTAAAGGGGGTGGACCCCAAGGGATAAGTATGGTGTGAATGTATTTGCATATTTTATTTGAGGAAATAAATAAAATGATTGTGCATTTTGACCAAGATGAGAAGTAGAGATCACTTGCCAAATCCATGAGGATGGATAAGGCAACAAATCCCCAAAATCTTTCAAAAATCCTTGAAAGAAATTTATTTAGATTGAGGAGAATCTAAATTTCCCCAATGAAGAGGGTAGTTGAAGAGGTAAAGAAAAGCTGGAAAAGCTGAGGAGAAGCTTAAAGCAGCTTTAAAGAATCCCAAGATGGGAAGCCTAGGCTAAACGGGACAGAAAGCATCCTGCTATTCTGGACGCAGAATTAGAAACATGCTTTGGGGAAATATGAGCTTAAATAAGTTGCTCCTAGGTAGATCAGAGGTTGATCTGTCCTAGGAGGTGATCTCAGCTCAGGGGTGAGTTACGGGAGACAGAGGAGACAAAGAGAACTCTAAGGTTGGGAGGTTGGTCAATTGCAATAGTGGTATGTCTCTGAATTTCTTGGTTAGTTGATTTTGATGGTATGAATTAGCTACATATAAAATTTTATGAAATTGTATGATGGGATTAGTACTACATTTAACAGAATCTATCCTCAGGCATCCACCTTCCAGATTTTGTTTAGTTGTAGATCAGTAGTCTATAGAGTAGAAACCTCCAGAAACTTTAAACCAAAGATGGTTTAAATCTGAAGGTACTTAGTCTCCACAGAAAATTGAATATTACCTTACTCCATATATATATTTACAATTGTGAAATTTTATGCTCACATGTAAGTGGAAAACTATATTAGCATACCTAGAGTTATAAGATATCATAGAAGAAAATCAAAAGATGTCGGATTAGGCATGTCGACATTTTCTAGCTTTAAAATAAATTCTATTCTACAGAAGGAATATATCATTCATGGCATTTATAGAGCATATTGTATTTTGAAATCTATATCAAATTCTTGAACTAAGCATCATAGTCAAAAAAAAAAAAAAAAAAAAAAACTAAAGTTACAATTAAGTTATACTACTCAATGACTATTGAATACCTATATATACATATACATACGATATTATATGCTCATAGGTATGCTTGGAAAATAGTGCCACATAATTGAAATTTATATGATACCCAAACCCAAAAAAAGGGAAAAATGTAATGACATTAGAGTATGGAACTCGAAATTGTGCTAACAAAGGAGTAACTCTACCTTATAGGAGTATCATAGCATGCACAGAAATTTTATGTTATATGTTGCTTTTTAAATTCATATGAACCAAAAACCTTGAAGTAAATACTATGAACCTGAATTTAATCTATGCGAGTGTACATTATTACATGAACCATTTAATACTTGTACCTGCATTTAACCAAATATCCAGACCTCAACAAGTATTAAGCACAAATACAAAGAGGTCCTTTTAATATCGAAATACATGAGCTATACATGTTTATGCCAAACATATCGGTCCAAAAAGAAGATATAAATGTAAAGCATATATATATGAATTATATGCGGCAAAAGAAGTTATAAATGTGAGTCATATATAAATAGACCATATATGCTCAAAATAAGACGTCGATGCGAATCAAGTATGTCAGTGGAATATATATATATATAGTCCTCACCGCCAATTGAACTAATGTACAGTCACACTATCAAATATGCGTGGCGTTAAATTAAATGCCTTGGGCATAGGCCACATAGATAGCTACGACTGTACTGACTTTTATAAACCCTAACACAAAAGAAATAAAACAACATCCTGTTCACAATTAAATGAAATTAACAGAGGAAAAAGATAAAACATAATGGCGACGAGTGTAGACTATCATCACTGCAGTATAAATGCCGAGCGATTCCACGTCTCGTTTTAATCGTGTTTGCTATGCATATAGATAGGAGAAAAATAGAGAATTAAGAGAAGTACCGAACACCATATTAATATCTCATTCTATTATCGATTATAGAGAGAGAGATTGACGAAAAGATTTGTAAACGAATCATGTAGGGTTACAGTTAGTTACGGTCGAATCATAGTGATTTTAAATATTCATACAGTGGATTTACCAACCATAAATTCTCTGGAAAGCCAGCATAAATGAGGCAGCGACATCTCCGAACGATTTTATATAGTAGTTGAAACAAAACCAAAATACAAAGTGATACGTCCAACGCAATGGTGGACGCCATAACTACTTGCTGGAGTAGAGCTGCATGCGATCTATTTAAATGACCTTTATACGTCTGAGGTACTATGGTAAACCTCCCACGCCAGCGTGGCATGATCCACGCTCGCAAGGTAAGCTATCACCAGTGAAACAATAGAAATGCAGGCATTGAGATGTCGTTCAGAGAGGTGGATCACCAATATAACATATTCGGTACCATTTTCCTCGTATGAATCATTTATAATATTCCAGTAAAACGAAAGGAAAACAGTTCAACCGAAATATAAAATTGAAATCCCAGAATGAGTTTGACATCGATCTGGTGAATTCAAATGATAACTTAATGGCCCAAAACATTCACAAGTTAAACGATTAGGGTTTACCTCCGAATGGAGTTGCAGAACTGCGGCAAGACGAAAACAGAGATTTATGAATACGCCCAAGAGGACAGGCTCGCTCTCGGTCTCCAGTAGATAGACGGAGACGACGAGCTCTTACCCTCTTTCGCACCACCGACTCTGAAACCTCCATGCATATGAATCACACTGAAACTTAAATAAGGGAGACGAAAGGAGTTCAGCATACAAGAGATAGGAGGGAACTGGTAAATAGATCGATAAAATAACCTCTGATTTAATGAACATCTGAAACCCTAATTCCTCTGCCCGAGAACTAGCAAGAAATCCCAATGTCGATTGAGCAGACGCAACATGTACACAGAAGGGTACCATGGACATCAATGGGCGCAGGGAAGGTTGGGCGTCGTAGGTACCGAGCTATTGGGTTAACCCTAGACCAGAGTTGGAGCTCAGTGCTCTCAGTACTGGAAACCGCCAAAACTGTTTGTTCGAAATCCACATGTCGAGTGCTGGTTGGACAGGGGGCAAGGTACGCCGCCACGGGCTACATCCTCTTGCGGGAGAGATACTACTCCTGCAAACAAAACTCAAGGAAACGTAGCAAACCGAGTTCACACGCCAACACCCGTCGAACAGAGTGTGGGCTAGGCGGCTCATAAGAACCATAACAGTACGAATATGATGTACTTACGCATAAAATCCCGACGCGTAGGCGCTGGTTCCACACACAAACGAATAATAGTAGGCCATCGCCAGTAACGCTGAGTGGAGGGTACACGCCGAATGCATATAGCCGCAATTAAAACCTGTGTCATCTGCCAAGACACTGCGACAAGTCAGAGTAACAATGAAATGGGACTAATGAAAAACTAGATCAGTGTTAGTCACGATTGAACAGTAAAATTCCATAATGCAAACCATATGTATATAACTCGGTTTTTTATTTACGGCGCAAATGGACTATATGGTAGGCATACTATGCTCCCGAGATTATTCCCTATAGTCTCCACTCTATTTACGTATGTCAACAGTCTGGAAGTAGGAAGTCGCTCTTGGTGAAATATAAATATATATTCATGTAATAGTTGTGTACGTACGCCTTTACAAAAGAGGTTTACCAAAGCGTACATCAATAATTACACGCCTTATATATATATGCGGTCTCAAGGTTATTATTAATATTAAAGGGGCATGGCGTATATGTATATATATTTTGGTCAAAGGACCATCTTCGATATAGGTATTTTATATATAATCCTAGTATTAAAGGGGTGAAGCTATGTATGTGTTACCCAAGATTATCAATGTATGGGTTATATATATATATATATATATATATATTTTATATGTGGCATATAAATATGGGTCAAATATCCTAATAAGAGGTGTATTACACACATATCCGGGGTGTATAAAGACTCAAAAGGATATGGTTGATAAATGCATGTTAGACACATATGTTATAAATATATATATATATAGGTAATATATATACATATATCCCCAGATAATTGTGTGGAATACATGTGTGTTAGGTGATGAGAAAAAAAAATATACAGGGGGAATGATCAATATGTGTAATAGAAATGAGATACTAGAGGGTTAGATGAACGGTAGCAAGAGTGCACTCATTATAAGAAAAAAATTTTTTTCCCTAAACTGGAGGTGTTACAGAAGCTTGGAGAGCCACCAGGGCCATTAGGGAAATGGAGTTATCTGGAGTCGTACCTCACTGTTTGAGGTGATCCAAAAACCATTTTCAGGTATTTTAGACCTTTTGAGCCTAATGAAAGAGGTTTTAGAACATTTTTAGGACTTATAAATCTTGAAAAGCTTCATAGAAGTTCAAAGAGCCATTAGGGCCTTGTTGAAGAAGTCACTGTTTATGGTAATTCTTCACTATTTAGTGAATATGGAAAGGAATTTTTAGCATTTTTATCTCTTCTGAATATGTATTTGCATTCAAATTTTTCTATTGAGACACTTTTAAACTTGTATTAGCATTTTGGAGAATTATAATAGAAGAGGACAAGCTCATTTTGGGAGGCTTGATCCAGTAGACGTAGCCCAGGAGGGGTGAACTGCTCACCAAACATTTGTGTCATGTTATGCTGAAGTTATATTGTTGTATATTTTTGATTTAATATTGGACACAAAAAATTAAATTAACTTTCCTTCACACATAAAATCATAAACATTTACCAAAAATACTTTGTTTAATCAGCAATACATAAAGAATTTTGCACACATTTAATTAAATGGAAATGGATACCTTGCAGACATTTTAAGGTACTTCCATTATCAGATCAGATGGTACAGAGATTTAGTTGATCTTTGGTTGAGCTCAGGTTGAGAATTTGTTTTTGTGAAAAAGGTGTTAAAAAATGTAAAAGATTGATTGTTTTATTGGTTGCAAAATGGTTGATTGTACGAGTTTGCTTGAGTTGAAAAGATAGTTGTTGATAGGTAAGTCTTGCAAAGGAAAAAAGAGTTGTAGGCTATTTCCTTTCCCCAAAGTACCTCAATATTATCTTTGGAAAACAAACCCACTTGATTAATGTTTGCTACAAAAGCTATTGGAGTTTGTGTTTTATGGCTGCTTGAATAAGAAGGGGTCTGTAAAGACATTTGGTTAAAAGCTTGTCATTTGTTTGAAAGCTTTGAGAACTTTTTTTCAGAAGTTAATTTTGTTAATTTGACCATTTACATAATTTCAAATTCTTCTACAAGTGAAGTTTCCTTCTTCATGAGATTCTTCAATAATGACATGAAGAATGAGTTCATTAAGGTGAAGGACATGGTGCAGATTCTAATTGAGGATCAAAGAGAAAGTGCTAAGCTTCATGCACAATTGTTAGCCATGAAGGAAGGGAAGGAAACAATTCTATAAATACTGCATGACATGGCAAAACAACTCCTTCAAGCTCAAGAATATTTTTCCAAGAACAAGCGTGAGGAAGAGGTAAACCATTCCAACTTGTCTTCAATTTCCTCAATTGAAAAGTGTGTTCGTTCTTTTAAAAAACATACAAGGGGTATAGGGTCCAAATTAATGTTTAAGATGGGCTATCAAGAAGGAAAAGGTTTGGGAAAGCATGAACAAGGCATGGTTTACCTTATTTCAGTTGTGGAGTGACCCAAGAATTTTTGTCTTTGATATGTGCAGTTTAATGGCGAAGACTCCAAATCCTTCAATGCATGTGATGCAAATTTAAAGAGAACCTTTCTTCCAGGTTCTAAAATGCATATATGTCAAAATTGTTTTAAGGATGATTGCCATTTTTTTAAGCCTTCATTGCAGCAAGTAGAGGATAAACATGTCACTTATGGCGAACATGCAAATGTAAACAATTTTCAAGACAAGAACTATGATGAATGTCTGAAAAGGAAAGTTGTCTCCTCTATTAGTTCATTGTCTCTCAAAGACAAAAAGGATGGACATTCCATGTAGAAAAAGAGGATTAATTATTCACATGATCAATTTTATTATGTTTCAGCAATGAATGATAATTTTTCTTATTCAAATGAAAGAATTTTTTTTTGCACATTTTGTGGTGGATTTAACCATGTTGCTTCAAGTTGCTGGTTGAAAAAGAAAGCACACAGGAAGAAAAAGATGCAAAGAAAACTTTCACAGAAAGTGCTTAAGAGTTGCACATTTTTTCAAAAGAAGGGACATGATGTCTCTCATTTTTGGACTTTGCATCCAACAAGTCGTCCAAAGCACATGCAGCTAGAGGACAAAAAGTTTGGCACAAGTGGATCTATGGATTCCATTATCGATGTGGAAATGGAAGATTCATATGTACAAATACTGCAGCAAGAAAAGACACCATGGAGTTGGCTTGGTAGGAAGTGGATTAACTTCTTAATGAAGTAATTCATACTCATTTTATACATGCAAATTTCAGCTTTTGTATGCATGTATTTAAGTTGAAAAGTTGCTGCAAGATCACATGTAAAAGCAATTTTAGTTGAAGGAACTTCTTTGTTGCTGCAAAATTTCACCATGGAGGGGTAAAAGATGAGTATGATAGTCACTTATATTGCAGAAATGTCTTTAAGTTCAGCTCTTAGGCACCCACATGTTTTTTGGGATGATGTACTTGTTGGTATTTGAAAAGAAGAGTTGAAGTTGCACATGTACATAGAGGTTGTATGTGTAAATAACGAAATGTAAATAGTTCATTGTACATGATACATACACATGTGTTTGTCAAGATGTATCTTGTTGTTTATCGACTTGTGTCGATTGTGTTACACATATTTGTCGACTTGTGTCGATTGTAAGCACAATTTTTACATTGATAACTGTGTCAATTGTATAGCACATTTCAGGTCAACTTGTTGTTGATGTCATATGTTGCACAAGGTGCCTTTGGTGTCGATTGGTGTAGAGAATGAAGTGTTAGCGCAAAGTAGTGCAAGATTCCATGAGATGGAAAGGTATATTGTTATGGCGATAAAACTTGGTCGGGATTCGGCACAAGTACATGGCTCATTCAACAAAAAATTAGCCATGAGGACAGTTGGCAAGTCAAGAAATTTTTTAGAGGCTGAAGAGAAGAGGATGTTGTTATTCTCTCATTTTCTGTGCTACAGCTCAGTTTCATCATTTCAGTGAGCTTTTGGGGTCCAAAAGCTTCTCATTTGGGAGGTGTGATCAGAAGATCAAGTCCGAGCTCTGGAAAAAGCTCGAAATTGAAAGTGTTAAAAATCACTTGCAACTTGAACAAATGGATAGGCATCATCGATACGAACTTGGCACTATGAACGACACCCAAATCCGACATTGTATGTGAAAGTTATGAAAATTTGAAGTTTTCAGTAAACTGCAAAAAAACTGAGTTTACCAGGTTTGACTTTCAGAAATTTTGAAAAATTAAAAAAGGAATATTCCAAGGAATATTCTTGTAATATTCCAAGGAATATTCTTGTAATATTCCTCAAAATATTCCTTGGAATATTACATGGAATATTCCACTTGGGCGAATCCTTTAATGACAAGTTGCATACGTTTATTTGTTATTTGGTTGACTTTGAAATTTTCGGGCCAATAAAATTCTGCCACGTGGCAGGCCCGGAGGCCTCCACATGGCCCTAGGCCTTTGGAAATTTTAGAATGGAAATTTTTTTTTACTCCACAGGAGTCAAACCACAAACCTCCCGTGAACAAACCAGACGCAGTACCATTGTGACATGCCATTGGTTCTTGACATATAAGCGCGACAATTTGTATTTAAAGTTTGTAATAGTTTTGGTTGGTGGAAAAAGGGGGCCAGCCCCTATACCACATGACCACAGAGCCGAGAACCAAATCCTGAGGGCTCAGAACTCCAGCCTACGGTTGCGGTTTATTATTGGTGTCCACATGTAAGCGGAGAGGGTGATATAAAAGTTTATGGCAACGGCTATTAAACAGTTTGTTCAGCGGTTATCTCGGCAGTCAGGTCAGGGGTCCCATGTGACCCGACCACCTAACACTTATGATAACCATAATGGTTCTTAATTTTTTAGCGCCACTCCGAAAATTTCAGCGGCATTGCTATTTTTAGTCGTACTAACTCCAGTTAATCCATCTTTGGTGGAGTTTTTTTAGTGGAATTTGGGAAAATATTGTTTTGATGATAACTTTCAGAAAAATGAACTTTTTTGAACAATTTTTTTTTATTTTTTATTTAGGGTATTTTGAGTATTCTGGAGCCATTGAGATAGGTTTTAAATCAATTAGAGTTGATCTTCAGCCCCTCTTGTTTCAGGGAAGCAATGAGAGCCATTAGGGCCAAGAGGGAGTTAGAGTTGTTTTGGGCTATGCTTAACCATTTGGGGTGAACCAAAAGTCAATTTCAAATATTTTTAGCATTTCAAAGCCATTTGGATAGGTTACAGAGTTATTAGAGGTGTTATATAACCATTTTAGCTTCAGGGAAGCTTGGAGAGCCACTAGGGCTATTGGGGAAATGGAGTTATTTGGAGTTGTACATCACTGTTTGAGGTGATCCAAAAACCATTTTCAGCTATTTTCGACCTTATGAACCTAATGGAAGAGATTTAAAAATTGTTTTAGGACTTATACAGCCCTAAAATATTCATAGGAGTTTAAAGAGCCATCAGGGCCTTGTTGAAGAAGTCACTGTTTATGGTAATTCTTCACTATTTAGTGAATATGGAAAGGAATTTTTAGCATTTTTATGTCTTATGAATCTGTATTTGCATTCATATTTGTCTATTGAGACACTTTTAAACTTGTATTAGCATTTTGGAGAATTATAATACAAGAAGATAGCTCATTTTGGGAGGCTTGATCCAGCAGACGTAGCCCAAGAGGGGTGAAATGCTCACCAAACATTTGTGTCATGTTATGCTGAAGTTATATTGCTATATATTTCTGATTTAATATGTCAAACAAGAAATTAAATTAACTTTCCCTCACACATAAACTCGTAAACAATTACCAAAAACACTTTGTTTAATCAGCAAGACATGGAGATTTTTTCACACATTTAATTAAATGGAAATGGATACCTTGCACACATTTTCAAGTACTTCCATTATCAGATCAAAATCTATGTAAAATAATTTCTTCTCAGCATACTTATGACCTTTAGTGTATTTTCTATCACAACTATAGCAAAGCCCTTTTTCTCTATTTTCTTCCAATTTTTGTGGTGTCAAATTTGTAGGTTGTGGAAGTCTAGGGGTTAGCAAAACTTCCATATTTATAGATGTGAGTGGTAGGATTTTTTGTCACCATAATTTTACATTCAATTTTATTTTCCAACCTGAATGCCTTCTCCAATGAATCAGGTTCCCAAATGAAAACCTCATGTTGGATGTTAACCTTTAATGTCCCTATAAAGACATCAATCTTGTGTTCCTCTGCAATATCAGTTACCCTTATATTCAATTTTTGGAAGTCCTCAATGTGATCCACCATGGAACCCTTTTGTTTGAGATTTATCAGTTGGCTAAAGAATGTGTTGCTATTTTTATCCTCATAATGTGCTATCATTTCCTCCGTAAAAATTGACCAAGTGACAATTGTTTTACAGGAGCGAAGTAATCGATACCATACAAATGTATTTTGTTCTAAATGTAAAGTTGTAATGCATACCTTTTGTGTTTTCTGCATATTATTGAGATCAAAATATTGCTCCATCTGTAGTATCCATGTTATAGGATCCTTGCCATCAAACTTCCTCATATCCATATTTTGAATATGGTGGTTCTTCAATCCAACATTAGAGTTTATGAAATCACTATTAACATTTATTTTGTTCTCATCATGAGTTTCCTCTACTATCTTTTCGCCATTAGGAGTCATTTATTGTATCAACTTTGACAAATATTCCTTCAAACCTTCCATGTCTTCCTTCAAACCATCCATCGTAGCTCCCATACCTTTCTTCAAGCCATCCATCTTAGCTTCCACAATTTTCTTCAAAACATCCATTTCATTTTTGGTTTCTCTTTGCAAGAGAGAAATTTGGTGCACTTGCTCTTGTAATTTTGATATGTCATGTTGCATTTCTTCCTCTTCATGAGCCTTTTGAAGGCTTAATGGGTTTTGAATTATTTTTATGAGGCATTTTAGAACCTAATACTGATATTTATTCTACAATATGCCCTTCGAATCAATTCAAATTGATTCTTCAAACAATACTTGTGCAATTCCGAAAAAAATACACACCCTTTTTTTCTTTTTAGTAGCTCGATATTGAAATTGAATTATCTCTGTGATTTTGGATCTTCGATATCTAAAATTCAGCCCTGTAGTATCATTCTGAATCTTCTTTCGAATGCCATAGGTCTAACTTGATTTGGATTATTCAAGGAAAATTTATGCCCAATCTCGCAGAATGACCTAATTATGGACTTGTTCAATAGAGTGAAGTTTTATGACATGCCATGTGTCACTGTTTCCTTCTTCCACTCTAAAATTGATACACAAGAAACTACAGTCTGTGGACTTGCATCCACCTTTTATAGAATTCCAATCCAACAGTGAGAGAGAGAGAGTTATGATAATTTTCCCATGGTCACCTCTTTGAGATGAAATTCGGGAGCGTGAAAAAACCCTAACTTCCATGGATTATATCTCCAGAAATATTGCAAAGAAAGCTCTAAATTTTGTACAAGAGGTTCCACGGGATTTTTTATTTACTCTATTTGAAAATTTTCTTCTTAACCTTTGCAGAAACAAATTTATAGCGCAAAATCCATGATTACCTGTTTTAGCTGAAATTTGGGAGCCTAAATGAAGCCTAATGTCCACAGATCATATCTCCGAAAAATTGCAAACCAAGATCTAAAATTTTGGCATGTCGTTCCTCAGGATTTCAGATTTCTTTGTAGAGATTTCAACTTTTGAACCTTCGTAGAAAAAAAATGTATAGCGAAAATTCCACGATGACTTGTTGGAGCGTGGCTTGATCAGCTACGTGCAAATGTTATGAAACCAACTCCAAAATAGAATAAAATATAGATGAAAAGCTTATAAATATGCCACTTCAAGGGGTAAACCTCCAATAAGTTACATAAATGAACAATTCTTCTATGATACAAATGACAAAACGTCCTTTCTATATATAGGAGTCCACGGGCCCACAATGTAATCCTAGCCGACCTAACAATAATAATGTAAGGTCACAATAATAAAAATATGGGGGTTACAGGGGTTCAAAAATAATAGTAAGGTGGTTACACTAACAACAATAAAGAACTATACTAGTAATATAGCGACCTAACACATAGTTTGAACCATATCAATGTCTGGAGATAAAGATACCCGTCAAAGGTACACAAATCATAATTGTTATTAATATCACTATTTTTATCCTTCTTAGATGCATATTCCTTATCCACAATATGATTCCCATGACAGCATGTATGAGAAGAAAATAAAATTGGCAAACATTAACTCAGGCAGCTACTTATTAGAAAAGTGTGGTTGTTCATTTGACCGAACAACGGCTGTTCGATGGATTGAATAGAAACTCTTCAATCGATTGAACACCAAAAATAGTCAAAATAAAATATGATGTTATTTTGACCGAAAAATGAATGTTAAGTCAATTTGAACATCAATTCAGTTGATTGAACAACAAAAACACAAAAAATAAAATTCTTTGTTCTTTTGATCGAACAACGGTTGTTCATTCGATCGAACAATAATTTTTCAATCAATTTAACGACAAAAACATACAAAAATAAAATCCGCTATTCTTTTTTACCAAAAATTGGTTATTCAGTGAACTGAACATCATTTTGTTCAATCGATTGAACCAAAAAAAATAAAATTATGTTGTTATTTTGACCAAAAATCGACTATTCATTCGATTGAACAATACTTGTTCAATCTATTGAAAAAAAAACACACAAAAAGAAAATTTGTTGTTCTTTTGACTGAACAATGGCTTTTCAGTTGATTGAACAATAGTTGTTCAACCGGTTGAACAACAAAAACACACAAAAATAAAATCTGATGTTCTTTTGACCGAACATCGACTGTTTAGTTGATTAAACAACAACTGTTCAATCGTTTGAAAAAAAAACACACAAAAATAAAATTTGCTATTCTTTTGACCAAAAAACAGTTGTTTAGTCGATTGAACAATGAATTTTCAATCAATTGAACTGTAGAAACACACTAAATAAATTATGTTGCTCTTTTGACCGAACAATGAATTTTGTGTCAATTGAATAACAATAACACACAAAAATAAAATCGGTTGTTTAATTGACTACAATAGTTGTTCAGTCAATTGAACAAAGAGCAAGATTTTTTTTATATTTGTATAGTGATGGAATCACAATCAAATGGAAGACAATATATACATTATTTATAAAACTTAAAATAATGGATTTTTATGAAGGTAAAGCTGTTGGGTTATTACTCCTCGCACCTAAAATTTGCATGGCGGGGTCTTCACGTACATGTTGGTAGAAATACTCCTTTGTGAGTGGTTTATGATAAAGACATACCTGATGTCTGTATATTTGGAAGGAGGATCAAAACCCATCTATGGTGGTCAAATTAAGAGTGCCATTGTTATGCACTTCTTGAATTTCATATGGGCTGAGCCACCTTATCTATATTTTATCTCAGAAGTCTTGAAATCTAGAGTCATAGAGGAGTGCCCAATCTCCTTCTTGAAATAACTTCTTCTTGATAAGGTTGTCATGCCACTTAGCCTATTGTTGCTAAACAATTGCAGTACATTGTAAAGAAAGTAACCGGGCTTCATCTAATTCCTTTATCTGTTGAAGTCTTTTAATTTGAGCCTTTGTCAACTCCAGTCCCACTTTTTTCATAGTTCTAAGATTCTTTATTTCAAATTCGATGGGGAAAATTGGTTCTTTGATGAATACTAGTTGGTACGGAGAATATCAAGTAGTATTTCACCAAGTTCTGTGGTAAGCCCACAAAGCCTCTAGCAGTCTAGTAGCCTAGTCCCGTCGATGTTGGAAGACCATTCTAGGTATAATTGCTTCAATGAATTTATTGGTATTTTTGACTTGCTTATTCACCTACGGGTGATATGGAGAAGTGATTCTATGCATGATGTGCTAGTTTCATAGAGTAGCTATAATCTTATGTCCTACAAATGGAGCCCCCACATCTGTTATTACTTCCTTGGGTAAACCATACCACACAAATATCTCGAAAAGAATATTAGTAACAGTTTCCTCTGTAACTCTTGGAAATACTACTATTTCAACCCATTTTGTTACATATTCTATGGAACCCACTATGTAATATTTCTGGTTTGAGGGTGGATTTAATGGACCAACAAAATATAGTGCCTACCATTCAAAAGGTTCTATCACCAATTGTGGTTGTAGGGGAATTTCATCAGATTGACTGGGGTAGCCCATTATTTGGCAGCTATCTCAAGTCTACACATATTTCTTAGCATCCTTAAAAATAGTGGGCTGATAATAACCTGTTTGTAATACTTTGTGCCCGGTTTTGTCATCTACGAAGTATCCGCCATAAGGTTAATCATGGCAGGCCCTTAGGATGTCAAAAATTTCATCTTCCTGAATGCATCTAGGTATGTGAATATTAGCTCCTATGTGGAAGAGATACCCACCCATCCAAGAAATGCGGGTGCTGCATTGGACGATCAACTTCCTTTCTTTTGTTTTCAAATGTCTGGGCAGTTTCCCTACTTCGAAATAATTTTCCACATCTACATACCGTGGTGCTTTCACTGGTATTGAAAATAGTTGTTCACCGAGAAACTGATCCTCTATTGCTAGCAAATCATTTATCTTTGGGACTTGAGACAAAAAATCTATAGTTGGGTTCTCCTTTCTTGGACGGTCTTTAATAGTGATATTGAATTCTTGCAAAAGTAACATCCATTTAGTCACACTCCCATTTTTAATTGCATTATTAGCTAAGTACATAATGGTAGAATGATCAGTATATATAAATACTTGATAGCCAATTATGTGATGTCTAAATTTATTTATGGCATATATGACTGCTAGGAATTCCTTTTCTGTTACTGTATAATTTAATTCAGCGGGAGTGATATTTTTGTTGATATAATAAATAGCGTAGGGATTTTTATATTTCGCTTGACCAATAAAACATCCCATCGATGTGTCTGATGCATATGAAGAAATATGAAATGGTATTTCCCAGTTGGGTCCATGCAACACTGGTGCAGTCGAGACTAATTTCTTTAAATTTGTAAGAGTAGTGTCATACTTATTAGACCATTTAAATTCCACATTTCCAGTTAGATCATACAAAGGCACAAAAATTTGTGAATTTTTTTTAACCTACAATAATATCGAGCATCTCTAAGGAAACTATGTACCTTCGTTTGAATATAGGGTGTGTATAGTAAGAGAATTACCTCTATCTTTGCCAGATCTACCTGTATTCCAGCCGCAGAGATATAGTGTCCTATAATGAGGCCTTCCATCATCATCATGTGACACTTTTCATTACTCAAACATAACCTGGTGGTGATACATTGTTCCAACACCTTTTCCAATGTCTGCAATGCTTGTTCAAAATCATCCCCATATGGGGTGAAATCATCCATATCAACCTCAAGTCCTTCGTTGATTAGATCAGTGAAAATACTGAGTATGGCTATCCAGAATGTAGTTGGAGCATTACATAAGCTGAAGGGTAACATTATGTAATGAAACATACCCCTTGGACAGGTGAACGTGGTTTTTTACTGATCTGCAGGGGAAATTTAGATCTGATTATAGTCATTGAAGCCATCAAGGAAGGAAAATAATCATTTCCTTTCCAATGTATCAAGGACTTGATCAATAAATGGAAGAGGGAAGTGGTCCTTCTGTGTGGCTTTGTTCAATTCCCTATAATCCACACAGATCCACCACTTTCCATTTTTCTTAGGGACAACTACCAGCGGAGAGAACCATTTACTATCTGAAATAGGATAAATAAATTTCACATATAGAAACCTTTGTAATTCCTCCTTCATGTTATCTTTAAGGTGTGGGTCTAATGTTCATTAAGGTCACCTAATGGGACCAACGTCTTTTTCAGTATAAATGTGATGGGTACACGGTTGAGGATCTATGCCCTTCATGTATAAATAATCCCAAGAAAAGGCTCCCTTGTATTTTTGTAAAAAATTAATGAGATTATGTTGTTGGTCCTCCTTCAGATTGTCACTGATGTTCAAAATTTGTTCCGGTTCAATTTTAATAGGTCTGCTGTTATGAACGACAATTGTGGGTATGTGTTTCTCATCGTTATCCTTTAAAGGATATTCATGTGGCCAATTATCAAGATTCACTCTTAATATTTGGCACTTTGCATTTTATGTTGCAGCTAATTAATTAATAAAATTATTAATTATGTCATCTTTAGTGTGATTTTTGAATTCAAGTGTTTCTACTACTGGGAGTGGTGAACGAATAATTTCTTCCAGGTATGCAGGTGGGTGTTTGTGAATTTTTACAATGGGAATACTTTCTTTCCTAGGGGGATATAAAACAATATTTTTTACAGCATCTCCCTTAGCAATGGTCATACTACCTATATTACAACCTATGTAACTGTCGGTTGTGTCCAACCAAGGTCGACCCAAAATCAAAGGATGTCTATCAAGTCAGCTTTTTGGATTGATGACTAGAAAATCTATCAGGTACTCCCATGAGTCAACATAAACCATGATGTCTTGTAAAGTTCCTTCTGGTTTGATGACTGATTGATCCACAAGTTCCAGCAAGGTGAAGGTTGGTTCTAAAGCGGTAATGCCAAGAGTTTCACACGTTTATCCAGTCGAAATATTAATGGTTGCGCCCAAGTCCACTAGCATATTTGGGAAAGAGCGGCCATATATTTGGACTATAAATATAACAATCCTTGGATATTCATACTTAATAGGTGTCTCCCTTCCAAATAATAAATAATACAAGGTTCCTACGACATGGACAGTTGGCAGAGTTTTTGCTTTCCTCATAGGTTTTTTTGTACACAGTTCTTTAATTGTCTTAGGATAGATAGGGATGTCTTGAATGGGCTGGAGGAGAGGAATTTTAATACAAATATTTTTGAGTTCCCCCAAAATTTCAAAATCTGGATAGACAATTGGTTTAGGTATCACTAGTCTTTCGGGGAACAGGGGGGAAGTACTAACAAGTTTCCCAGAGTCTTCTTGTTCACTTGTGCCTTCTCCCAGTATTATTTTTTCACTGATTACTGATGATGGATTAATCTTAGCTGGGGGTTATAATTTTTCTTGTTACGGATTTTCACCTTTCCCCAAGCTGATAACGGCCCATATCTCAGCCTAAATTCACTACATTCTCTTTTCTCGACTTCGAGGTCTAGATTTTCAACGATTTGGATCAATTGCATCGGTCTATTGTTGGGATTCGTGTTTGTTTGAGTTGGCAATTGAGGGCATATCAGAGGATGAGAATTCTGTGGTAATGGGTATGGAGCTGTTAATGTGGGTTGAGGTTGAGGACCCTTTCACATAGGTAAATTGGTTATTCTTAGGGTTCGCTACCAGTTTTGGAACCAGTTCAAATTTTTTGAGGTAGAGGTGGGCCACTGGGATGAATATGTATTTTTCTGCCAAAATGGAGGAGAGAAAGAAATTTTTTTCCAATTGCTTCCTAGAAATTATTGATTTCGCCAAGGGGGCATGGAGAATGGTTGGGATGGCCATGTATAAAAAGATGGTTGATTTTGCCATGTTGTCCCAGGGTTTTCTTGTTTATTAAATTGTGCATAAGGAAAGAACTGAGATGGAACTTGTGACATACCTGTAGTTCAGGCTTTCCACTATCGACGTTGATTCATTAAATATGTTGGTTTTGTTTCCTCTTCCATTTCTTTGAAGACTGCTTTCAACCTTCGTAGTGATGGGAATTATTAAATGGTGTGGTATTTAGTACAAATGGTGCATGTTTTGACCAAGTCCAATGGGAACTCACATTGGTTGTGCTTCTTCTGACACCGTGGGAAAAGAAAAACCACGTTTTTCTCCACTAGTACTTGCTTCAACTTGTCCTGTAGGAAATCTAATTGTGTCGTGAGCGTACCCAAGATATCGGTCTCGAAGTCTTCCAATATATTGCTGATTTCTATTTGTGTTACGTTGCCACCTAAAGTTCTATTATTTCTGGGAGTTGAATCTGATCATGTTGGTCTAATGCACGTGTTTCCTATAGAGCACCTCATACATAATGAAATAATATCATCATAAATTTCTTGATAGATGTCCCCTTTCCCCATTAGATTTAATGTTTCTATCCATTCATATTTCATTCCTTTTATCATAGTTAATTTTAAGACATTTTTAGATAATGCAGTATAAGGGGGCCTTTGTAAATTGTATTGGAATCATTCAACGCATTCTTTTAATGCCTTGTTACCTTTTGTAGTCATGTTGAATATTTCATATTTTAATTCTTTAGTCATGCAACAATATTGGTATTTAGCAAGAGAAGAGTTTTTCATTTCATCTAAATTATTAATGGTTCCTCCATGGAGCCCCATAAACCAGCACAAAGCTACCCCTTTTAATGTAGAGTGAAGTAGGTTCAATTTCCAAGGGTGAGTGGTGTAATCGTACCCCCTACACAAAACATCAAATTCAAATAAGAACACATATGGATCTTCCAAAGTCAATCCACGTAAAGTGGGGATGTTTTGTAATGGAATAGCTTTCATTAGGGCACTACAAATTGGGTCAACAATGGGGTATTTCAATGGTTATTATTTTCCATAGGGTTGATTGTGTGCGAACTGATCAAAGAAGTGCCAGTAACCTTCAGGGTTTTCTTGGTCTGGGAGATTAATTCGAGCTAGTCTAGAAGTCAGCTTTGGAAAAGATCTTATAGTACTTCCATGGTCTGGGATGTCAGGCATTTCTTCTTCAACCAAAATTTTAGGAGATCTAGGATTTGGGGATTTTGGATTTGTTTCCACAACACCACTGGTTTCCCCCTCTCCTTGTTTCAATTTGCAAGAATTTCTCTCTTGCGAAGGGTCAAGATTTAGATGTTCTGTTATCGAAAAGCTTTCTTTTGACCTTTTCGTTTCACTATGGATGTCGGCGTAAGCTATAGATGGTGAGCCTGTTGCTTGAGCGATTATAGTAGGATTCTTTTCAGAAATGATTTTGGGCCCTACAGATGCATGGGATTTGACTTTTCATATAATTTTGTCTATAAATTTTGTTCATCCAAGTGTCACCATCCCCCTTGGTTTCGTGGATTTGGATGGGGGGTTAAGACTTGTTTCTATCTTTTTCTTTCTTTTCATTCATAAAAAAAACTACTTCTATTCAACCTCTATATTTTTGCTGAAAAGTGGGACAATGGGCAAGCATTTTGCTTACTAGTATGCAGGTTCTTACCTTCCATTTTTAATACTGAATTCTTCTTTAAAAAAAACAAAATAAAAGAATCACTTTTAAACACTCCCTCTAGCAACGACGCAGAAATGTTGGCTCACTAAGAGGTCTATTGAAAAAAAATCCTAATGCCTACATTAATCATCAACCCAGGGTAAGTATGTTTATTTCAAGAGTGTTCAACACAGTTTATGAAAGTGAAACTAGAGGTTATCAAATTGAAATCGTGGCAGAAGTAAAATCTAATTCTTGAATTTCAATCAAAGCAATTCTAAAAGAAATCATTAAATAACTCAATCGCTTAACTCAATTACTTCTAATCTGCTCTATGAAAGAAAATTTAAATGCAAAATTTAAAGGAATTCACAACTACTTGGAATTAATTATTAACATCTACAAAAATTTATTTCATTAAGCAATGAATACTGTAGTAACTGAATAGCAAGTAACATAGTCACGTTCTACAATTGAAATTCTCAATGACTGATCAAACAAAAACATCGCTCAGAATGAACAACAATCTAATTATTCCAATAACTCTAATAAATGCGAGAAGTAACATTCATGAGGAGAATTAAAGTGATTAATACTTTTAAACAAATAAGACACAAACAAATTGATCGTGATAAAATTCAAATCAATTACAACTTCTATAAAAACAAGAATGATTAGTTGCAAAATAGGAAAATATGAATATGACCCAAGATACCAGTAGAGCGCCTAGTGACTAGGCACAAAGTCTGTAGAAGTCTATGCCACATGATATTCAGAATACGATTATGGAGAAGCCAATATCTCTTTCATTAAATTTAACAATTAGGTAACAACATTTCTGAGCACGAAAGCTTATGTTCTGAAGGAAAGTAAATAAAATAAAATTACAGCATACAGATTAAAAATCCCCATTCTATTCCATCTATTGATCTTCTATATATTACAAATAAATAGAATGGATAATGGTGAATCCTCAGGATTACGAGATCCTGAGGATTTTGCAGCTGTCTGACAGTTTGTGTTATAGAATAAGCGAGTTCCTCCTCATTTGTGGTTGGTCTGTATAAACAAAAACGAGATCTTTTTCCTTTTCTTGGCCGTTGTTGTTCAGTCATATGAACATCGGTTAATCATTTTAGATTTTATGCACATAAAAACAACAAATTTTAGCCTTTTGTCCCATAATTACATAATTTATTGATAATTAAATTTACCCTTTGTTTACAAAATTCTTCCAGATTTACTCCCAAAGTGAACGTAACCATATGAAAGTTAGTAATAAATAAATTTAATTATGAGGGTAAAATGTACATTTTTCATGGCCCAACAATGGTGTGGTGGAGAATGAGCTGGTGCAAGGAGTTAGAACTTGTGGTTGTAGTCACTATCTTCCTCTTACTGTTTTTTATTTTCTTGTTTATTTTATAAGTGAGCATCTTTTTCTGAGTGAGTTGCATAATATTTTTTTGTATTTTCTTCTTGAATGTTCTGCAAGGAGGTATTCGGTTGCCTTGGTTGGCGTGCTTGCTCTCCTGGAGTCTACTCATGGTATTTTTAAGCCATCTTCATCAACTATCCTTAAGCATTTGGCCTTGTTGTGCCATACACATAATTGCTACAAGAAACTTTCCAATTTCTTCTAGCAATCTTCCTTAGGATTCTTCTTGCTTAAAATTTCTTAGGAATGAAGGGAGATGGTCTTTGTAGGTTAAGAATGGATTCATGGAATGGATGGAGTGGTGGATAGGAAAGTGTGGAGGCCACATTCTAATTTTCATATGATCTAGTTGCTAATGGTGCAACATAGGGTTTAGAGAGCGAATTCTTGTGTATGGAGTGAAAGGAGTGGTTAGGCATGGTAGGTATAGGAAAAAAATAAAGTTTCATTCTCTCCTTGGATTTTGGAAATACTTGAGAGAGCTCCTTCCTTCATGAATAAGTTTCCTGTAGCATTTACATGAGTTTCTTGTAGTGCTACAAGAATCCTATAGTTGTTGGAATTTCATGTAGCAACTACGGTCAGGAGAAGAAAAATGAAGTTTTTGCCTATCTGAGGGGTGAAATGAATGAATTGGTTCCTGTTAGGGTTGTTCATGGAGTGTGAAAGTAGAGGAGAAGGATAAGTGAAGAAATTTTTTTCCTCTGGATCCAAAATCCATATTTGAGCAATAAACTACAAGAAAAAAAAACAAATAAGTGCATAGGTATTTTTCTTTCTTTTTTCCCTTTTTTCTTTCTTTATTTTTTCTCTTTTTTCTCTTTTTTTTTTTTAAGGAAAGTGGGTTGCCCCCAAAACAGTTTGCAAACCACATGCCTGCCTTGGACACCTTAGAGAGTCTTTCACCCATGGATCTTTTATCTTTTGTTTTTTTTTTTCATTTTCTCTCTTACTTTTTACTCCAGGATTTCCTCATGTAGTTTTTCAACCCTAGAGTTGGTGTTGGGTGCCTCAAAGAGGTTTTCACCCATGCCTATTTATTTATTTATTTTTTCTTTTTCTTTTTTTTTCTAGTAGGGGGAGGCGCTGGAACTATGGACTCTCCCATGACATACATCTCCTTGTTTATGGAATTTATAAACTTTGCCCTAGACTGGGGCCTTTTTTAAAATTTAAGCCTCTGACCATTCACAAGTAGGGGAATCCCCTCCTCATCTATCGCTCTTATCACAACTGTGCCATTATCATTAAATGTTTTTAGTTTTGAGGATCACGATTGTTGAGCTCTGAAATTGTCTTCTCTTCTACCCAACTTCACTTCATTTCATCATTCCTTTATCATTTCATAAACCTAAAACTAAATGAGAATGACTAAGATTACTTAAAGGTTTCATACAATGATTAACTTATTTTACTTTTGTGATTTTTTTGTCTTAATGATTTTTGAATAATTTTAGCTACAAAATGCAGTCATTCTATAGCCAGTCAAGTGTTCCGTAGCTATTTTGGTGTTAACATATGTTACAGGTTTCATCTGGAGAAAAGGCACACATAGGTGGATTCCAAATATTTCCTACATCATTCGTTCCCTTCCACGAGGACTGGATGAATAGCTGGAGGTGCCTATGTACTTGGTCAAAGAAAAAGTCAAGCAAGCTATCTTCTACAGGAATCATGACTCCTGATTTTCTTTACAGCAAATCAGGAATCCTAAAAGAGTTCTATTTTGATTTTAACTACATACACACACAATATATATGTTATAAATTCGGTCGATGAATCGAAAGAACAAGTTGGATACATATTTTATAATTATTGTGATACTCTATTTTCAAGAATTTTGATAATAGAAAGAGTAAAAATTTGATGTTGTTCTGATTACAACTTGAGGAGTTAAAGGATTAATGCTAAATTGATAGCAGAGGGCCCCGTCTATTCGAGGAAGCTTTACATGTTTTCTAGATAAGTATTTTTTAATTCTGCTTTTTCATATTTCCTTACTTAAATTGATTTATGGATTTACATCTCTTAGCATTATGTTTCATGTCATTTTCTTAGATAAAGGATCCTCATGATATTACAGTTAGTATTTTTCTCAAGGTTTTCCAATATATCTCTATTAAATGAATGGGATTTAATTGTAATATTCTGAGTTACCAACACTTCAGTTTCTGTCATTTAGATTAAGAAGATCCTCATTATCTTACAACTATTCTCTTTTTCAAGATCTTCCAATATATCACTACTATATGAATGAGATTTGGTTGTACTATTTTGAGTTATTAGCATTTTCTGTTCTGCAATTAGATAGAAGATCCTCATCTTATTACAAATAGTCTTCTTCTCAAGCTATTCCAATAAACCTCTAAATCATGAATAATACTTAGTTGTAATATTGTGGGTTACTGATTGTTTGTTTTTATGGAATATCCTTATCACATTATGCCTAATCTCTTTCAAAAAACTCTTCCAAAAAACCTCTAACTCATGAATGAGATCTAGTTGTAATATCATAAGTTGTATCAGCATTTCATAGGAGATCTTTATTACATTATAATAATCATTTTCTCAAGCTATTCCAATACACCTCTATCATATGAATGAGATTTCACTCTAATGTTCTAAGTTACTGTTTGTTTTAATACTTCTTTTATGTTTTAGGAAGACCCTCATTGCATTAGAATTTAATCTCTTTCACAAGCTATTCCAAAAAATCTCTAACTAAATGAATCAGATTGAGTTGTAGTGTTTTGAGTTACCTTTAATTCTCATGAATTTTCATTTGAAAGTTATAATATCCATGGATTAGGACTCTCTGTTTTCATCATTTTCTAATTAGGAACAGAACTTGCAACTAAACTCTGTTTTAATTCTAAGATTTCCTTTTTTTTTTTTTTTGACATAGATTTAAATTCATCTTCTGAGCATAGAGTAGCATACTAAGAATCAAACATAACAAAATCCAAAACAACAATAAAACATTGAAAACAATGAAATAATAAAAGAGATACTCAGGCACATATAGTGCAAGTACACTTCATCATTTTACTAGACCTGGTCAATAATTTATGCTATCAATTTAGGACACTAAATTGACTAAATATTTTGGTGCCGTTTCCAGGGAAGTGTAACTAGGTAGCCTTATTTCCTATTTCCCAAAAACAAGTATATGTGTAGAGAAAGAGATTCTGGGGGTAGATTTGTAAGAGGAAGAAGCTTAATTCCCACAACTCCACTCACTCCACCAAGACCAAGAAGGAGCACACCTCCAACCCAAACCCACATTCCATACTATACTGGTCATAGGCTTCTAGAAGTCTGAAGATCAGATATCCCATCAGGAAGATCTCCCACTTCATCCACTGAAGAAATTATAGAGGAAGAAGATCCAAGGACTCCTATAGAAGGGATAACATTTTTCAATTCCACAGGGGAATATATTCCAGCAGAAGAATTACAAATCCATAGTGAAGAGGAAGAAGAGGACTATTTCTTCAATATACCCTAGATAGAAGAACCAGTAGAACAACTAGCTCTTGCAACTGAACCCTATGTCAGTTCAGAAGAATCTATCATGGCAGAAGAAGGAGAAGTCTTTAATGGAGAACATACACTATTTGGAGGAGGTAGAGGAAGAGGAGGAGATAGAGGAAGAGGTAGAGGTACAAAATAAGGTAGACAAAGAGGAAATGCAAAAGGAGGAAGAGGTAGAAGGGAAACTGGAAGTCCTTTTGGATTCCCTATAATAGATGAAGATACTAATGCAACTATGAAAAATATCTCACCCTCTATTCTTCCAAACTTTCATGGACTAAAAAGTGAAGATCCTGATACCTTCTTATTTGAATTTGAAGTCATATATAGAACCTATGATTACCGACAAGATGCTCAGAAACTTAAACTATTCCCTTCAACATTGAAAGGAGCAGCATTAAAATGGTTTATGAGTTTAATCACTAGGTCTATTAGGACATGGGATGAAATGAGAAAAGCATTTCTAGATAGATATTTGGATTAATGTATACCATTCAACCATAAGGAGGAAGTGTTCAAGATGATGCAAAAAGAGGATGAAAATCTAGAAGACTTGTTGGAAAGATTTAACTATAATATCAGGAGGGAAAAAATGGAAAACTTAGACCAAGATACTTTGAAAGCTCTTTTGTTGAAGAAAATTAGGGATGAATGGATAGATATTCTTAATATGATGGGGAAAGGAGACATATCTCAACTTTCATTACCTGATATAGCAGAAATATGTATTAATCTTTCAAGAGGAAACTATAAGATTCTAAAAGGACCAAGAGACCCTGCTCTTGCAAGGGAAAGAAAATATGTAGTTGGAACAGTAAGTAGGGCAGCGATAGGTAATATGCTTGACGAATTCAAAACTTACATTCTAGGGAGTCTTAGTGAGAAAATAAACACCCTTAAGTTACAAAACAAGCAGAAAGCTGGAATTGTTGCCTTAGCAATATTTTTTCCCAAACATAGGAAGAAACATGCCTTAAGAGAGTGTCCTTTGGATGCAAAAGTAATAGGGACTTGTGAAATTTGTTCAAAAAAACATGATACCACGAATTGTCCCTCAATCCCTGGCTTTAAAGTTGTCTTTTAAGAAGAAACAACCACAAATTCCACAGAATCTCTTAATTTTGTCTCTAGAAGACCTTGGCAGAGACCTCAAACACAAGGGTTTAGTAATCAAATGTATAATCAACCTCCACCTAATTGGAACTCTTGGAAGCAACCTTGGCCCTAATTTCAAAATCAATCTCAACCTTGGGCTCAAGGAGCACAAAAATCTTAGGGAAGCTTCTCCCAGTATTATCAATATCCACCCTCTTATCCCTCATATCCATTGCATTAAAACTTTCCTCCTCAACAAAATCCTGAGCAATATCCACAACATCCAAACCAACATCAAAATCAAAATCAAAATCCACCACTTCCATTACGATTTCCTCAAAAAGAAAATCAGTTGCTTGTCCAACCAATACCAAACCCCAACAATAAAAACCCTCAGAATACATATATGATAGACGGTCAACAATTTCCAACCTATTTGATTACACCTTTAGACCTTAATGATGTTCAACTTAGGTCTAGAAGAATCTTGAAAGAAAGAAACCTTCTGTAGTTATACAAGAACAAAACAATTATGAGGAAGATTCTCTACAGGTAAATAAAATTTTTGAAGAAAAAACATCTCTTCAAAACAAAAAAAATGTAAAAGAAAAATATAAAGAACCAATAATTTCAACTCCTATGTTAGAACAGCCATAAACATGTACTACTACACCTCCTTTTCCTGAGAGATTACAAATTGATAAAGGTGTAGAGAAAAAAATTATGATGCCTAACTATGATTTCCTAGATGATTTAAGAAATGTTTGTATCAAGATTCCATTATTACAGGCCATCAAGGAAATCCTAGTTGTATAAAAGACAATAAAATAGTTAAGTATGAAAAAAGCAGGAAAAAGAATAAAAGTGATAATGAAAATACAACTGGTAGGAAAAATAGCAGACATAATAATGGGAAAAATTGTCATTCCAAAATATCTAGATCCCAGAAATACAGTTGTTAAGATACATATCAATGGAATAGAAATCCCAAACACACTTATATATCTAGGAGCAACAATCAATATCATGAGTAGGCAAATCATGGAAAAACTAAAACTTCCTAATCTTATTTTTACACTCACACTATTACAATTAGCAGATAGATATATAATCAAACTAGATGGGATATTAGAAGACATTCCAGTGTCCTTAGATTCTTGGGAGTATCCTGTGGATTTTATAATCCTAACTCCTAAAAATAATCTAGGAGGACATCCTATTATATTAGGAAAACCTTGGTTAGCTACAACTGATGCTTTCAATAGCTGTAGATCTGGTGATATGTACATCTCTTATGGAAGTTAAACCAATAAATTCACCTCGTATCCTCTAGCAAGAACAATCACAGAATTAGATGATACTCAATGGATTGATGATGATGAAGATATACAACCTCTCTTCACTATTTCAGAAATTAGTGAAGATAGTCAGATTCTGAATACCTTGGAAAATCATGAATCTTCTTCAGAATACAAACATGAACAATTTCAGGTTGAATCCAGTATTGAGTTTTTGTCATCAAGATAGATGTCTCTTTACTCCATGGAAGAATTTGGTAGCTCTACAATTTAAATATTCCCAGGAAAAACCTTAAACATAAACAAAAACCTAGATAAATTTCAACAAGGAAAGATAATAAAAATATTACAAAGACACTCTTCTGCATATGCATGGGAGTACACTGACATGAAAGGGATCAACCCTAAGACTTGCACTCATCATATCTATATAGAGGAAAATTGTAAACCAATCAGGTAGCCTTAGAGAAGGATGAATCCAAACCTTAGGGAGATTGTTAAAGAAGAGTTGCAGAAATTGTTAAATGTCAACTTTATTTATCCCATTTCAGATAGTCAGTGGGTTTCTCCTTTGGTGATTTTACCCAAGAATAATGGTAAATGGAGGGTATGCATTGACTACCGAGAATTAAACAAAGCTACTCTTAAGACCATTTTCCCTTACCCTTCATAGATCAGGTGTCAGATGCATTAGGAGGAAAAAAGTACATTTCATTTTTGGATGGTTTCAATGGTTATAATAAAATTCAAGTTGCACTTGAGGATCAAGAAAAAACCACATTTACATGTCCTTGGGGTACCTATGCCTCCCGAGCATTACCTTTTGGATTATGCAATGCACCTGCAACATTCCAAAGGGTAGTATTGGGAATATTTTTAGATCTAATACATGACTGTGTAGAAGTATACATGGATGAATTCAAATTCTAGGGAAACACATTTGAAGAAGCCTTAGCAAACTTGGAAAATTTTCTAAAAAGATGTAAAGAGGAAAACCTTTCATTAAGTCATGAAAAATGTTTCATGATGTTCACTGAAGGTATTTTCTTAGGACATCATATTTCAGGAGAAGGGATTAGAGTTGATGAGTCAAAGGTTGGAGTCATCTCTAGACTATCAGTTCCAAGTTGTCAGAAAGATGTTAGGATTTTTCTAGGATTTACAGGATATTATAGAATATTTATAGAAAACTTCACCAAGATAGCATCTCCACTTTTAAAACTACTTACCAAGGAATATGAATTCAATTGGAATCCTGACTGCCAGTTAGCCTTTGAAAACCTAAAAAAAAAAATCTCTGAAGCACCTATTTTAAGGGGACCTAATTGGAAATTACCTTTTCATATCTCAACAGATGCCTCAGATACAGCTTTAGGAGCTGTGCTGGGACAAAAAGACCTGATTACTTATGCCATATACTATACAAGTAAAAATTTGACTCCTTCAAAGTTAAATTATACTGTAACTGAAAAAGAGTTCTTAGTTGTTGTTCATGCCATAAATAGATTCATAAACTATATAACAGGCTACGAAACCTTTGTCCACACAGATCACTTTGCAATTAGGTATTTAATGAAAAAATCAATTACTAATGGCAGAGTCACAAGATGGTTATTTATTTTAAAAGAATTTAATATCACCATTCTAGATAGGCCTGGAAAAAAAATACAGTAGTTTATTTCCTATCTAGAAACCAAAACATTAAAGACAACACTCTAGTTGAAGATCAATTCTCTGATGAATATCTCTTTGTAATTACTACTAAAACTCCCTGGTTTGCTGACATTGCCAATTATCTAGTTTCAAGGAAATTTCCTTCAATTATGAAAGCAAGAAACAAAAGAAAATTCATTTTTGATAGTGCAAAATATTCATGGATTGCTAATGAGTTATACAAAATAGGTCCAAACTTTATTACCAGAATATATGTTCCAGAAGATGAGACGCCTCAGATTCTCAATGCATGTCATAATGAAACTTGTGGTGGACACTTTGCTAATAAGAGGACAACTTATAAGATCCTTCATCTACGATATTATTTTCCATCCCTCTTTAAATATGCTAAGTAGTATGTGAAAAGGTGTGATAGTTGCCAAAGGGTAGGGAAATCTTCTCCTTCAGGTGAGATGCCATTGCAACCACAAGTACATATTGAACCTTTTGAGAAATGGGCTTTGGATTTTGTAGGACCTATTAATCCTCCATCAAAGCAAAATAAATATATATTAGTTTACACTAATTATGTTACCAAATGGGTAGAGGCCAAACCATTACTTTTTTGTACTGAAGCATCTGTAGTTAATTTTCTTTTTGAGGATATTGTCACTCATTTTGGTGTCCCAAGAGAAATTGTTACATATCAAGGAGTTCAATTCACATCAAATATGGTGGAGAAAATGGTAGAGAAGTACAAAATCAGACACATGAAATCTACTCCCTATCATCCACAATAAAATGGCCAAGTGGAATCTACCAATAAGGTCATTGAAGGGATCCTGACAAAGACTGTTCATTTACATAGAAGCGATTGGGAAGAAAGGCTTCTTGAAGCCTTATGGGCCTATAGAAATACATAGAGAAACACAATAGGACACACCCCTTATGAACTTTTTTATGGAAAACAAGTCTTGTTTCCCATAGAGTTTCAGATCCAAACTTTCAAAATGGCAGTCCAATTAGGATTTGATATAACGAAAGCACAAAAGCACAGACTAGTGCAGATTAATGAATTGGATGAGATCAGACAAGATGCAATCCAGTGAACAAGCATATTCCAACAGAAAAGGACTAGATGGCATGATAAGTACATCAAAGAAAAGAAATTTAAAGAAAGTGACTGGACCCTCTTATTTGATTCAAAGTTCAAGGATTTTCAAGGTAAATTCCAAACTCATTGGCTTCGGCCATATGAAATTGTGAAAATCTTCAAAAATGGAGCAATAAAAAATAGGACAATAGATGAAGGAAAGGTAGCTTTTCTTGTAAATGGACATAGACTGAAATTGTACCATAAGCCACTTTCAAGAGAGGAATTTGCCAAGAAATTCCAAGATAACATTGATATGAAGTTATTGAAGAAGAATTATTCTTCTTCACTAACTTAATTATATTTTTCTTCAATTATTTGATTAAAAAAATATAAAAAAAAATTAAATAAATAAATAAATAAAAATAAAATTATAAATATGAAAACCAATCATTTATTGGCATGTTTATACATAATGTATAAGGTGAAAATCATAATTCTTTTGACACTTTAGACTTTCAAAATTGATTCTTTTTCTGCAATGAAGTATCATAAAATCATAAGTTGCAGATTCATTTTTCATACTTCAATTCATACTTCATTCCATTTCATATTTCATGATCCATCTCATTCCATTCCATATTTCACTACATTCATATCTAATTCCATTCAATATTTCACTTCATCCATGTTTCATTCCATTCTATTCCATATTTCAGACTTTTAGCAGGTACATTTTGCAGCTACCTGTTATGTAGCCAATCTTGTTTTGCAGCTAATTTGACCCTACAAGCCTGGTTCAATAAACAAAAGATGAGTCAAAGAAGATTATGGAGCTTAAAAGATCAATATTTTTCAGATGAAGGACAAGCACACCAAAGCAACAAAATAAAAAAGGTTAAGGTAACCTATATGAAATTATTTTTATAGCAAAACATGAAAGATATAGTATAGTTAAATCATATGTTTCCTAAAGTTATTTTATCATTCGAATTGATCCTTGCCTATCATAAAAACTCCTCGAAGAAATCCCTTACATCCCGCTCCATAACAATTCATTATTTATTAAAAGATTAATGGACAAAACTTTGATGTCACCTATTAGGTCATGTCCTTAGATCATATCATTTATTGATGAATTTTGAAAATCATCATAAGATCTCTTTGTGGTATTTTATCCCATATCAAACTCTTAACCTGATCATTTTCATGATTTACCACTACCTTATTCATTTATCCGTATCCACTCACTGCCATTACATTCCGTAGATAGTTTTTCATCTGTAGAGAAGTCATTTTAAGGGTAGAACAACCTTCCACAGCTACTCTTTCTTCAGACTAAAGATAAAAAAAAGAGCAGTGGATATAAGCCAAATAAAGGAAGAAATTTGTATCACGGAGAGAAATGGGGCTTATTGTGAGGTCAGAGCCAATTGGGACCCAATATTTAGAAGGATACCCTCAGGTTAAGGGAATACTACAGCATGTTGGCTGGCTGAACTTTGTGAAGAAGTTCAAAGGATTCCACAAAGAAGTCACAAAGTCATTTGCAATGTCATTCGATGGATCATAGGTAGAAATTGGGGATACTAAGTTCACCATCACAGAGTCATTCATAGCTGAGGCCACAGAATTACCACGACAGGATGAACGTTGGTTTAAAAACAAAGAGTTCCATAATGAAACCGAGAAACAAATGCTAAAAAAACCAGGTATGGACATTTCAGTGTTTAGAAAAGGTATTCCTAGTACAAATTTGAAAAATAAATGCAGGAATTTGTTCTTGATTTAAAAAAAATTCATAACATGTGAGGGTAGATATGGCACTTTGTGTGTCTATCATATTAGACTGATGATTAATTTCTTAGAAGATAAAATAAATATACCCTTTTTTCTACTTAATAGTTTGAAAAGGATGGCCTCTAATGTTCAAAAAATACTTTAGTTCCTAGAAACTACTTTGCATCATCATGGCTTAATTAAAATGTTAATTGAGTTTCATTTGAAGAAAGTAGGAGATAGTTGGGATGAATTCCTCCTAAGAAACCATTTTGAAGAACCAGAAGAAACATTATCTAAAGAAGAACATGTAAGAAGAAGTAGGAGGGGGGAAATTATTAAATCTGTTGAGATCAAACCTGATACATCAACACAGGAAGATATTGAAGAAGTAATTTCTAAAAAATTGGTAAAGATCAGGAAACAACTCAGGAATAAAAGAAAGGAGAAATTAACAAGTGAATGTGCTGAAGAAAAAGATGAAAATCCACCTAAATTGAGAAGAAGCTCTAGGCTTAAAGGCATGGTGAAAAAGACAGGGACTAAGGAAATAGGAGTTATAAATATTGAAGAATAAGAAACTCCAATCCAGTCAGCAGTTGATATCTCTCCCTTACACCAGTATGAAAGAGACCTTAACAGAAGGACCCCAGACATAGATCCAGCTCAACAACAAATTTATGACTATGTGGAATCACTAGATAAAAGGGCCTCAGAAAATCGAGAAAGATCTCTCAGTCCACAAGAACCTCGAATAGAAATTTTGAGAAGAGACAATTATGAATTGGAGATATTAAATAACCACATCGAGAAAGAAAATGAAATCCTAAGAGAGAAGGTCAAATTGAAGGGTAGCATGAACAACACTCTCTCTCAGAAAATGAAAGCACTATATAAAGCAAACAGGAAGCTAAAGAAAAGAAACAAGAAATTGAAGAGGGAACTCATTGATCTTAGGTTCAAATCACTCATGAGGAAACCCAAAATGGCATTGACTACCAGAAGAAGCAGCAAAAGGAGGCTAGATGTTCTTGCAGAAGTATCATTGCAAATGGAATAAAGTTTTGATGAAATTGCATGAGGACATGCAAGAGTTTTGCAGTGGAGGTATGTTGAACTCTGAAATTATCTTCTCTTTTGCCAAACTTCACTTTATTTCATCATTCCTTTATCATTTCATAAACCTAAAACTCAATGAGAATGACTAAGATTACTTAAAGGTTGCATACAATGATTAACTTATTGTAGTTTTGCAATTTTGTTGTCTTAATGATTTTTGAACAGTTTTAGCTACAAAATGTAGTCATTCAATAGCCAGTCAAGCATTTCGTAGCTGTTTTGGTGTTTACATATGTTACATGTGTCATCTGGAGAAAACACACTCATAGGTGGATTCCAAATTTTTCCTACATCAATTTTTCCCTTCCCACGACGTCTGGATGAATAGCTGGAGGTGCCTATGTACGTGGTCAAAGCAAAAGTCAAGCAAGTTGTCTTCTACAAGAATCAAGACTCCTGATTTGCTTTACAACAAATCAGGAATCCTAAAAGAGTTCTATTTTGATTTTAACTTTAAAAATACACCTGTACCTACTTTTATTCAATGTTAGTTATGTAATTGCATATAAATTCAGCTCGGTAATTCCAACAAGAACAAGTTGGATACATATTTTATCATTACTGTGATACTATGTTTTCAATCATTTTGATAATAGAAGGAGTAAAACTTTGATGCCTTTCTAAATAAAAATTGAGGAGTTAACGAATTAATTTTGAATTGATAGCAGAGGGCCCCTGCTATTCGAGGAAGCTTTACATGTTTTCAAGATAAGTAGTTTTTAATTATTCTTTGTCATATTTCCTTACTTAAACTACTTTTTGGAATTACATCTCTTAGAATTATGTTTCGTGCCATTTGCTTAGATAAATTATCCTCATGATATTATATTTCATCTTTTTCTCAAGCTTTTCCATTATATCTCTATTAAATGAATGGGATTTAATTGTAATATTTTGTGTTACTAGCACTTCAGCTTCAAGCATTTAGATTAAGAAGATCCTCATTATCTTACAACTATTATCTTACTCAAAATATTCAAATTTATCACTACTATATGAATGAGATTTGGTCATACTATTTTGAGTTATTAGCATTTTCTATTCTATAATTAGATAGAAGATCCTTATTACAAACAATCTTCTTCTCAAGCTATTCCAATAAACCTCTAAATCACGAATAAGACTTATTTGTAATACTGTGGGTTACAAACTCTTCCAACAAACCTCTAACTCATGAATGAGATCTTGTTGTAATGTCATAAGTTGTTTCAGCATTTCATAGGAGATCGTTATTACATTATAGTAATATTTTTCTTAAGCTATTCCAATACACCTCTATCATATGAATGAGATTTCACTGTAATGTTCTAAGTTACTGTTTGTTTTAATACTTCTTTTATGTTTTAGGAAGATCCTTATTGCATTACTATTTAGTCTCTTTCACAAGATATTCCAACAAATCTTTAACTAAATGAATCAAATTGAGTTGTAGTGTTTTGAGTTACCTTTCATTTTCATGAAATTTCATTTGAAAGTTATAATATCCATGGATTAGGACTCTCTGTTTTCATCATTTTCTAATTAGGAATAGATCTTGGAACTAAACTCTGCTTTAATTCTAAGATTTCCTTTTTCTTCCTTTTTGACATAGATTTAACTTCATCTTCTGAGAATAGAGTAGCATACTAAGACTCAAACGTAACAAAACCAAAAACATCAATAAAACAATGAAAACAATGAAATAAGAAAAGGGATACTTAGGCACATATAGTGCAAGTACACTTCATCATTTTACTAGCCCTGGTCGATAATTTATGCTATCAATTTAGGACACTAAATTGACTAAAAATTACCATCTTGTCATGAGTTTTCCTTTGAAATCCTTAAACCTTGAGTCATACAGCAGTGTCCAATATCATTCTTGAAAGGTCTTTTCCTTAATGTGTTGGCAATATGATGCAGAGTGTTGTCCTTGATGGCAACCCACTTGATGAAGTTGTGGTTGATATGTCTTGATGAACTTGTTAAATAATGTAAATCTGATGTATCTACAGTAAGTTCAGAAGGTAATGAACAAAGGATTTCAATATGTGCTAGATCTATGATGAAAAGAGTATGTCTCAAGGCATACGCGGATTTTTCTAGGAGAAGTCGCGTATGCACGCGGAAAACAACGTACCAAGTAGCGTATGGGCAAAAGCGCTCATAAAGTGCAAAACCAGGGGTAACCACCATGGTATTGACACATTGTATTGAGTGATTATTCGTCTAAATGACCCCGTCCAGGAATACCATCGGAAGTAATGTGGTTTTGGCTCATGGTATTGAAAAAGGGTAAACCTATATAAAGAGAAGAAATTCATTGTGCAAAGGATGTGTGTGGGTGCAATATGTCTGAGCTTGAATGAATACTTCTCTCTGAAGTATATCTGAATGGAAAGGGTTACATTTGAATGATAGATCTGAATGCATGAAGCTCCTATGAAGAAAATGATGAAGAAGGGAATCTAGATCTGAAATGTATTTGTATTTGCTACATCTGTTTATGGAATGATTAGATCTGAGAGGAGGCGAAAATCTGTCTGACATAAAGGGTAAAATCTGTGTGATGTATCTATTCTGAAGAATTGCAATGACCTAAATGTCTGAAGAACCATACGCTAGTTTGCCGCAGAAGAAGCGCGTATATACGCGGCTTCGCTGAAGATAAAGCGCGTATGCGCAGTGAAATCAACTCTATAATATGTACAGAAGTATACGCAGGTTTGTATGGTAGAAGGCGCGTATATACGCAGGATCAGTGAAAGGAAAGAGTGTATGCAAACTAGGGTTTGCTGAAGCATGGGGTATGAAATGTCTGATCTGTTCTGCTATGTTGCTGCTATCTATATTCTACAGTTCTAAGTTGTCTGTATCAGTTTGGTTGTATGATTGAGCTTAAATGTGTGGAGTGGGTCCAGTCTAAAAATATGATGAAACGAGGCCTTCAAGTTGTGCTCTATTGAAGTTGTTTGGATCCAGTGTGAAAATTGATGAAACGTGGTCCATAGAGGTGTTGAGGGTTGTAGCCTTCAGTCAAGGGGTTGTAGCTCCCTTCCGGGTGAGGCTGGTGAACGAGATCAGGGGGTCGTAGCTCCCTTCCAGGAGAGGCTGGTAAATGAGAGCAGGGGGTCATAGCTCCCTTCCAGGAGAGGCTGGTAAACAAGTGCAGGTGGGCACCTGCATGCTGGTAGGAGGCTGCGCCTGCACATATGTTTTAAGATGTTTTCTCTATAATAAAATTTTGAAGGCTGAGCAACTGCAGCGGTGGTTTTCTTCCGACTTGGGTTTCCACCTAAAATCCTGGTGTTCATGTGTGATGCTTATGTGTGATGGTTTATTCTGTTCTTACTGCACATGTTTACTGTTTATTGAACATCTAATGAATAAGTGATAGAATGATATAAGTGAAGAATTAATGGCATAATTAGATCTCTGTGTATACGCGAGTTTTATGAACTATATCCGCGTGTATATGCTAGTTGGTTTCAGCAAAGTAGTGTATGGGTTTTAGAGAGTGAAAAAGTAAAAAGTTTGATAAAGTCCTAAATACTGATTCACCCCCCCCCTCTCAGTATTTTTCCCAACAATTGGTATCGGAGCAGGTCTTTCTGCAGAAGCTTGATCGCTTGAAGGAGATCCGTCGCAATGGGAAGTCATGAAGGAGTAATGTCTCTAAAGTCACCTCTATTCAATGGAAGCAATTTGATATTCTAGAAGGTATGAACAAAAGCGTATCTGCAAAGTCTTGGTGCAGAAGTATGGGCAATCGTGGAAGAAGGCTATCAATATCCGGCAAGTATTCCTACTGATGCGGCTGAAAGAAAGAAGTATGAAATCAATGCCAAAGAAGTGAATGTCTTATTAGGAAGCATGTCTGAACCAGAATTTGCTAAAGTGATGCAGCTAAATTCAGCAAAAGAAATATGGGACAAAATCATTCTGAGCTATGAAGGAGATACAAAGGGTAAAAGTGCAAAACTCCAAACTCTCAGAATTGAATATGAAAATTTAAGGATGCATAGTGATGAGAGTATTTCCAGTTTCTTTTTACATCTAGATGATATTGTAAATCGTATGAGAAGTTTGGATGAAACCATAACCGATACTACTCTGGTGGAAAAAGTCTTAAGATCTTTAACTTCAAAATTTGAGTCAAAAGTTTCTACCACAAAGAAGGCAAGATCACAAACTTACTGTTGTTCAATTACATGGTATCCACTGCTTTGAAAACAGACAAGGAGGTCCTTCTCAAATCAAAGAAGCTGCTTTTAAGGCATCTGCAAAAGGAAAAGAAAAGGAAGTTGTCAAGGAATCCAGCTATATATCTGAAGAAGAAGCAATTTTTGTGAGAAGACTCCAACTAGGAACCGGAAGGTTCAAAGGTAAGCTTCCTTTCAAATGTTTTGATTGTGGAAGAGTTGGTCATTATGCTGCAAAGTGTCCTTATAAAGGAACATCTGCTAAAGGAAAAGAAGTAGCAAGAAGGAATAAGAATCAATCTAGCACAAGAAAAAGTTACTATATTAATGAAGACAGTGATGGGTTATCTGATAGTGAGGAAGAATGTGAAAAAGATATTAAACTGCTCATGGCAAAAGAATCTAGAGAAGAAAAGGATACTTTTGTGGATGCTCTGGAAGACAATGATTTTCTTGAAGAAAAAAATAAACTCAAAGTAAGCCTAGAAGAAAAGAACATAATCATAGAGACTCTTTAAAATGAGCTTGAAGCAAAGGAAAAACACATTGATGAATTGGAGTGTGAAGTAGTAAGTCTAAGGAAAGATAATGAGAAAGTAAAAACTCTCAATCTTAGATTTGCTAAAGGTTCATAAACTTTAGATGAGATTATCAAGATACAACGGTCTCCTCTTATAAAAACAGGTCTTGGATATACTGGGGAATCTTCCCAGACTTCAGCACCAAATTATATGAAAGTAACCACAGCTGGTTCACTACATTCAACCACTCAGCAAGGGAAAAAAGGATCTTTACAGGTAAAGCACGATCATCTAAATTCAAGGAACACTAACAGGGAGATCTTTCAAAGAAGCTACAACCAACAGGTAAATTCAAATAGAAGATTTCATGATCGCAGAAATTTCTACTTTAATGGACAATGTTTCTCATGTCACAACTTTGGTCATAAAGTTGTTCAATGTGTTGCATATAAAACCATCATGACAAGAGAAGCAAGAAAGAAAAGGATGAATATTGAACCAAAGAAGAACACCTATAACAACTTTTCTCCTCTTCAAAACGAAGTTGAATGTACTTATTGCAATAACTTTGGTCATGAAGAATCTGAATGCCGGAGCAAGGTCCAGCCAAAAGAACATGTTCCCTCAAGCTCTAAAGTGTGGAAAAAGAAAGAAATACCGGTTGAAAATTGTGGGATAGCGTTATTTGCAGAAGGTGAAGAAAATCAATGGTACATTTATAGTGGGTGCTCAAGACACATGACAGGTGACAAAAGCAAACTCCTTACATATAATGCTCTAGAAAAGGAAAAGAAAGTTACATTTGGAAATGATACTCCTGCTGTAATTAAAGGAAAAGGGTCAGTGTTTCTAAAGAAAAGGTGAAGGCTAATGATGTCATGTATGTGGATGGATTAAGGCATAACCTGTTAAGTGTAAGTCAAATGTGTGATCAAGGAACAAAAGTGGTCTTTAGTTCAAAATAATGTGTGGTTCGTGATCTTGATACAGGTAAAATTATTATAAAAGGGAAAAGAAATCCAAGCAACCTGTATGTACTGAACTGCAAAGATCAATGTTACTTGAGCAAGTCTTCAGAAAATTGGCTATGGCATAGAAGGCTGGGGCATCTGAGCTTCTCTCAAATCAATAAAGCAAGCAGACTTCAAGCTGTTCGTGATCTTCCCAATATTAATCTACCAGAAAGTATCATATGCAAATCTTGTCAATTCGGTAAGCAGACCAGAGTACGATTTAATGCCAAAGAAGGATCATCAAGTAAGCCTCTTGAACTCATTCATATTGACATATGTGGACCTATGAGGAAAAAGTCACCACGTGGGGAAGAATACTATATCTTATTTATTGATGATTACTCTAGAATGTGTTGGATCGGGTTCATTAAACACAAAGATGAAGCATTTGAAAAATTTCAGATCTTCAAAGCATTGGTAGAAAATGAATTAAATCTAAAAATCAAGTGTCTTATATCTGATCGAGGAGGAGAATATCTGTCAAATGAATTCTTTGAATTTTGTGAACAACATGGCATAAAAAGACAGTTCTCTGTAGCAGGCACTCCTCAAAAAAATGTAGCAGAAAGAATGAATATAACAATTCAACAAATGGCTAGAGCTATGCTTGATGATTCTGGAACTCCTGACATGTTCTGGGGTGAAGCAGCACATACATCAGCCAACATTCTAAAAAAGGCTCATGTTTGGGTAAATAGTGACAAAACTCCATATGAACTCTGGTATGGTAATTCTCCCTCTGTGAAGCATTTTAGAGTTTTTGGAAGTAAATGCTTTATCAAAAATAATGATGAAAAGCTTGGAAAGTTTGAACCTAGATCAGATGAAGGGATATTTCTTGGTTACTCATCTACAAGCAAAGCATACAAATGTTACAATAAAAGGCTTCGAAATATTGTTGAATGTATTGATGTTGTTATTGATGAGTCTCCTGCAGCTCCTAAAGAAAAAAATAAAACAACAAAAGAAGATGATGGTGACTTATGTCCTTCTACATCAAATAGAAATGATATAGACAGTGGATCCAATGAAGAACCTGAAAATGATCTATCTGAAAAAGCTCCATCCAGATATGTTCAAAATAATCATCCTGAATCTCAAATTTTGGGAGACAAGGAATCAGGTGTACGAACAAGGAGAACTCTTGTGGGATCTTCTAGTCATCTGGCACTTCTATCCACAATTGAACCACACAATGTCAATCAAGCTAGCAAAGATGAAAGTTGGAAGCAAGCCATGAATGAAGAGCTTGATCAAATTGAAAATAATGACACTTGGGAATTGGTACCAAGACCACATGATAAAAATGTCATTGGAACTAAATGGATTTTCAAAAACAAGTTAAATGAGAATGGGGATGTTGTAAGAAACAAAGATAGATTGGTTTGCAAAGGGTATACTCAACAAGAAGGAATAGACTTTGAAGAAAATTTTGCTCCTGTAGCTAAACTTGAAGCCATAAGAATGTTTCTTGTTTTTTCAAGTTATCAACAAATCAAAGTTTATCAAATGGATGTTAAATCTGCTTTTCTTAATGGTGATCTAGAAGAAGAAGTATATATAGAACAACCGGAAGGAGTCATTTTGGGAAATGATGAAAATCTTGTTTGTAGACTTAAAAAGGCTCTATATGGTCTCAAACAAGCTCCAAGGGCATGGTATTATCGTCTTGACAAATATCTTCATCAACAAGGTTTTTCAAAGGGGTCTGCTGATAGCAACTTGTACACAAAAGTTGAAAATGATAAACTATTAATTGTGGTTGTATATGTTGATGATATCATTTTTGGGAGTAACGAAGAATCTATGAGTCAAAAATTTGCTTCTGTCATGCAGCAAGAATTTGAAATGTCCTTACTTGGGGAACTAACATTCTTTCTTGGCTTGCAAGTGCATCAAACTGAAGATGGTATATTCCTATCACAAGAAAAATATCTTAAGCAAATTCTGAAGAAGTATGGCATGGAAGAATGCAAACCTGTAAGTACACCTATGATAACCGGATGCAATCTCAGTTCTCATGATGATTCTCCCCCGGTGAATCAACCAGAATATAGATCAATGATAGGAAGTCTACTTTATCTCACTAGGACTAGACCAGACATTATGCATGCAGTTGGGATTGTTGGACGATTCCAAGCTAATCCAAAAGAGTCTCACCTTCAGGCTGTGAAAAGAATTTTCAAATATCTACAAGGAACTCAAGACTTTGGTCTATGGTATCCAAAGAATGCTGATCTTACTCTTCATGCTTACACTGATGCAGATTGGGCTTGAAGTGTTGATGATCGGAAAAGCACTAGTGGTGGTGCATTCTATATGGGACCCCGGTTAGTATCTTGGTTCAGCAAGAAGCAAAATTCTATTGCCTTATCTATAGCAGAAGCAGAATATGTGGCTGCCGCATCTTGTTGCACTCAACTCCTTTGGATGATGCAAACCTTACAAGATTTTCAAATCAAATGTACACCTCCTGTCCCCATTAAGTGTGATAATACAAGTGCCATCAGTATCTCAAAGAATCCTGTTATGCATTCGAAGACCAAACACATTCCCATCAAGTATCACTTCTTACGTGAACAAGTGCTTGAACAAAAGGTGAAGTTGGAGTATGTTCCTTCCAAGGAACAAGTTGCTGATATCTTTACCAAACCTCTGCCCAGGGAAGCATTCGAGTATCTAAGACAGAAACTGGGAGTAGTCTCTGCCAGTCAAAAGAACAAATCTGCTTAAATTCAGAAGATTAAATTGAATACGCGGTTTTGATGAAACACAGTCGCGTATATACGCGAGTATATTAACATACATCCGCGTATGGATAATTGCTGACAATTTTTGGTTGAGGGTCAGCATTTTTCAGTACTGTTTGGTTATTCTGGTTATATGTATTTCTGACAGAGCATCTGATATGAAGAAGACAGGTACAGGAAGGAAAAATTCAGGGGGAGATGAAGGAATGTGAAAATTTCTATGCTTCACTTTCCATACGCGGGTTAGATGAACAAAAGTCGCGTATACACGCGAGTTTCAGCAGACACAGTAGCGTATTCATTAATGATAAGAGAATTGGGATGAAATCTGAAGATCAGGAGCAGAGGTTCAGGGGGAGCATCAATCTGACTGCTAATGATTGTACTGTTAGCATTATTCTGGTTATACTCATGCTAATGAAATGATACATGGTTTCTTATGTTGAAGATTATGGATGAGTCCTATTTGCTTTTTGATGAAGAGTATTCGTTGCTGAGATGAAAGTCTTATAATTCAGAGATAAGGACAGATCTTGCAGAGATTGTTGCCAATGACTTGTTGTTGAAAGTGTTCAAGTTGCACAAGCTAAGGAGGAGCCTTGGTCATATGGAAAGGATGTTTGGATGCACATTTTCAGGGGGAGCATTAGCCTTGCTGAGTATAATGCATTGTTGGCACTATGATGGTTCTGAAATATGTTCTTTCTCTTGAAATATTTCTGGTATTGGTCATGAAAAGTCATATTTGTAATTTGATGAGAAGGTCTTGTTGAGACCCATAATGTAAAATTGTAATATTCAGTCATGTAAGGACTTGTCAAAATTTGTAAACCCACTTGGTTGGGTAATTGAGTCAAATTTGTAAACCCACTTAGTTGGGTAGTTGAGTTGAAATGTGTAAACCCACTTGGTTGGGTATTTGAGTCTCTTATGTAAATCCACTTGGTTGGATCTTTGATGTAAGTAAGAGTCTTTGGTGATAGGAAGGTCATAGAGTCATGTGCTTCATTGAAAAATATGTTTGAAGATTCAGCATGAACTCAGGGGGAGCTTGGTCACTTCAGTGTACATCAGATCTGCAGAACGCTTCCTTCTACAAAAGGAGAAAAAACCTTGTGTTGGTTTTGGTCCGCCCTTTGCCCTTGATGTCAAAGGGGGAGAGTGACATGGTGTTTGAATAAAGGAAAAGAATGGTGTCAAAGAGAGTGACATGGTGTCATTGTGTTCTTAATGTATCTATCTATTATAGTGATCAAACACCATAGTGGTTGCCATCAAGTCCAAAGGGGGAGATTGTTGGCAATATGATGCAGAGTGTTGTCCTTGATGGCAACCCACTTGATGAAGTTGTGCTTGATATGTCTTGATGAAATTGTTAAATAATGTAAATCTGATGTATCTACAGTAAGTTCAGAAGGTAATGAAGAAAGGATTTTAATATGTGCTAGATCTATGATGAAAAGAGTATGTCTCAAGGCATACGCGGATTTTTCTAGGAGAAGTCGCGTATGCACGCGGAAAACAACGTACCAAGTAGAGTATGGGAAAAAGCGCTCATAAAGTGAAAAACCAGGGGTAACCACCATGGTATTGACCCATTGTATTGAGTGATGATTTGTCTAAATGACCCCGTCCAGGAATACCATCGGAAGTAATGTGGTTTTGGCTCATGGTATGGAAAAAGGGTAAACCTATATAAAGAGAAGAAATTCATTGTGCAAAGGATGTGTGTGGGTGCAAGATGTCTGAGCTTGAATGAATACTTCTCTCTGAAGTATATCTGAATGGAAAGGGTTACAGTTGAATGATAGATCTGAATGCATGAAGCTCCTATGAATAAAATGATGAAGAAGGGAATCTAGATCTGAAATGTATTTGTATTTGCTACATCTGTTTATGGAATGATTAGATCTGAGAGGAGGCGAACATCTGTCTGACATGAAGGGTAAAATATGTGTGATGTATCTGTTCTGAAGAATTGCAATGACCTAAATGTCTGAAGAACCATACGCTAGTTTGCCGCAGAAGAAGCGCGTATATACGCGGCTTCGCTGAAGATAAGGCGCGTATGCGCAGTGAAATCAACTCTATAATATGTACAGAAGTATACGCGGGTTTGTATGGTAGAAGGCACGTATATACACAGGATCAGTGAAAGGAAAGAGCGTATGCAAACTAGGGTTTGCTGAAGCATGGGGTATGAAATGTCTGATCTGTTCTGCTGTGTTGCTGCTATCTGTATTCTACAGTTCTGAGTTGTATGTATCAGTTTGGTTGTATGATTGAGCTTAAATGTGTGGAGTGGGTCCAGTCTGAAAATATGATGAAACGAGGCCTTCAAGTTGTGCTCTATTGAAGTTATCTGGATCCAGTGTGAAAATTGATGAAACGTGGTCCATAGACATGCTGAGGGTTGTAGCCTTCAGTCAGGGGGTTGTAGCTCCCTTCCAGGTGAGGCTGGTGAACGAGATCAGGGGGTTGTAGCTCCCTTCCAGGAGAGGCTGGTAAATGAGAGCAGGGGGTCGTAGCTCCCTTCCAGGAGAGGCTGGTAAACGAGCGCAGGTGGGCGCCTGCGTGCTGGTAGGAGGTTGCGCCAGCACATATGTTGTAATATGTTTTCTCTATAATAAAATTTTGAAGGTTGAGCAACTGCAGCGGTGGTTTTCTCCCGACTTGGGTTTCCACCTAAAATCCCGGTGTTCATGTGTGATGCTTATGTGTGATGGTTTATTCTGTTCTTACTGCACATGTTTACTATTTATTGAACATCTAATGAATAAGTGATAGAATGATATAAGTGAAGAATTAATGGCATAATTAGATCTCTGTGTATACGCGAGTTTTATGAAGTATATCCGCGTGTATACGCTAGTTGGTTTCAACAAAGTAGCGTATGGGTTTTAGAGAGTGAAAAAGTAAAAAGTTTGATAAAGTCCTAAATACTGATTCACCCACCCCCCCCCCCCCTCAGTATTTTTCCCAACATAATGTTCTTGTCATGCTAGACCCTCCTTTGTAGCTGAATCACTTCTCTATGGAGGATTGCTTGCATCCTGACCACATCCAATAAATTTAATTGTAGCAACCTATCTTGTTGAGCCTTTGATATTTCTAGGTCTAACTCAGCTTCCATCCTATTAGTGTCAGTATTTTCATACTTCCACCAGGGATCAAAACACATTTGCATGTGCATCTTAGGTGTCCCATTTTGAAGAAATTTTCAATCATTCCATTAGGTCATGATATAAAATTATTCCACTGGTGGGTGGCCTTGTGAGGTATGTGTTTCTAAGGTATTTTCCACAGCTTTTTTGGCACCAAATCATCCTCCAAGTAGATCCATTAGAAAGGTCCTAGAAAGAGCTTTCCAGCGGTATACTGCACTCTTAAAAAACTGACTTCTGGATTGAAATTTATGCTCAAGTGAAGTAAAAGTCCCTTGTATCCTCATATATCCCATATTTCCCATTTTTTCCCTTTAAAATTTGTATCATTAAATTTTAATATTGTCCTTTAATAGAAATCTTTCCCCCCCCCTTCGGATTACAAAATCGCGTTATTAAATCTTTTAACTAAATATGTGATTTGATTGCTAACCACTTCCCCTCAATACCCCGTTGAAAAATTTATGATAAAACATTTCTAAAGTTCTTATATAACCCCCCGTCGTTCCCAAACCACTTCCCCACCATAAATTATAATATAAATTTCAAAGATTTTATTATAAAACCCCGCACCACCCATTCTGATCACATCGCAAAGTCTTGCGCCCGATCCGATCAATCACAACCTTCCCTCCTCCGATTGATCGCAACATTCCCTGCTCGCATCCCCAATCCCATCGCCTCGATCAATCGCTACACAAATTTGATATGCATGTTACGATTGACCCATCGCCCAAAACTCCGATGCGATTGTGACTTCCGATACGTATCCCCCGATGGATCCCCTCCGATCATTCCACAACCGTCAATCTGCCCCCGCCGATCGGATGACCCACATCCAATCGCGTCATCACAATCAGTGATTTCATATATAACCTTGCCTCCGCTCCTTCTCCAATCCCAATTCTGATTGATCGTTGGGCCCACCATAAATCCTCCTCCCATTTATTATAAAAAAATCCCATTTGTAAAAATCAAATTGTAATTTATTTCATTTTATCAAAGGCCTCTCCTCCACTACCTGTTCCCAGTCGCATCAGAGAAATTCTATGATACAATACATTTGGCCCCACTCCTGAGCTCGATTCCGTGCGATCATGCGGGTCCTGCCTCCTTCCCTTCCTTTTTTCCCATTTAAAATTAAATTTTCCCTTCACTAAAGGAAAAGTTTCATTTCAAAGGTACTTTTATTAAAAATTTGGTTTTATTCAAACGAAAAGCAAAGCGACAGTCAGTTGCCTGAAGAACTTAAAATAAAATAGAGATATCTATAGTAGCAGGAAAATAGGATCGGATTACCTATTTTTCCTTCAGCGAATTCTCGAAGAGTTTAAATGTATTTTTGTTCCTTATTTTCAGAGGCAAATGTTGGTTCTCTTTTCCATATTTAGATTTCTGTTCTTCAGCTGTTAGAACAGCTCCTCTTTTCATGGATCTATGGTTCCATAGTTCAACTTATTTATTGTAATTGTAAATCATTTGTAAACATTCTAAAAGTCTGAAGGTTTGAAAGTCTGAAGTCTATAATTCAGAAGTAGGGGAATAGCGTGGAAAAACATTTTGCGCTCCATTGTACAGTTTAACAGGGATTAATAAAATATGCAGCTCTGATTTGTGGGATACATGTGGTATGAGATTTAGCATTTGTTTCTTTCCTTTGTTTCATATGTAAATTGTTATGTTCCATCTCTCATCCATAAATATTTCCTTTTGAATGCTTTCAAGATAGAAAGGTAGGATCCATTTTCATGCCCTGCCTTTAGAGATCATTCATCCTCTATGTTTTTTCTTCTATTTAAAAAGGATCCATTTATCGTGCCCTTTTCAGCTCCTCACCAGTCTTTCCATCCCATCCTTATTGAATTTTAATTGCTAATGTTCCTTCCTATCTTGCCCCATGAAATACCCTGTGTCCTGACTTAATTCCCCAGTTTCAACTATCCTTTTCATATCCCACACATCCCTGAAATTCATTCATTTATTTTATTAAACCTTTTTCCCATCATTTTACGTAGCCTAATATCAGATCATTATTGTGTTTATTTGACTATCATTTTATGGAGAGAGCCCTCTCCTGTCCTTTTAGGGCTAGCTACAAGGCTGAGCGTGGTTTAGTTGTTACCCTATTTTTCCCTTTTCAGCTTGGGGTTTAATTCAGGTGTTAAAATCTTTGGTGACCATACTGGGGATACAAATATCATATCTAAATCCCTGGTAAAGAATGACGAAGTATCATATCTGATTAATGATGGTGAACAACAATTAGATGCATAGGAAAGCTGAATCTTTCACCTGGCGACTCCAACTCAATGTAAAGACTCCACTAGAGGACCAACTCTTTCCATGGGAAAATGGAAGGATATTACACAAAGTTCATGTATCCAAAGTGGAATGGTATTCAGGATCTAATCTACTTTCTAGTAAATTACTTCTTTGCTTTTCCTGAAGCTATCCTGAAATATTTTTAGAATTTGTTGTATGATAAAGGTGATCAAAATCTTCACTCAACCTATTCAAAAAGTGTAAATACTGAGTTTTCCTTTGATCTTGGCCTTCATCCTTTTCCCAAATATTATGAAGACCCTCTTCGAAATGATGAGCCTAAAGAGACCAAGACTAATCATGTAGCTCCTGTAGATACTCCTACACCTTTTATAATCCCATATAGGTATAAACCTCTTGTTTTACCTTCTGTACTCCATGCTTTACCTGCAAATTATTACCTATATTTTCCAATATTTGATGGTGAATGTAACAATGTCAATGCTGAGCAACATGTGCAGAATTTTGAGACTTTCCTAGACCTTTTTGAAGTTGATAAAGAAGATGTTAGTATTAGGCTTTTTGCTCTTTCTTTGCAAGGAAAAGTCAAGAGTTGGTTCAAAACCCTGCTTGATGTGAGCATCTCAGATTTCCAGCAGTTCGTCAAAGTCTTCCTCGATAGATGGGTGGTCAGACAGAACCCTTTCCTGATTTTAGAAGAGTATGCCCAGTTGAAAAGACAGTTAGGGGAGACAGTGCAGCATTTTTCCACTAGATTCAATCGAGTCTATTATTAGATACCTGCCGATATAATACCCCCTCCTGGCTCGGCTCTCTTACATTACCCGGGCACCTTTGATCCTGAAATGGAGTTTCAGCTGAGAGAAAGGAACACAACAACACTTGAAGAGATACAGAACAACGCGGTAGATGTAGAAGCTAATATGTTGATCAGAAGAGCAAAGCTGAAGGAAAAAGAAAAGAGGAACGTTGCAGACCACCTGACACCTTCAGAGGTAAAGCTTGACCTTTTAGTAAGTGTAGTGGAAAAAATGATGTGAAAAATCACTACAAGGAATGAAAATGACGTTCAAGAACAAATGGCCTATCCAAAACATTCTCTTTCTTATCCCAGTTTTCGTCGATTTGACAATGACTGCGTTATAGAACATCTTGGAGAAGAGCGATCCATTAATATGACTTGTATGCTTGACGATATGTTTTATATTGACGATTTATAAAAATTCGATCAATACGATGATGATGATTTTTTCCAAACACAAGCTAGTCTTGCAACACAATCAATTGCTGATTTGTGGGAGGAATTTCCATTTCAATAGCTTGAAAACAGTAATCATCCAATGCATATCATCCAGGACAGTGATGAGGAAAGTCTAGAAAATTGGGAAGTAAGTGAAGGATCTCTCCCTCTTTCTTTCGCCTTAATTCAGTTCATCAAAAATAACCTTCATACAATTAGAAATCAACAATCTCTCAGTTTTAATGTTGAGGTTGAGATAGATAGTGAAATTCTTGAGCAAGTTGTTAATGAGAAATCTTCCCCTGAAACGACTGATGAAATAATCTGCGATATAAAACCCTCCCCAGCTCCAGATTTACAGCCACCAAATGCAATTGAAGGTCATATTACAAATGAAGGCTTGGAAGCTGAAACATATGATCTAATGATGCAAGAGGATTTTGTACCCTTATATTTTGAAGCATTTTAGTTTATAAAGCATAATTTTCGTAATATCTCTAAAGAAAAGTTGTGCAATCTGAAACTTGTCATACAGTCTCATTAAAGTCAATAGACACGTCGCAACAGTCTTTTCAAGTTTTCTATGATCCTATAGCTCATGTGTTGGATGATGTTTGCTGTAAAAGTCCTTCTCCATTGGCTAACCATGTGCCAGAAAATAATATTGACAATAATTTTATTCGAAATTCGACTTCATTGTCTTGTTCATCAGATGTTTCATTACAAAGCCCATATGAAGATTTGCAGTCATATAAGGAGACTAATGAAGAAGATTTTTGTTTTCTTCCTGATCATCAAGAGGGATTGGTTATTCACGAAGTTCAGGATCCTTTTTACAGCTTGCTGCAGTCATCAGAGAGAGACAGCTTAGAGGTTATGAAAAGTTTAAGATCAAGGTATGGAGATTACCTTGACCAGAGCAGTGATGTATTAATGGAAATCAATAGCTATTCTTATGAAGATCCTTTTGAAGTATTCTTGAGGCCATCTAGTCAACTCATGCTTTGCAAGTTTATCAAGATTCAATTTGATTCCAAGTTTCCATGGGAGTTTCCTTTCAGTTCTTCTCTCTACTTTCTCATTAGAAAGCACTTGGGGAGAATTCAAATAGCAGCGAGGATGTTTACATGGTTGAATTTTTTGTTCCATTTCACTTTATCAGGTGGTGAATAGAAAAATTAGAGTAGGTTTGATGAATAAGCTCAATTATGAGCATTTTTCCATTTTGTCAATTGCATTTTTGTCATGTCTTAACTCAATTTGGTTTTATTATGATTGTTAGTCTTAGACTTAAGTCAGAGTCAGTCTACATAATGTCAATTTTAGTGTTTTGACTCCATGCCCAATGGATAAGGCTACTTGGTGTACGGTGTTTTTGGCACCTCCAAGGAGCCACCATCCCCATTGGAGCCAATTTTAGTGTCAATATTTGCATACTTCCACCAGGGATCAAAACACAGTTGCATGTACATCTTAGGTGTCCATTTTGAAGAAATTTTCAATAATTCCATTAGGTCATGATATAAAATTATTCCACAGTTGGGTGTCCTTGTCAGGTCTATCTTTCTAAGGTATTTTCCATAGTTTTTTCAGTTCCAAATCATCCTCCAAGCAGATCCATCAGAAAGGGCCTAGAAAGAGCTTTCCAACAGTATACTGCACTGTTAAAGCTGACTTCTAGATTGAAATTTATGCTTACATGAAGTAAAAGTCCCTTGTATCCTCATATATCCCATATTTCCCATTTTTTCCCTTTAAAATTTGTATCATTAAAGTTTAATATTTCCCTTTAATAGAAATCCTCCCCCCCCCCCTTTCGGATTACAAAATCGCGTTATTAAATCTTTTAACTAAATATGCGATTTGATTTCTAACCACTTCCCCTCCATACCCCATTGAAAAATTTATGATAAAGCATTTCTAAAGTTCTTATGTAACCCCCCACCATTCCCAAACCACTTCCCCACCATACATTATAATATAAAGTTCAAAGGTTTTATTATAAAACTCCGCACCTCCCATTTCGATCGCATCGCAAAGTCTTGTGCCCGATCCGATCAATCACAACCTTCCCTCCTCCGATTGATCACAACATTCCCTGATCGCACCCCCGATCCCATCACCCCGATCAATCGCATCGCAACTTTCATATGCTAGTTCTGATTGACCCATCGCCCAAAACTCTGATGCGATTGTGACTTCCGATACGTATCCCCCGACGGATCCCCTTTGATCACTCCACAACCATTCATCTGCCCCCGTCAATAGGATAGCCCACATCCAATCACGCCATCGCAATTGGTGATTTTGTATATAACCTTACCTCTGCTCCTTCTCTGATCCCTATTCCGATTGATCCTTGGGCTCACTATAAATCCTCCGCCCATTTATTATAAAAAAAGCCCATTTGTAAAAATCAAATTGTAATTTATTTGATTTTATCAAAGGCCTCTCCTCCACTACCTATTCCCAATCGCATCGGAGAAATTCTATGATACAATACATCTGGCCCCGCTCCTGAGCCCGATTCTATGTGATCATGTGGGTCCTGCCTCCTCCCCTTCCTTTTTTCCCATTTGAAATTAAATTTTCCCTTCACTAAAGGAAAAGTTTCATTTCAAAGGTATTTTTATTAAAAAGTTGGTTTTATTCAAACAGAAAGCAAAGCAACAGTCAATTGGCGAAAGAAGTTAAAATAAAATAGAGATATCTACAACAGCAGGAAAATAGGATCAGATTATCTATTTTCCCTTCAGGGAATTCTCGAAGAGTTTAAAATGTATTGCTATTCCTTGTTTTTAGAGGCAAATGTTGGTTCTCTTTGCCATATTCAGATTTATGTTCTTCAGCTGTTAGAATAGCTCCGCTTTTCATGGATCTATGGTTCCATAGTTCAACTTATTTATTGTAATTGTAAATAATTTGTAAATAGTCTAAAATTCTGAAGGTCTGAAAGTCTGAAGTCTGTAATTCAGAAGTAGGGGAATAGTGTGGAAAAACATTTTGCGCTCCATTGTACAGTTTGACAGGGATTAATAAAAGATGCAGCTCTGATTTGTGGGATCCATGTGGTATGAGATTTAGAATTCGTTTCTTGTCTTTGTTTCATATGTAAATTGTTATGTTCTATCTCTCATCCATAAACATTTCCTTTTGAATGATTTCAAGATAGAAAGGTAGGATCCATTTTCATGCCCTGTCTTGGGAAATCATTCATCCTCTGTGTTTTTTCTTCTGTTTGAAAAGGATCTATTTATCATGCCCTTTTCAGCTCCTCACCAGTCTTTCCATCCCATCCTTATTGAATTTTAATTTCTAATTTTCCTGCCTATCTTGCCCCATGAAATACCCTGTGTCCTGACTTAATTCCCCAGTTTCAACTATCCTTTTCATATCCCACAAATCCCTGAAATTCATTCATTTATTTTATTAAACCTTTTTCCCATCATTTTACCTAGCCTAATATCATATCATTATTTTGTTTATTTAAATATCCTTTTATAGAGAGAGCCCTCTCCTGTCCTTGTAGGGCTAGCTACAAGGCTGAGCATGGTTTAGTTGTTGCCCTGTTTTTCCCTTTTCAGCTTGGGGTTCAATTCAGGTGCTAACACATCCTTAAGGTGTTAAACTCAAATTCAATTGAAAGCAAAGCTTTCTACGCATAGACCAAGTCATAAGGAGTGAGACATGTTGTTTTTTTCGAGGTAGTGTTGTATGCCCAAGTAGCTTAAACCAATATTTCCACCCAATATTTTCTGATGCTGCACATAAGCTTGGTGAGGATATTATCCAAGGCTCTATTGGTCACTTCCACTTGGCCATTTTATCGAGGGTGGTAGGTAGGGGAAGTCTTATGCTTTATCTTCTGCCTCCGCAAAATATTTTGAATGAGATGAGATGTGAATTGTGCCCCCTGATCAGTGACTACCTCTCTGGGGTATCCAAATTTATAGAACACATTCTCTCTAAGAAATTTTGCTACCTTCTCCTCAGTTACCACCTTCACAAATTTTGTTTCACCCCACTTTGAGAGGTAGTTAGTGCTGACTATGATATAGTTTTTTTGGCCAGATGGTGGATCAATGGGTTCGATGAAGTCCATGCCCCACTTTTCAAATTGCTTAGGTTCCACCTGAGAGTGCAAAGGCATCTCATCACTCTGTGTAGTTCTCCCCATACTTTGCCACTGGTCACACCTGCTAGTTTATCTTCTCACATCCTGGTAAAGGGTAGGCCAATAGTAACCTACCTACAAAACTTTGAATGTTGTCCTTTTTGCAGAAACATGGACTATATAAGTGATATCATGAAATGCAGAGAGGATATCAAAAATTTCTTCCTCCCTCAGACATCTTCTGGGAATTTGGTTAGGGCCTAGCTGAAAGATATCTCCCCCAATCTAGGCGAAAGGGGCACTTTTTCTGATTATATTTCTCTTCTCCTTGGATGAGAGGTTAGGAGGGAACTTTTCAGCAACAAAGTTGTTAGCTTTGTCTGAAAACCATAGTGATAGTTTTGAGATAGTGAAGAGATGTTCATCTGGAAATTGTTCATCTACCATTCCTTCTTCATATGAAGATAGAGCTAACCTAGATAAAAAATTTGCAACAATATTCTCATTTCCAGGTTTATCAACAATGGTTAGGTAAAATTGTTGTAATAGTAACAACCATCAATTTATTCTAGCATTAACATCTAGTTTGTTCATTAAATATTGTATCATTTCATGGTTAGTGTGTACCAACGTATGATAACTAGTGATATAATGCCTAATTTTTTTTAAAGCATGGAAAATGGCTAACATTTCCTTCTCTGTCACAGTATAATTGAGTTTGGCCTTAGACAAGTTCTTACTGATGAAATAGATTGCATAAAGTAAATTTTCTTCTAACTTCCCCAATGTTACCCCCATAGCTTTGTCTAATTCATATGTGTGGATGTGGAAAGCCATAGTCCAATTTGGACCTCGGAGAATGGGGGAAGTAGTTAACTTTATGTTAATGAACTCAAAAGCTTATTGATAAAGACTGGACCAAGTAAACTCATAATATTTAACCAACAAACCAGATAGTGGTGAAGCCAACCTACTGAAATATTTGATAAACCTTTTATACTAGCTAGCTAAACCTAATAAACTCCTGACATATCTCCACTTTTGAGGAGTAGGTACCCTTTTGATGATGGTGATATTTTTAGGGTCCACCTGTATTCTTGCTTTGGAGATTGAGTGTCCCAATACTAATCCTGATCTTTTCAAGAATTGATGCTTTTTTGGGTTTAGGGAGAGATGCGTATCAATGCATCCTATCAAAAAATTTTCCAAATTGGAGAGAGCTTCCTTGAAGCCATTCGCATAGGGTGTGAAATCATCCATGTAGATTTCAATCGAGTCATGCACTAGCTCAGAGAAAATGCCCAAGACAATTCTTTCGAAGGTAGCTGGGGAATTGCACAACCCGAAGGGTAGGACTCTGTAAGTGAAGGTACCCCAAGGATATGTGAAATTACTCTTTTCCTATTCTTCAGGGATGATTTGGATTTGGTTATACCCATTGAACCCGTCTAATGAAGAAAATAACTTCTTTATTGCAAGGCCATGCAAGACTTGATCTGTAAAGGGAAAAGGGAAGTAGTCCTTCCTAGTGGCCTTGTTGAGTTCCCAATAATCATCAAAGATTCACCATTTTCTATTATTCTTTAGGACTAGGACAAGAGGAGATACCCAATCACCATCTGATATAGGATAAATGAAGCTTGCAGCCAACAATTTATTTCGTTCTTCCTTGAATATGTATTTTAGAGCTGGGTTCATACACCTTTGGGGTTCGTGCACATGCTTTCATCCTTCCTTAATGTAAATATGATGTCTACATACCAATGGATGCACCCCTTTCATGTCCTTGTAATCCCAAGAAAATGCATCTATGTTTTCTCTAAAAATATGGCATGGTTGTTATTCTTCTCTATCTGAGAGGTTTGAGTTAATATTCAAATATCTGGATGGGATGAAATCCACAGCCTTACTAGTTTCAGAGGTTGAATCAACTGAGTGCAGTTCCATCCAAGGGTGGTTTTAAATTCTTTGACTAGGTTTTCAAGTGCATTGTCAACGGGGGACTGGTTCTAAATGACTTGGTCGATGAGTTCATCTTCATCAAGCTACCCCCCTCTATGAACAACATCTATGGTACAATTGGGGGTAGTTTTTTATACTTCATCTTCTTCTTCATCCTACAACCATATAGGTAGGTCATGGTCAATGGAAGGTTTGGCTAGAGGATATAATACCAGCTGTTTAGACAAGGGCCCATTCTTAATAGTAATTCTTCTGAGCCGATAGCTGATATAAGCATCGGCAGTGGATAACCAAGGTCTCCCTAAGATGAGAGGATATCCATTATACCTTGTTTTTGGCTGGCGAACCAGGAAATATGTAGGATACTCTGAGTCAATTGAAACCATAACATCCTCAAAAATTCCTTCCGAAGTTATTATGGATTGATCTGCAAGTTGCATAACTATTATTTTTTTCCTGAAAGTCCCTTAGAGGTTGAGTTTAAGAATATTTTCCTTGGTCATGAAATTGATGGCAGCCTAGAGATAAATAAGAGTATTGGGGACTATGACACCATCTATTTCCACATCTATAACTGGACTTCCAGGTTCCAGGTACTTTGGGAAGCTCACCTTTTCCAACATTAAGTGAGAGAGTTGTCCTACTACACTGATGGTGGGGGTATATTTCTTCTTCATCCTAAGTTTCTTGAAGAGATTTTCCTTGATGATACTATTGTAAATAGGGACATCCTTCATGGCCTAGAGAAGGGTTATTTCTACACACATATTTTTCAGCCCAGAAGTTCAGTCTCCTCTGGGGTGTGCTGACTAGAATGGATCAAGCTCTCAGGAAAAGGAGGTTGTTCGATTTTAGTGTTACTTTCTTCCTTTTCCTCCTCAACTTGATCTCCAAGTGGATATGGAGGGTGGTTTTCTTGGATTACTCTTCCGGACCTAAGATTAATCTCATGTATCTCCATAACATAATTTGGATAGGATGTCTCTCCACTGTAAGCATGTTGTTTGTGTTGAGGTGGAGGCATTGTGGATAAGAATGAGTAATATGAGATTGAGGTTTGGGTGGAGGCATTAGAGAAGGTTGCTAATTATGTTGGGGAATCCACCCTTGGAATGGGTTATTCCACTGAGGTTGCTGAGGAACATACTTCTAGAATAGTTGGTTGACAAGATGAGGATTATATGGACGGTTGTAAGGAAACATAGGAGGTGTAGGACAATATGGAGGAGTGTGGGCGTACCAATATTTCATAGGTGCATTCTGATTGTTGTGATATCAAGAATAAGGTGCACCTTGCATACCCTATTGATATGATCGAGGGCCTTGAGACCTTATCTGGTTGATGAAATAAAGCTACTCTAGTCCTACTTCCCCACCTTAGTATACAAATTTTAGTCCAGGTAATGGGAGACACTTTTTTTTGGCATGATTCTCCTCAGAGACTAAGAAAACCTCTATGACATTAAATTTACATTAATTTCTAGGGTGTTTTCTAGTACATCTAGGGTAGAATAGAGCCAAGGCTCTTTCTGCTTCCTCTTGCTTCCTCTTGACCTACTTTGTATCCATTTGCAAGGAAAAGGTGTTCAACATGTCACTCTTGAGGTCCTCCAACACATTTCCAATCTCATGCTTGATGGAGGTGGAAGAGGAAGGGGTATTGGTTGTACTTTGGCTAGTTATGCCTTTCTTCCTAACTTTCCTAGAATGGTTCCTGAAGACAGTTTTTATTGTCTCATAAGGCAGCTGGTAGATATATCCTCCTGATAGCATATTGAGGGTTTCTATCACCTCCTCACTAATCCCTCAGAAAAGTACTATTTTAAGTGATCTGGGATCTAGGGAATACTTTTCTCTCTTATAGTCCAACTGGAACCTCTCTTCAAAGTCCTCTAGGGATTCATCAAGCCCTAGAGTCATCCTGAATATTTCATCTTTGGTTTCCTTTGATCTACAGTTTTCCATGTACGTGTTGTTGAAGGCTTCTTCCATCTATGCCTAGGTAGTGATGATCTTCCCAGGTAGACCCATGAACTAGCGGAAGACTACATCCTTAAGGGTAGATTGGAATAACTTCATATTTTGATGATCTAAAGCATAGTCATAGGTCCTACAGACAACAAAAAATTCACACACGAATGTGTCAAGGTCTTCAGAGGTAAGTCCATGGAAATGTGGAATGGTTGAGGGGCTAAGGTTCTTCATTTTAGTCTCCCCATCTGCCTCTCTAATGGGAAATTATCCCTAGGCTACAGCTTCAGCCATGGTTTGAATAGGTGTAGCAGGTTCGTCTGGTGAAACAAGATCTTCTTCTTCTCCAATAGATTCTTCAAAATTTTAAAAAGGCTCACATATGGTGTGTGCAACCTCATAACTACTAAAGAAGAGCGAAGAGTGACTATGTGGTGATGTGGGGATTTTAGGTAAAAAGTTTCATTGAATTTCCCTATTCCTACGAGGCATGAAAATCATTTTTTCTTTTGTAATTTTCGATATTTTTGAAACAACATGTAAATTTAAATAAAAAAATAATGCTAATACAAAATCAAAGAATCTACTAGACACCTCCCTAAAAACGATGCCAAAAAGTGGTGATCCCTGGTATTGCACTAGTAGTGAAGCAACTCCCAAAGGCTTCTCTACTTTACTTTATCAGCTTTGTACAAACTTGGAGGTGGAAATGCTATATACACAGCAGATGCATTCTACTAATTCCATCCTCTTCTGAGCTCTACGAAAGCGTGCTATTTCTAAGTTTTCTGAATGAACTCTGTCACACTTATAAATTTAGAGCTAGGGTTACGAATGATTCAAATCCATTACTGTATCAACAATCAGAGAAATATTATACTACAAGAAATTAAATCTAACTAATCTGTAATGAAAGAAATCTGCAAATTAAGCTATGGTAAGAAATGAAAGAAAACTAGGCATCTTTCATGAAGTAAATTTTTGAATTGAAATTTTATAAAGAATACTAACCTCCAAACACTTTTCTAGGACAAGTGGATAAACACACTCTATTTACTTCATGTCCTAACTATCATGATTTTACTCATACATCTAATCATGACCTAACTATGCTTGAAAATGCATTGTTTTACACCTAGGAGGAGAAAGTGCTAAGGTGTCTTATGAGGGGCTTGAACTCATGGGTGCAAGTTGAACATTTCTAGTTGGCTTTGGAAGGTCCGGATGATGTGGATGGTCGTTTCTAGGCTTACGGAGGGGCCCAGTAGTGTTGCTGCAAGTGCTGCTACAAGAAACTTTCCAAGGGAAATATGAGGCCAAAAATGGGTGCGAAAAGCATAAGGAAGGTAGAGTGAAGGTGTGTTTGGATGAGTGGAAGGTGGAAAACCCCTTCATGAAGATCAAAACCTCTTGGGAAGCCTATATTGAACCAATAACATTTTCTCATCGTGTGAAGATGAAAAATATGAAAATAGGGATGATGGCGATTTGATCAACAAAAGGCTGATGAAAGGTGAGAAATGGAGCTAAAGGTGTTGGAAAATTCCTCCTTTGTTGTGCTCCTTGAATCTGCAAGAAAAATACATGTTCATGCAACAAATATTGAAGAATTTATGAAGAATGAAATGGAAAAGATGATTTGAATTTGGAAAGAAAACCTACTTTAGCATGAAAAGAGAAATCTAACTTAGCATTTTAAACATGTTCATGACACTACAACAACCTAACTACTCTTTCCAAGAAATCATAAACTAAAAATAAAATTTTTCCTATGAATAAGGTCTACCCTCCTCAAGCTCCAATGAAAGAGATGAGAGAGGGAGGCTTGACACACAAATTTCTGAGTTTATAAGCTATTCTACCAACATGTCAACAAGCTTAATCTACAACAAAAGACAAATGGGCACAAACTAGAAACAGTAAATTGAAATGTAAGAAAACTAGCTAAGAACTGATAATAAAACTAGCTACAATGACATAAAAGTAAAGAACGAATACACAAGAGAGACTAAGGCCAATGGATTGGGCCCTTACCCACAACCCTAGCCCTTTGAAACTAGATCAATGAAGCACTATCTAAATAGTCACCTTATTGTTGAAAATAGTCTCATTACATAAACATGAAAGTTTGAAACACCTATTAAAAGAGCTAAGAGTATTAGCTTCCTTCAAATTTTGAATCCTATTGAGCTCTTGCTCAACCCTATTTAACCTATAGGTTAGCTACCAAAAACTTCCTAAAAAGTAGGCGATGTGTCCACTTTGACTGCAAGTGAAGTGTAGCTCTGGTGCACTTGATCTACAGTTTGCTTTCCTGCCTTTGATTTTGAGCTATTGGATGGAATTTCGAGGATCCCTTGGCTGCCTTTAGGAGTTAAGGAGGTGGAAAATCCCCCTATATTCTCTCCTTGTTGTTTACTCTTAGCTTTAATAGAAAAATGTTAATAAAAAATGCAATATCTTCGTGATTTTCCTGCATGTAACTGATGTTAGGAATTCTAAGTATGATAGGCCTTAACCACCATCTACACTAGCAAGATAAGATCATAATATAATTAAATGTGACAAAAAGACACCTAATAAAGCAAACAAGTGACAATTAACCCCTCCAAATGTACCTAATGATGGAGCTCATTACAATGAAAGATGGAAAACATCATGGAAATTCATTGTCAAAGGCAGCACAAGCATGGAAAAATTTAGGGGATAATGTTCACAGATGGGCTAGTTTTCCATGCTTTTTCCAAAAAAAATATTCGCCAATTCCCATTTTTTCCTAAAAATGATTCACCCAAATTTTATAATAAAAAAACATTTTACCTTAAAAATCACAAAAAAAATCTAGGGACTATATAAAATCATTAGAAGTTTGAATATTTTTACTAAAATATCACCAATAATTTTATAGTTTGCATATTATGGAATAGTAAGTTTCGCGAAGGTTTCTAATATTTAAGATAAATTCCCATCCTTAAAATTTTCCCTGAGTGCAAGTCAATAAACCACTGGTCCAATCCTCTAAAGGATCTGAAAAGTCCTACAATACCAAGGTGTCATCTTGCAATATGATCCAATCCTCAAGGAGATTCTCTTGGGATTGATTCGCAAGTGCACATGCTCCCCATTTGGAAAATCCTTGAATGATCTATGTTGATCCACATAAATCTTCTACACGTGCTTTGTTTCCTTCAAATTACTCTTAATAACATGCATATCTTGCTCCATATCAGCTAATATATCCGGTTCAATCAGTACTGAGTTCATTGGATCTCTCAAATTGGTAGGAGTATTACAACTTCGCCCATAAAGAACCTCAAATTGACTCATCCTTAAGGACTCTTAATACCCATTATTATATTCAAACTCTACCAATGGAAGATACTCTTCCCACTTCCTCTATTGATGCATGACATAAATTATCAACATGTCCTCAATAATCTTGTTGACCCACTTTTTCTATCCATATGCATTAGGGGAATTTTGAGGTCTAAAATCGGCCTCCTAAGGAAATTATAAAATAATAGTGAAAATAATAAAATAATATTTGACTCCATCATCACATTTGAGAGGGAAAAAAGAAAAAATATATTTTTTAACTAGCATTTTCAACTTATCTCCCTATGGGTTTACTCAAATTTCCAGTGGAAACACTCATTGGATGAAAAATTTCATTCTCATACAAGAAGTACCCATGTTGGATATTTTCAACGGACCCTACTACACGAAAATTGAGAAATACATTAAAAACATAACTGCAATCATTTTTTTCATGTATTTCTCATTTTTTAGGTCGTTGGGTCCATAAAAAGTATGCAACATGAGTAATCCTTGCATGAGGAATTAAATTTTGCATCCAACGAACACTCTTGCTCAAAATTTGAGTAAATCCTTAGGGAAACATTTTAAAAATATGAGTTCAAAAATTAGTTTTATTATTTTATTATTTTATTATTTTTACTTTTTTACCCCAAAAATGGTAAATCATCCCCCATGGTTGACATCTTGATCTTGAATCCTATTGGTTCTTATAAAGTTTATTTTGGTTGTACATTTTTCTTAGGAGGCCCATTTTAGACCTCAAAATTTCCCTAATGTCTACAAATGTTAAATTGTACTCAATATTAACTTGTTACCCAACTCAGCAAAAACATCCTTCAAAAACCTGGAAGTGAACTTGTCCTATCTATTTAATATAATATTCTTGGAAACACCATGCAATTTCACTATTTCCATAATGAAAATCTGATCTACCTCACTAGTTTAATTTGTATACTACACTGTAATGAAGTGAACTACCTTACTTAACTCGTCAACAACAACCATGATGGAATCATGTTGCTTCAATGTCCGCGAGAAACCAATAATTAAGTCCATGGAAATGAACTCCCATTTCCATTCTACAATATGAATAGACTATAATAACATAGCTAGATGCTTACTCTCTGATTCTACCTATTGATAGTCCAAAAATTTCACAACAAACTCAACCACCTCTTTCCTTAAGTTTGGAAAATTTTAGAGCTTCTTAACTGTTGTCAGAGTCTTCTAATATCCCTGGTGACCTTAATACTGCTTGACATGAAATTCCATCAAGATAAGCTTCTTGGGTTCACTCTTATCTGACACATAAATCATGTTCCTAAATTTGACCTAGCCATATATCGTGAGGTGATACTCCTCATCCCTATCACATTCACCCTGATGTTGTAACCTATGCTTCAACTATCGGTACCTATCATCATGTTGTCCTGCCTTTAATATTATCTCATAGAAATATGTCTAATAAGAACTTATTTTTGCAGTATTATTCATTTTCACTCTACTACTCATAGCATACTCACTGAAGGTATCCAACCATCTAGCTTTGCGTACCATTTAGATTGGTTTGGTAAAAAAAGTACCTCAGTCCACTATAATGACTCATCAAGATGACCCTCCTTCCAACAAGATAATGTCTCCATCTCTTCAAGGCATGTATCATAAATGCCAAATCAAGGTCACGATTCACATAGTTCTACTCATCCTCATCCATCTTTCTTGACTCATAGAATACCATGTGTCCTTACTGCATTATGAATCAACCAATTACTTCCTGGAAATCATTTGTACATACCAAAAACTCTTTATCAGGGTCTACAAGATTCAAGACCCAAAAATTTGTAAGAAAATTCTTTAACAACTCAAAACTTGTTTCACACTCCTTATTCCATTCAAACTTCTTTCCTTTCCTCTGCATGGAAGTCATAGCATAGGAAATCTGTGAGAAGTTCCTGATGAACCTCTTGTAATATCTTGCTATTCCAATGAATGATGTGACCTCATCCATATTCCTAGGAGTTGGCCACTCAATGATAACTCTAATCATTTTCAAGTCCACTGCTATACCTTCCTTGGAAACCACATGCCCCAAGTAATGAAATTATGTATGAAAGAAGATAGAGTTACTGAGCTTATAATAAAAATGATGTTTTCTTAATAAATTTAACATTTTTGTCAAGCTCTTTGCACACTTTTCCTCATTCTTTGAATATACTCAATATATCATTAATTATCATTATCTCAAACTTGTCCAAATAAGTACGTAACACGTTCATAAAACAAATGAAAGTAGCTAGAGCATTATTAAGACCAAAAGGAACCACCATAAACTCATAATGTGCATACTTAGTATGGAATGTTGTCTTGTATATTTCCTCATCTTTGATGGGTACCTGATGATATCTTGATCTCATGTTAATCTTTGAGAACATTTTTTATCCCCTTAGCTAATCAAAAAAATAATCAATCCACAGCAATGGATACATGTTTTGATATTCACTTTTTTCAGCTACTTGTAATCAATGCATAACCTATTAGTACCATCATTCTTCTTCATAAACAATACTAGTGCAACCCAAGGAGACATGCTTGGCCTTATGTATACTTTATCAACATTTAATTTTAGCTTCAACTTCAATTTCACTAACTCAGGAGTGCTCATCCTGTAAGGTGGGTTTGATACTGATGTTTCTCCTCACATCAACTCAATAGAAAATTCCACTTCCTTATGAGACCTAGTAACTCTAAAATCTTCGTTGGAAATGTATCTTGAAACTGCTACAAACATGATGCCTCTTTAAGACTTGATCTTACTCAATATACTTCCCTTTGTCACTAGAAATATGAATTGCAAATAATGCACATCCATTCCAGCAACTATGATATTCCTGCATAGATGTAAACATTCTCACTCACGTTGTCTTCTTCTTTATTGATAATCATACTATTGGGTATGTGTTATATTATTTCCACGACTAGCTCCACACGCTGTACGTTGCACCGGGCGTAGCAGGGGGTTCACAAGGGGAAAGGCAGCCCCCACTGTTGGGTTCCGGGGCAGCGCCCTGATGAAAATTTGTTTGGTGTATGGACCCACTCATAGGCAGAACCACCCATGTTTTGTGCATGATTTTCCACATGGTTTTGGGGTATGATGGTTTTTGGCCCTTGGTAGTTTGTAGATCCGGTCAAGGGAACTACGATTATGTTCTAATCTAGGGTCAATGGATTGGGGTTTATGTATGCTTCGGCATGTATATATATGTGTTGTAACACTAAAAGGAATATAATGAAAAATCAAGCTGGTCATCCTAATTTTGGATCCAGGGGAAAATATCTGTGTTTCTTTGTTTTATGTTTTATGCTCTCGCTATTGTTTATTTTCTGTTATAAGATTCGTGTGTAGATAATTTCTCTTCAGGGTTAAAACCTACATTTGGTATCAGGGTTGTTTCAGATTCAAGGGGATGTCGTTGCTGCTGAGGGATTTTTTCTCGGGCCTGAGGTAGACCCTGTTCAGTGGGAGATCTGCGGGATTGATTCTTGCAGTGAAAGAAGATGGTGAGCAGCGGAAAGATAGAGATCGATAAATTTAATGGTCAGAGTTTTGAGTTGTGGAAGCTCAAGATGGAGGATCTGCTGGTGGATAAAGATCATTTGATCGCGGTAGATCCAGGTACTAAACCAACGAAAATTTCAGATAAATACTGGAAGAAACTGGATGAGAAGGCTAAGAGCACAATATGGTTGTGTGTCTCAGATTTAGTATTGTTGAATGTATCAGGGGAAGCTACGGCAAAGAATTTGTGGGAAAAACTTGGGAATTTGTACCAATATAAGTCTCTGGTGAATAAGTTTTTCCTGCGGAAAAAGCTATATAACCTGAGGATGAAGGATGGAGACTCGGTGACAGAGCATTTGAACGCCTTCAATACTGTGGTAAGTCAATTTTCATCTGTTGATATTAAAATCTCATATGAAGATAAGTGCATTAGTTTTTTGTGTTCTCTACCAGACTCGTGGGATAGTCTAGTTATTGCAATAGGTAGCAATACAACTACCTTGAATTTTGATGACATTGTCTCAGCCTTGCTGTCAGAGGAAATGAGACAGAGAAATATGGAAGGCTAGAATGGAGATGCCTTATCTGTACGAGGAAGGTCCCAATGCAGAAAAAAGAATAATGTTTTGAGTGGGAGATCCAAATCTAGAGGGAGATCTAAATCTCCTAGAAATTTTGTAAAGGTATGCTGGAAATGCGGAAAGGAAGGGCACTACAAAAAATACTACAGATCTAAAGCTCCTAAGAAAGGAAAGGGATCTGATTATGCTCCTTCTACAAAGGAAAAAACCACCTCGGATGAAGGTGGGGATGTGTATTTGGCTTCTTCTTCAAATACACATGTATATCATGAGTCATGGTTGATTGACTCAGGTGCATCCTTTCACTTCACTTCCTATAGGGAGTGGTTCTGCGAGTATGAAAAATATGATGGTGATGTCTTCCTAGGGGATGATAGGAAGGCCAAAATCATCAGACATGGAAAGGTCAAGCTAAAGCTACAAGTTGGAAGGATTAGAACACTTCCTAGTGTTCTCCATATTCCTACATTGGCTAGAAATCTGATTTCTGTAAGTAAGATGGATGATGCAGGCGTAAAAACAGTGTTCGAGAAAGATTCCTGCAAGATGGTTTGGGGAGCACTGGTATTAATGCGGGGAGTTTAGAATGGAACTATGTACAAGCTACAAGGTACCACTATTATTGATGGGTGTAACAGTTCTGTGGTTCCTGAAAGTGGAGTGGAAAGCCTAGCTGTCTCTGGAGAAAAGACCATGTTATGGCATCAAAGGCTTGGACATATTGGAGATAAGGGCTTTCGGATACTGCATAGAAATGGTATGGTAGAAGGTATGTCTAATTGCTCTCTGGATTTTGATTTCTGTGAACATTGTGTATATGGGAAGCAGAATCCGGTGAGTTTTCCTTCTGGTGCTAAGAGGGCAAACAAGATATTAGAACTTGTGCACAGTGATGTGTTTGGACCTGTGTCAGTTCCATCACTGGGAAAATCTATGTACTATGTTTCATTCATAGATGACTTTTAAAGGAATACATGGATATATTTCTTGAGGAAGAAATTTGAAGCTTTTGACAGATTTAAAGAATTTAAGGCTCTGGTGGAAAACCAGATAGAGAAGAAGATAAAGGCGCTGAGGACAGATAATGGTGGGTTGTTCTGCAAGAAGGAATTTAAAGAGTTCTGTAAGAAGTGTGGTAGAGAAAAATAGAAGACTACTCCATACACACCTCAGCAGAATGGAGTTGCAGAAAGAATGAACAGAACACTGATGGAAAAGGCAAGAAGCATGCTCAGTGGTACCGGGTTAGGACAAGAATTCTAGGCAGAGGCTATGGAGACTGCATGCTATCTGTTTAACAGATCACCTTCATCAGTGTTGGAGGATAAGACTCCAGGTGAGGTATGGACTGGTAAGAAAACCTCTCTTTCACATCTAAAGGTATTTGGATGTGATGTATATGCAAATTTTCCAAAGGAGAAAAGGGCCAAGTTGGATAATAAATCTGAAAGGTGCATGTTTATTGGGTATAAGGATGGTTTAAAAGGTTACAAGCTTTGGAACTCGGAAACAAGGAAGGTTGTGTACAACCAAGATGTGGTGTTTAGAGAGGTGAAAGATTTTGTTAAACATGAAATCATACCAAAGGAACCTGAGAAGATAGATTTTGAGCTAAAGGAGTATGAATCAAACTCTATAGCAGAAGAAGATTCAGAAGAGGAAGAGTCACAAACTCTAGCTTTGAGAAGATCAGTTTGAGAAAGAAGGAAACCAAAAAGGTATAGTCCATCTGCTTTCTGTTTAGGTTTTGCCTTAAATATAATTGATGATGATCCCAGAACTGTCAGGGAGGCAGTAGATTCAGAGGATGGAAAAATATGGAAGGAGGCCATGGTTGATGAAATGGCATCCTTGTACAAAAATGAGGCATGGGATCTGGTGGAGTTGCCTGCTGGAAGGAAGCCCGTCAGGAGAAAATGGGATTTTAAGAAGAAGATGAATGTAGAAGGCAAGGTGGAGAAATATAAAGCTCGGTTGGTAGAAAAAGGTTATTCCCAAGTGCCAGGAATTGATTTTGGTGATATTTTTTCTCCTATTTCCAAGGTTACTTCTATTAGATTACTTTTATCTGTTGCTGCTGCATTTTATGTTGAGATAGAACAGATGGATGTGAAGACAACATTTCTTCACGGGGATCTAGAAGAGGAGATCTACATGAAGCAACCTGAAGGCTTTATGGTGAAGGGTAAGAAAGAACTGGTATGCAGGTTGAAGAAGTCTCTGTATGGGTTAAAACAGTTACCAAGGATGTGGTATGAAAAATTTGATACCTATATACGGGGAATTAGCTTCACCAGAAGCAAGGAGGATCACTATGTTTATTTTAAATTAATTGGTGATCGTGTTATTTATCTGGTCTTGTATGTGAATGATATGTTGTTGATTGGAAATGACAAAGAAATTATCCAAGATTTGAAGACCCAACTGTTCTCCAAATTTGACATGAAGGATCTTGGTGCTGCAAACTATATTTCGGGCATGAAAATTAAGAGAGATCGGGCAAAGAGGACGCTCTGGTTAAACTAGAGGAAGTATGTCGAAACTATATTGCAGAGGTTCAATATGCAGGATAGTAAACTAGTGAATGTTCCTATTCCTGTAGGTGTAAATTTGTCTTCTGAACAATGTCCCAAGACACACGAAGAAGAGGAGTATATGTCCCTTATTCCAT
>CM076575.1:601686300-601954472 GCA_034641835.2 Pinus albicaulis | reverse complement strand
CATAGCCAACAAAGACTTTGGCTGGTCAAACCAGCTCTTCCAACCTCCCAAAGGTTTATTCAAACACATACAAGATCAACCTTCCTTCAGTGTCACACACACCTCATGAGACAACTCCCAAAACAGTCAATGCAAGTCAACAAAACTATTTCCGACATCCATATTTACGGCATCATCCATATTTCGGCATCCATATTTTTCGGCATCCATATTTCCGGCATCCAAATTTTCGGTATCCATTTCCGACATCGGTTGCGGCATCATCCATATTTTCCGGCATCCAGATTCACATGTGGGAGAGAGAAGCATCTTCTAGTCACGTACGAACCAATCGAATCACGAGGAATGTGTGTTATGATATGATGAGCATCAAGTCTCTCCAATTTATATCCAGCAATGCGGGTGTGTGACACATATGTTGGGCTTGTGAGCCTACATTACAATTCAGGGTGACCTTGAAAAATTGTACATGTGTGGAAAATAAAATAAAAATACATGTTCTTCTCATCCAAACAAGATGATATTTAAAGCAATCTTTCACCTCTCTGAAATCGGAATCCAACAAAAATATCATCATCATCATATGAGCAATGCAACATGGAGTTTGGACCTAGTTGCCCAAAATTAATAGTGTGCAAGAGATTAGTGGTTACAAGGTGATGTCCATTTGATTTCGAGGACAATTTATTGTTTATTCCATCATTCCATCATACAAATAAGGCAAAGGCTACCCTTTATTTATTCCCAATAGCAAGATCCTTCAACATGAGAGCAGAGCATCAACATATAGTAGCTCAGGTCGGAGCGGTGTGAGAGTCCACTTTCAGGACAATTTTTAGATTTCCCAAGATGTAGTCACTTTGGAATAATCCTTCACAATGCCATGGGATCCATCAATTGATGGACTCGTTTCTCTCATCATTGGGATCAAATGGCCAACTAGATCCACAAGATCAATTCCGATTACAAAGAAGCTGAAATGACTCTCCTATAAGATCCACAAAGATCAATTACGATTATAGATAAGGTGGAATGACTCTCCTATAGTAAAAAGCGAGATAGTTCAAGACTAATATTATATAAGAGTTGAATATTATCCAAGGTATTGGAAGACTAGCCCATTGTCATGGCGAAACTTGAAATGATGAAACGGTCTTCAACTGGTCCCATATAAGGAATATGATGAACCAATCAAGTTCGATTCCCCACAACTACCCCAATGCACACTCCACATGTTTTGTGGCAGAAACCACGATCTCTTCTCATGTGGTTGGGAAATTTTAGGGCGAATTCCCCCCTATGCTTATTTAATAGCCCCTATGGCCCCCATCATCTATATTTGCAATAAGAAATATATGCGGCGACCAATCACAATGCCAATATAGCACCTTCTATTTGTTCAAGTTCAATGTGCATCAAATATATTCGTACAAATTTTTAAGCTTTCATGCTTTCCCCTCACCTTGTGCCATTCTTTCCCATGATCGACAATTCAAAAAGGAACAAAGTTCTAAAATATTAAGCCCCGTGCCAATAAAATTTCTAATGCCATTCTACATATTGAAGTGTCGGAGTTAAACTTGCTACATTTTTATTGACAATGTGTTTGTGTTTGAGCTAGAAGGAAATTTAGCATGCGCTAGATTTGTTTAACAATGCCATGTTGTGGTTGGCAATCTGGTTGTTTGTGCTAGAAGGAAATATGCTAGAGTCTTTGACCTTGCAATGTTGTTATTGGAAATATGCATGTGACTATGTTAGAAGGAAATTTAGCACATGTTAGATTTATTTTCTTGCAATATTGTTATTGGAAATATGCTTTAGCTTGTGCGAAGTAAATTTAACGTGTGTTGGATTTATTTAACCCTACAATGTTGTTATGTTCTTATGTGTGTGCTATAAGGAAATCTAGCACGTGCTAGATTTGTTTCATCTTATAATGTGCTTATGTTGTATTTTGTAAGGAAATCTAGCACATCTTAGATTTCCTTTGCCCTATAATTTTGTTTTTGTCAACATGCTTGTGTTTGTGCTAGAAGTAAATCTAGCATGCACTAGAATTCTTTCACCATATAATGTGCTTGTCTACTTGTGTTTATGCTAGAAGGAAATCTTACACACATTAGATTTCTTTCACCTTATAATTTTGTTATTGACAATGCACATATGTTTGGGCTAGAGGAAATCTAGCACATGTTAGATTTCATTCCCCTTGTAATGTTATTATTGCCATTGTGTTGGTGTTTTTTCTAGAAGAAAATTTAACAAGTCCTAGTTTTCTTTTGGCATGCACCTTTGTTGCTAACAATATGCTTGTCTTTCTACTAAAAGTAAATCTAGCACATGTTAGATTTATTTCACCTTGCAATGTTGCTATTGATAATGCCTTGTATCTATGATAGAAGAAAATCTAGCACATAATAGATTTCTTTTTGCCTGCAATATTTCTTTTGGCAATATATTTGTGTTTACGCTAAAAGTAAATGTAGCACTTGTTGAGTCTCAAATATCGCATCTTTCTTATACACCTTTCTAGACCTTTTTTCATTCACACTGGACCTTCTAAGTCATCAATATCATTGCATATTAATTGTAAAAGAGCATCTAAAATTGTTTTTAACTATGTTTTGTGTCTGCTTGTTTGATTTATATTTTTGCTCATTTAGTGCTGAGAATCTTGTCACTTTCGCTGATTCTTTGCAACTTTACTGCTGACCATTTTGTTAAAGTCTATATTGTAGGTGTCTTCGGGCAAATCGAGCCACATGGGCAAAGTTAGAAATTACATGGACATGGATCATGTCCTATTGGCTCGGTCGAATTCACCTAAGAAGGCTGTGGTCAAAGGTGGCTAGTGGTGGTCAACAGAAGAGTCCCACGGTGACAGAACTACGTTTCTCATCACATGGAGATTTGCGTGTCTGCATTTCTAAATCACGGGAGACACATCAACACCTATAACATGACTCCATAAGCTGAATCCAACATCCACTCTCCATAGATTTAATCCTCACGGCGGCCATAATGCTAGATCTTTACTGGACGTGGTGGTTCACGTGTCTCTATCAACGTGAGACTTTAGGGAATCGGTTGTATCACTCTCATGGTATCAAATAATGCGTTCTCATACGCATAATAGTTAGCTACTGTAATGTAATTGCATCACCATTGTCTTGTGACATTATTTCTGCATTATGATTGCATTTTAATATGTAGAAGACTACGTTCAAAAAGCGTAATTTGTATTTTGAAATTTGTTGCCCGAGGTTTGTGTAGAGGGCCCCTGCACCTGTTGAGGTTTTGTGTATTCCTGTATAGTTTCATGCTTCATTTCTTTAATTTCATTGTGCCATAGTCATTCACGTGTATATAGATTACATCTTTGTCCATAATCTTTCATACTTCAATCCCTCACCATAATCTTTAAGAGTCGTTTTTAACTATGTTTTGTGTCTGCTGTTTGATTTAGATTTTTGCTCATTTAGTTTGTGAAATCTTGTCACTTTCACGCGAGCTCTTTGCAACTTTCTCACTGACCATTTTGTTAAATTCTATATTGCGAGTGTCTTCGAGGCAAATCGAGCCACATGGGAAAGTTAGAAATGACATGGACATGGATCGTGTCCCTGTGGCTCAGTCGAATTCACCTAAGAAGAGTGTGGTCAAAGGTGGCCAAGTGGTGGTCAGCAAAAGAGTCCTACGGTGACAGAACTACTGTTTCTCATCACGTGGAGATTTGCGTGGCTGTTTCTAAATCACGGGAGACACATCAACACCGTAAACGGCTCCATAAGCCGAATCCAACATCCACTCTCCATAGATTTAATCCTCACGAGTGGCCATAATGCTAGATCTCCGGACGTGGTGGTTCACATGTCTTCTATCAACGCGGACTTTAGGGAATTAGTTATGTCACCCTCTGTTATAAATAATACGTTCTCATATGCATAATAGTTAGCTCTTTAATGTAATTGCGTCGCCATTGTCTTTGTGACATTATTTCTACGTTATGACCGCATTTTAATATATGAGAAGACTCTGTTCAAAAGTGTAATTCGTATTTGAAAGTCATGTTGCTCGAGGTTTGTGTAGGGCCCTACCACTGTCGAGGTTTTTTGTATTACTATATAGTTTCATGCTTCATTTCTTTAAGTTCATTGTGCCATAGTCATTCACGTGTATATAGATTACATCTTTCATGGTATTTACATTTCATCTTTGTCCATAATCTTTCATGCTTTACATTTTACTTATGTCCATAATCTTTTATGTTTTATGTTGTTGTTAATTGATCGGTGTTCTTGTTTCGGATTACAATAGGCGGCCGGGCATTTGTACATCTTTTTATAATGACTAATGACATGGAATCAATATTGTCCTTTTGCTGATTTATTTTTTCTTAGTTTTTGTTTAATTCTAGCCTTTGTTTTGTTTATTTCGGTCTTGCACATTTGCTTTAAGTAGTTAGATTAGATATTAAATTGCTCATGTCATTTTCGGTTACCTCCCGAAAGCCATAGAGAGACTAATGGTGAGGGGATTAGTATGAGTGTGTAGTTTGATATTAGTTTACTTTCACAAGTTAGATATTAAAGCTGTTCATGTCATTTTCGAGTTACCTCCGAAAGCCATAGCGAGACTAATGGTGAGGGTTGAAGTATGAGTGTGTAGTTTGATATTAGTTTACTTTTCTACAAGTTAGATATTAAAATGTCTCATGTCATTTTCGATTACTCTCGAAAGCCATAGCGAGACTAATGGTGAGGGATTGAAGTATGAGTGTATAGTTTGATATTAGTTTACTTTTACGTAAGATAGATATTAAATTTCTCATGTCATTATCGGTTACCTCCGAAAGCCATAGCGAGAATAATGAGTGAGGGGATTGAAGTATGAATGTGTAATTTGATATTAGTTTATTTTTCAAATTAGATGTCGGTGCTCAAGTTGTTTTATGATTACCTCCGAAAGCCATAGCGAGACTAATGGTGAGGGGTCGAATATGAGTTGATGTAATTTGATTTTATTTTTACTTTACTTGCAATCTTTTCTTTGAGTAACAATTTATTTTGTGTTTAGACAACGAGTAGGGTAATGGTTTTCATGATCAATAGTTCACTATTTGTTTAACTAGAATAGTAGCACATTTTCATTTCCTTTTAGGAACTAATTTTCTCATTGTATGTTTCAAAATCATTTTGAAGTTTGAAGTTTGGTAAATCATTATAAAGGACATCATTTCCTTGAAAAATAATAACCATACTTGTCTTTTAGAATTTCCATCTCACATTAGGAAACCAACCAAGATAAAAAGAAAAAAGGAAAAAAAACCAAAAAAGACAAAAAGTAAGAGATAGGTTATCTTGCACATATAGTGCGCCACACTTCGTCAGCTTATGAATCCCGGATTGACAAATTAATGTAGCAATTTAGGACACACTAAATTGACCAAACAAGCACGAGCTAGATTTCTTTAACCCTGCCATGTTGTTATGTGCTTATGTTTTTGTTATAGGAAAATTTAGCTTGGGTTAGATTTCCTTCACCTTTCAATGGTGTTATCGGCAATGTGCGCTTATTTATGCTACAAGGAAATATATCACTCATTATATTTTTTTCATCTTACAATGTTGTTATTAGCAATGCACTTCCATTTATGATAGAATGAAATCTAGCACGTGTTAGATTTCTTTTGGTTGATAATGTTGTTGTTGGAAACAATCTTGTGTTTTTGCTAAAAGTAAATATAGCACATGTTATATTTTGTTCGCCTTACAATGTTTGTTATGTGCTTGTGTTTGTGCGGTGTCAGAATTCAACTTGCAACATTTTTATTGACAATGTGTTTGTGTTTGAGCTAGAAGGAAATTTAGGATGCGCTAGATTTATTTCACAATGCCATGTTGTGGTTGGCAATCTGGTTGTTTGTGCTAAGAGGAAATATGCTAGATTCTTTGACCTTGCAATGATGTTATTGGAAATATGCATGTGACTATGTTAGAAGGAAATTTAGCACATGTTAGATTTATTTTCTTGCAATGTTGTTATTGGCAATATGCTTTAGCGTGTGTTAGATTTATTTAATCCTACAATGTTGTTATGTTCTTATGTGTTTGCTAGAAGGAAATCTAGCATGTGCTAGATTTGTTTGATCTTATAATGTGCTTGCGTTGTGCTGTAAGGAAATCTAGCACATGTTAGATTTCCTTTGCCCTATAATGTTGTTGTTGTCAACATGCTTGTGTTTGTGCTAGAAGTAAATCTAGCATGCACTAGAATTCTTTCACCTTATAATGTTCTTGTCTCCTTGTGTTTATGCTAGAAGGAAATCTTACACACATTAGATTTCTTTCACATTATAATTTTTTTATTGGCAATGCACTTATGTTTGGCCTAGAATGAAATCTAGCTCACGTTAGATTTCATTCACCTTGTAATGATATTATTTCCATGTGTTGGTGTTTATCCTAGAAGAAAATTTAACACGTCCTAGTTTTATTTTGGCATGCACCTTTGTTGCTTGCAATATGCTTGTCTTTCTACTAAAATTAAATCTAACACATGTTAGATTTTTTTCACCTTGCGATGTTGCTTTTGAGAATGCCTTGTATCTATGATAGAATAAAATCTGGCACAAAATAGATTTCTTTTTGCCCTGCAATATTGCGTTTGGCAATATACTTGTGTTTGTGCTAAAAGTAAATCTAGCACGAGTTAGATTTCTTTAACCCTGCCATGTTGTTATGTGCTTATGTTTTTGATACATGAAAATTTAGCATGAGTTAGATTTCCTTCACCTTGCAATTGTGTTATCGACAATGTGCACTTATTTGTGCTAGAAGGAAATATATCACTCATTATATTTTTTTCATCTTACAATGTTGTTATTAGCAATGCACTTCCGTTTATGATAGAATGAAATCTAGCACGTGTTAGATTTTTTTTTGCTTGATAATGTTCTTGGAAATAGGCTTGTGTTTTTGCTAAAAGTAAATATAGCACATGCTAGATTTTGTTCGCCTTACAATGTTTGTTATGTGCTTGTGTTTGTGCTAGAAGGAAATTTAGCATGCACTGGAATTCAACTTGCAACATTTTTATGGACAATTGTGTGTGTTTGAGCTAGAAGGAAATTTAGCATGCGCAAGATTTGTTTCACAATGCCATGTTGTGGTTGGCAAACTGGTTGTTTGTGCTAGAAGGAAATATGCTAGATTCTTTGACCTTGCATTGTTGTTATTGTAAATATGCATGTGACTCTGTTAGAAGGAAATTTAACACATGTTAGATTTCTTTTCATGCAATTTTGTTATTGGCAATATGCTTTAGCTTGTGCTAGAAGTAAATTTATCGTGTGTTAGATTTATTTAATCCTACAATGTTGTTATGTTCTTATGTGTGTCCTAAAAGGAAATCTAGCACGTGCTAGATTTGTTTCATCTTATAATGTGCTTGTGTTGTGCTGTAAGGAAATCTAGCACATGTTAGATTTCCTTTGCCCTATAATGTTGTTGTTGTCACCATGCTTGTGTTTGTGCTAGAAGTAAATCTAGCATGCACTAGAATTCTTTCACCTTATAATGTTATTATCTGCTTGTTTATGCTAGAAGGAAATCTTACACACATTAGATTTCTTTCACCTTATAATTTTGTTAGTGACAATGCGCATATGTTTGGGCTAGAGGGAAATCTAGCACACGTTAGATTTCATTCTCCTTGTAATTTTATTATTGCCATTGTGTTTGTGTTTGTCCTAGAAGAAAATTTAGCAGTTCCTAGTTTTCTTTTGGCATGCACCTTTGTTGCTGGCAATATGCTTGTCTTTCTACTAAAAGTAAAAATAACAATTGAAAAGAAACACTGATTCACCCCCCTCTTAGTGTTTCCAACATAAAGAACTCCAAGTTCAAATATAAATTGAATTTATGAATATAAGTCCCAAAATAGTTATAGTTATGCTATAGTTCTGACTATACATTTCTATACTTCATAATTAAAAATGTTTGAGGCTTCAAAATACTCTCACACATTTGAAGACACATTGATGAAAATGAGAGAGATTATGATTTCTGGATGGATTTATTGGAAAAACATCAACGATGTAGTGATGCAAAAGTCCTTATATTTCATGCGGGGAAAATTTAATCAAGGCTTGTTGTACATATAGAAGAAGAATATCATGTTTTGTGCAGACAAAGGACAATAATGTTGAATGGTTACAAATCTTTTCAACTATCAAACACAAGATCCATTAGCTTCTTGGAAAATTCAGGTAGTACAGTTTCTTTGTTGTTTCTCTTATAATACTTTGGATACTATTTTGTTCGAATTTCTTAATTGTCAAAATGTTTACTACAATGAATAATGATGGAGATTATAAAACATGGAATGATGAAAGTGGGAAGCAAACAAATAATCAATATAGTGCGCATGATGTTGAAACAAATTTAGAGATGGAAATAGGAGGAGAAGATGTTATCATACCAGATACATAATTTGTTTGGTTATTTATCTTGTTACTTTTTAAATTTATTTTATTTTCATATCTATAACATTTTCAGATGTCTATTATAGGGAATTATGAGAAGAAAGGAATTAATCAAGACAATGACCATGAAATGATGGAGATAGAAATGGATTTTAGTCTCTCTCTCTCTCTCTCTCTCTATATATATATTTTCTAAATTGTTTAAAGAGAAAGTATATAATGACCAAGGGAATGTCCCACAAAACTACAACCAAGACCAAAATATTATATGGATGATTAAAGATGATTCATTGTTTATATAGTTGTTTAATGCATTCATTGATTGTTACAATTTATAACATTTTTTATGTTTATTATAGTGACAAGCAAGGAGAACAAAAGCATTGATCAAATGAATGTGAAACAAAGCTATAATCAAGAAAATGATATCATATTAGGTAGTTAACATGAACTTTGTTGTTTGTTCTTTTGTTTGTTTTTTTTTTCAATTAATCATTGTCACAATTTATAAAGAGACAAATAATGAGAACAAAGAAAATAATCCAAATATTGAGAAACAAAGTTATAATCAAGAACAAGATATAAAATCAGGTACTTATAATTTGCCCACTTGTTTTCCTTATTATTTAATGATTTTTATTCATTTTCACAATTCAAACTATTTTATATGTTTAATGTAGGGACAACTAAAGAGAACAAAAACGATGATGAGGTGAAAAGTTATAATTATGAAGATAATGCCATATCAGGTACTTATTACTTGTCTTTTTGTTTTTCTTATTATTCTTAAAAATTTTAATGCTTGTAATTTTAAGGAACTCCACTATCATCCAGATCTCTAATTACACGGAGGGGTTCCTCGAACACCTATACCAGCTAGAGCATCTTCCTCAGGAAAGGGATAGGGTTCCTTCAAAGATGCCTTAAAGGGGAAAGTGGTCTTACAGGACAAACACTCCCCAAATCTTCCAGGTCCGTATATGGTGGATAAGCTGGAAAAAGAACTATAGCTAACTATAGAATTACCAGAATTAAGGGATCTATTCAACATCCTTCAATCAAAAGAAATCATTGGTCGTTTTAATGGTTTTTGGCCAAAATCCGATGCGCTAAATGACTGGATTCACCAAAACTGGACCAACGAATGCGATATTTATTTATACGCAAAAGTATTTTTTGTGGTTCAGTTTGATTCCCAAAACGATTTTAACTCTATCATAAACGATGGTCCATGGTTTTGGGGAAGGGCGGGACTATTGATTACCCCATGGTTTCTCGACTTTGATGCAAATTCAATGGTGGTGACAAAAATGCCAGTATGGGAAAGACTTCACAACCTTCCGCTTCCTTTTTGGCACCATTGGGTTCTTGAAGGAATAGGAAATTCTTTGTGAAGATTCCTAAAGATGGATAGTGAAAGAATTGAAAAAGGTATTTCTACTTTTGCCCACATTTTTGTGGAAATGGATATAACTAAAGGTCCTCCAGACAATATTAACATGATACATAAATATTTCAGGTGGGTACAGTCGCTAGACTTCGAAAACACAACTTTATGGTGCAGGATATGTCAACAAACAAGGCATCTTCAAAGCACATGCAAATTGGCAAATAAAGGAGCAAAAAAGAAAGTTCAAAAGCAGAAAGGATGGAAATTCCCTCGTAGTCCTTTATCAGAAGATGAGGAAGAAATGCAAGAAAATCAGGGAACTCAGGGAATAAGAGAACATCAAGGAGCACAAGAGATGGAGGAAGGGAAAGAGGACCTCATGCAACAATCTGATAGCTCTCTCATCATTGTTTCTCCCTCGCCCATTGAACTTCAAACAGAAGCCACCAAAATCACTACAGGTACAAGTGGAAATAAAAGATTGCATTTATTTGAAAGTTCTGAGTCAGACAAGGAAAACATCACAAGGAATAATGAGTTGGCCTTGGTTTATTCTTCCTCGCATTCAGGGACTTGGAAAATTGTCCAGAAGAAAAAAGGCAAGCGCAAAAAGTCCAACCCTGCTAGTACACTGTAATTTTTTTTTTCTCCTATGGTAGCCTCACTACTTTGTGTGCTTGTGCACACGGGCCCTTTGGGGCATTTTTGAATGCTTAATTGCATATACAAAATGTAACTTTTCATTTTCATTGATAGAAAGTTTCTGATTTTTTCTTTTGTAAAAAAACAAAGCATATTTTTCAATTCATCGGATATCGATCAAACCACATCTAGATAAAAGCCTACAGAGGAAAAGAGCAAGATACTTGGTTTATGTAAGTTTTATTCCCCTTCCTTAAGACACTTCATCATATGGAAGAGAAACGCGATTACATTCAAATGTTCAATAAAACATGTACTTCATTGTAGTGGGTGGAGATAATTTTCTTTATAAATTTGTTCACAGGTACATTCCAATTTTTGAACGCAATTTGAACATAGTTTTTTTTTTCTGAATTAATTTGTATGATTTTATATCTTTTGGAATGTTATATAGGAATTTTCAATTATTATTTTTTGAGGAAAAAAATTATTAATTTCTATTAATAAAAAAAATTACAATGGGAATTGTCAATTAGATTATTATATATTTATATTATTATTTATAATTATTTTTGCAATGACTTTGTTGTATCGTTTTTGTTTTTGGCTAATATGTGTGTTCTTAAATGAATTATTTTCCATTGAAATGTTGAAATCATCTTACAACCACTTATACATGTTATTTTTAATGACTTGTATTTACTTATATGCATAATACTTCAGTATATAAATATGAAATAGAAGCTTAAAATAGAGTTCATTAAACAAAGGTGCAATTAGTATTGAACAAATTATAATAATTTACTTGATAAATGCTACATGCACAATTGGCCATTCGTGTTAATGGGAAATGTGTCATAGGTAAATGATTTGAACTTTTTGAAGCATAAGATATGTGATTTCTCAATCTATATTTTACATAAATTTATATACTTCAATCAATAAATGGTTGTAATTAAAATCATATCATATTGAAAATCAATATGAGCCATAATTATATTACTGATTTTTACTTAGTTATATCCATTAATATGGGCGTATAAAGGTGATATATAATAGCCATATACTATGAGACATTTCTTCAAAAAATAAATCTAATAATTTCTTGATAATAAGTATTAAGTGACTTATTTGTTTTAATGTAGTTAGTGGTCATCACACTTCAAACTTTAAATTGTAAAGGCTCAATTTTTAAATATATATATATATATATATATATATATATATATATATATATATATATATATATATATCAGCGATTTGTGTATGTAATCATCTTATCCCAAATAAGTTAATAATGAATCCATTTATTGACCTTTATTTGTTTACCACGTAGTTTAATATGAGTATTAATTTCATATTGTATTTTTTTGAAATAAAAATCCATGTAAAACAAAATGTTCTTCTTAATAAAACATGGAAAAATTAATTAAAAACGCGTTAAGTGGGCCATCTAGATTAATTAAAGAGATTGATCATAAATGGTTGTATTTAAACTTTTTGTAGCATAAGACATTTATTTTCCCATCCATTTTAACATTTTTTCATTTTTAATCCTTAAATAATAAGCTATTTATTATTTTCTATTTGGTTATATGCATTAATGGAAGTTTATAAATGTGATGTATTTTTGAAATGTAGTTCTTATTGTAAATAAATATATATTCTTTATAAAACAATTATAAGTAACTGAGAATAAGTAATAAGTCGTCTATATAAAACCATTTATCAACTTTTATTTTGATATCATGAAGTTTAATATAAGTGTATAAATGTGACAATGTTTTTTTGAAATAAAATTCCATGTAAAATGAAATGTTTTTCCTAACAAAACATGAAATAATTAATTGATAATGAATAGTAAGTAGATTCCTCAAGTTCTCTTAAGATATAGGTCATAAATAAATGTATTTAAACTTTTTACAACATGCACCATTTGATTTTCCCATCGCTTTTAACATTTTCTAAATTTCAATTCGTAAATAAATAATTTCTAATTGAAATAATAAAAGCCAACAAGACATGAAGCATGTATTAAATTCTATTTATTTATATGCAATGATACAAAGTTATAAATGTATTATATTTTTGAAATAAAACATTTAATGTAAGTAAAGATACATTTTTTAGAAAAAATAATAATTTAATATCAATCGATGATGAGTTCTAAGTGGTTTATTCTATTTTCAATCGATAACATTTTCTACCTATGTATTTTTAAACCAATTAATTTTATATACAATTATGCCATATAAGTCGATAAGTTGAGAAACATATAACCTCAAAATTAAAAGCAATACAGCCTATCCTATTCTCCTTATAGAAGTGGGTCTTTCCCCTATCGAGAGCCTAGCTATGACTAAGCTCCTATTGTACAAGCACAAAATCAATAACATGAGAGACCATAGACTTCCTAAGCTAGCTTTAAATTCCAGCCAAAACCGCCTAATGCCCAAACGAGGTTGGTATAAAGATACCAAGGCTTGGTTAAACCATTGGGAGATCAACAAAAATGTTGCATTGCAAAATATTAATAACATTAAAAATATTGTTACTTCTAAGTTTAAAGAGAAAATGTGGTATGAGAAAGGTTTAGAGGCTAAAAGAAAATTAGAATATTATAAGGAGTTCATCAGCCCTACTCTAGAAGATCAAGAGTATCTCTATATTCTAAATAGCTCAAAGAAAAAATTTAATATAGCCAAGATAAGAATGAACTCTCATGAGCTCCATAGTGAAACATGTCGTTGGGCAGTTCCTAAAACACCATGGGTGGAAAGGATTTGCCATCTTTGTGAGAATATGAACATTCAAAATGAAAATCACTTCCTCTTAGAGTGCCCTGCATACACCCACATTAGATCTCTGTTTCATAATATTTGTTGCAATACCGACATTCCTAGCCTTTTAAAATGTTAAAATTATAGTGAGCTCGAGATGCTTCTCTCCAAGCTCTTTCAACATAGGAGTACAACTTTAAAGAAAACTAAATAATTTTTTTCTTCAGGTTCAATAGACCAAAGTTTTGTTTGAGTGGACTTTAACCATCATCATCATCATCATATATGTGATATTGTTATTTCTAAAATAAAGTTCTATGTAATTTTTTTTTTCTATTAAAACATGGATTAATTAATTCATAATGATCATTAAGTAGACTATTCAATCTCATTCAGGAGTTGTGTCAGAAATGAAAATATTTAAACTTTTTTCCACCATATGACATGATTTTCCCATCAAGATTAACATTTTGTAAAATTCAATTATTAAATAAACTATTTGTAATTAAAATGATCTCATAGAAGCTAACAAGACCTAAAGCTATTTATTATATTCCATTTAGTCATATGCATTGTTACAACTTTATAAATGTAATATATTTTTGAAATAAATCTCTTAATGTAAGTAAAGATACATCTTTTACAAAAATAATTAGAATTTATTGATAATGGGTTTTAAGTGGTTTATTTAGAGCACATGGAAAATCATGTGTAATAGATAAATGGCTTTTAATACACATTTAATATTCAAAATTAATATCTTAATGATAATTTAGTAGTAGTTACATTAAGTATATAATAATTAAAGAGCATGAGGACTTATATAAATTTCAACTAAAATCCACTAGTTGTGTTTCACATTTATTTATTCCCCATTAACAATTCTTATCATTTTCTCCTCTTGGTGAAAATAATGGTCAATCATGGTTTTTCGTACTATAGGTTGGCACTATAACATTAGGACCATGTGGACAAGGAGAGATAAATATCCAGACTGCCATCAAGTGTATTATTTTTTGAAAACCCTTGCTTCCACTATTTACTTGTCTATGTATATTGGTTCACTAATTCTTGTTTACTTCAATTTGTGACATTGTCCATCATAATGGAATAACTTGAATACCCATTTAAGAACTCTCATTTCTTGTACTTGGATTTGAGTGGAGATATATCAATGATACCCAAACCTTCTTGAAATACCTAGATCAATAGTACCTAGCTTTAATAGTGTATGCATGGATGCTATAAAGAAGAATTATCACCTCCTCATTAGTGTTACTTAAATGCATTAGGGGGTAGAAACTTTAGCACAAAAACATTTTACTAAGTTTCTAGTAGATTATTTTCAAAGCAATGCAAGGGAGGCACCTCCTTTCCACTTACACAAAGATCCTCACATCACCATTATTCAACCAATAACTCTTGATCAGGTTGTGGGAAAGGGGGTTAGAGTCATCTAACACAAAATTAAAACATCGACGACTCCAGTGTGTTATCCACAACTATAATATATTTCTTGGATGTTATACATACTAATATGATTTACCTTAAATAAATTGTTTCTAAGAGTTTTCTTTCACACTCACCTTGTGCATTGATACTATTGTACTTAACAACCCCATGTTGACCTATTCATGGTCTCTAATTGGTTTGAAATTCCTAAAATTGTTTTTATCTTAAATTAAGTTAATATGGTGATTTACAAAAGAATGAATGTTGTTGAAGGCCTTGCAATAGAATACTTCCAAATTTAATGAAATATGTGTTAGAAGCAAGAATACATGTAGACCCAAGCAAAATCACCATCATTAAAGGGTTCCTATACCTCAAAAGCAGAGAGATGTTAGAATTTTCTTAAGATTGGTTGGATTCTATAGGAGGTTCATCAATGACTTCAACAAAGTGGCTTCCCTATTATTTGGATTGTTGGCCGAGGATTCAAAAATTTTTTGGTCTAATATTTGCCAGGAAGCTTTTTATATCATCAAATAAAACTAACCACTGCCCCTATACTTGGAGGTCCCAATTGGGATCTACCCTTCCAAATTCATATAGATGGATCAGATAAAGCCATGGGGGAAACCTTGGGAAAATTGGAAGATAAATTACCCTATGTCATTTATTTCATTAGAATGAATCTGTCCAAGGCAAAACTAAAACACAATATCACCAAAAAGGATATCTTAGCTATTTTCCATTCCTTAAATAAATTCAGGAATTACATTACTAGATATCAAACCTTTGTTCATACTAACCGTGAAATAGTCAAATATTTAATGAACAAACTTGATGTCAATTCTAGAATCATTAGGTGGTTTTTATTGTTGCAGAAGTTTGATATGACCATTGTTGGAAATCCATGAAAAGAAAATTTTGTTGCATATTTTTTATCTAGACTAGATTTATCTACAGATGAGGAAGGGATGGTTGATGATCAGCTTCCATATGAACACCTATTTTCTATCTCATCACTCTCTCCCTGGTTTTTTGACATAGCCAAATACCTAGTGTCTCAAAGGTTTCCTCCAAACCTTTCATCCATAGAAAAGAGAAGAATTATAAGAAAGAGTTCCCCATTCACTTGGATTGTTTGCAATCTCTTCAAGTTGGGACTAGATCTAATTCTCAGGAGATGTTTCTCTCAGCATGTTATGATGGTCCCTCTAGGGGTAATTTTGTCGCTAATAGGACAACCTTCAAAGCATTGCAAGTTGGCTACTATTTCCCTACTCTCCACCAGGATGCTAGGAAATACACCAGCATATGTTATCAATGTCAAAGGATGGGGATACATACACCGAGGGATGAAATTCCTCTACAACCTTGGGTTGCCTTAAAACCATTTGACAAGTGGGGAATGGAATTCATTGGATCCATTTATCCACCATCCTGGCAGAAGAGATATATCATAGTCTACACTGATTACTTGACCAAGTGGGTTGAAACAAGGGTTATAAAGGCAAAAACATAAGATAAGGTGGCTCAATTCATACCTCCTCTCACTGAGGACCTCATGAGGCAGCACAAAATAAAGCACAAGACTTCCATTGCCTATCATACTCAAGCAAATGGGTAGGTTGAAGTGAACAATACAGTTGTGAGCAACGACAAAAAATATTGGGCAAACAGTTTGGTGGATGCCACCTTGGAAAATTTTAAGGATGGAAGTTTATCTTAAATATTGGAAACCTTGGCAAATATTACTAGTCCCTCATATGTAAACTGTAATTTTTTTGTTCATATTTTTATAGAAATATTTAGATTTCCAATGATTTTATATTACTTGATATAATATTTTTGTGATTTCAAAGCTTAAATAATGGTGTACTATAAAATTTGTGTGAATCATTTAAGAAGAAAAATGGGAATTGGCGAATCTTTTTTTTGGAAAAATCATGAAGAATTATCCCACCTACGAAGACTAGCCCCTAACATTTTCCCTAGGACTCATGCCATTTGGGCTGAAAACACCACCTCTAAGATAACTACAAGGTTTAATACATATTATCTAGTTTGTGGGAAGAAATGTTTTCTTTCCATTGAGTTTGAGTATAACACCCTTAGATTGGAAGCTCAGTTAGATTTGGACGTCACAAGGGTGAAACAAAAAATATTGCTTCATGTGAATGGTTTGGATAAATACAGGATGCAGAACCTCCTTGACATAGTAGTAATCTAGCTGCAGAAGAAAGCTTGGCATGACAAAAACATAAAAGAGAAGAAATTTCAGTAAGGATATTGGGATCTTATCTATTACTCCTGAGTCAAGGACATCAAGGGAAAGATAATGATCAGATGGCTAGGACCTTATCAAGTGGATAAATGCCATGAAAATGGGGTTGTTCATATTAGGACTATAGATGAGGAGGGGATTCCTCTGCTTGTCAATGGTTATAGGATAAAGATGTACAAGAGGCCCCTGTCCAAGACAAAATTCATGAATACGATAAATGAAGAGGTGAATTTAATTGGAAGCTTCAAAGTTTCCAGTGCCTCACCTTCCTAGAAAAATAAAAAATAAAGAGGCCTAGGTGAAAACCTTTTGAAGGTACCCAAGGCCAACTCTAGGGTTGAAAACCTCCATCAGGAAATCTTGGAGCAAAAACAAAAGAGAAAAAACATAGAAATAAAAGATCCTTTGCTGGAAACCTCTTGGAGGCACCCAAGGTAGGCTTGTAGGGTTAAAAAATTTACGGAGGAAACCCACCTATCTCCAAAAAAAGAAAAAGAGAGAGAGAAAAAGAGAAAAGAAAAAAAATCCAAAAGAATAAAATAGCAGCAATGCACTAACATGCTTTCGTTTTATAGGTTGTTGAACAAGTATAATATGGAAAAATGGAGCATAATTTATTCCACCTCTCTCTCTCCTCTACCTACTCACCCCATTTCCAACGCCAACATTCATTCCTCAATCAATTTAGACCACTAGGTGAGAAAAAATTCCATCTTTTCCCCTCTCTTTAGTGCTACAAGATGTCCTAGGCCGCTACAAGATTTCCTGTAGTCCTACTGAAAATCCTTTAATGCCACAGAAAAGATACTTATCACTAAATAATCTCACCCTTGGTTCTCTGATCGAATAAAAAACACGAAAAAATGTTTCCCCGCCTATATATACCATCCCTAACCATCACTCCATCCCATGCATGAAGAATCCCTTATCAAACCCTCTATTTTTCAACTGTGATTTAGCTTTTGTTAAATACACACATAGCACAACTACTCTCTTTTTTTCCTCCAATACACCACTCCATCAACATCCTAACAACACCCCTAGCATCTTTATAATATTTTTCTCCCTTCCTCAGGACATTTTGTGCTCCAAAACTCTAACAAAGAGACTACTATAGGAAGATAATCACTTCCTTTAACACACTTGTGCATGCACCTGAATATCTTTACCACCATCCATCACATCAAAAGAATAATAATTATGATGAATATTTGATCTTGAAGATCGCTAGGGGAATCCAAAAGGGAAGCTACATAAGCACCAATAGCTTAATATCTCCACGAGGTACCTACAAAAGACATAAAAAAAGAGCACAATAAGCACCTCACTCACAAAATTAAAACACAAATAAAAGACAATATTTGTGACCATTCCAGTGCTCTATCTCCCTGCATCAAGGGTGCTACAACTCATCAACAACCATGTAGGCTAAAGTATGACTCCCTCACCCTCTCGTTCTGGATCAATTGACTAAATGAATAAATTTTGAGACGAGAGAGTTTAATATGAAAAAAGGTGCACAGTTAACCTGGCCACCCTCGATAGTTAAATTGAAAATTTGGTGGACATGCATGAAATTTGGATTTGTCACATCAGTCAAGGGGAATATAACAGAAAGGGGGATATTATTACGAGGCAAAGGGAATGATATGCTCAAGTGGGACCAACAATCAAAATATGGAAACCTGGTGCCAAGTATACCTCACCAATACACTCTAAGGCCACTTGATTTAGCTTAAAAAGTGTAGTTTGGCTCATTTTACCTCACTCTATTGCTCATTTTGAGATCAGTTAGAAAAAGGGAAAAGGTAGGAGACACCTAGGAGCTTTGTTCCCTGATCGAGTTTTTCATGCAGACAATGCTACAGGAACCCCTGCTACTGCTACATGAAGTTTCCAAGGAATCCACAAAGTGTTGAGGAGTGACCTCTAAGCCACCATCAAGGTATATTAGCACCCCAACACCATCCTTAAAGCTAGAAGTTTCATAAGTGTGGAGGCAAGTGGACATCAACCCCATCAAAATAGAAGAATTTTCATCATAACTTTCACACAATAGAGCAATAATTCAGAGAATTAAAGTGCCATATAAGGGGGCAGTGGATAAAAAAACCACATCTTGTGGAAATTGTAGAGCTTTGAGGTCTTATATGATAGTGAATTTGAAAAAACAAGCCACAAAATATAACCTATCAAACAAAGTCAAAATATCTAGGGAGGTTTTAATAGGAGAGATACCATAGACACAAAGATAATTAGGTTACATGCTCCTATTGTAGACATCTTCAGAAACCATCAGTGGTTGGGGTTCTTCAAGCTCCTCAAGGGGTATGATGATGAAGTGGCTTGAGATTTTGCAATGGCCTTGCATTCTCAAGTAGATGATAGTTCCACAACAATGATAAGAGGACTAGAAATTACTATAACCCCTGAACTCATCAACAGAGTTGCCGCCTTACCTCTAGGGATCAAATGAAACAGAGAATACAGTCTCTCTAGTACTTCTTCCAAGAAGAGTTTCTTCTTTCTCGATGAGGAACACATTGAAAATAAGAATGGGTTAAGAAGGGAGAGTCTTATTTACCAATGGAATGAGGTGGCTTACCATATGATGAAGTATATCTCTTATGAGGGTAGACAAATTGTAGTCTATGGAAAGGATTTTAGGTTATTTCATGAGCCGGGGTTCAAAGGAGATCTGCCTTTAGATCAGAGGTTGAATATCCCATATTTCCTTCTCCACTAAGTCAGAGATATGAGCCACAAGGTTAGTGAACGAAAATATAAACACCTAGCTCATCATGGTCTAATCAAACACATACTGGGAGATGCTTTAAATAGAATCAACATCTCATTACCTTTGTCCAAATTCATTGACATGGATACACAAGCCTTAATTTGGACACATACCATCACCTCTAAAGAGACGGCTACCTCTATCCTTGGAGAAAGGAGTATTAAAGCAAGAGAAGAAAGGATAGTAAGCACAAAGGAAGAGGAGGAAATGGAGATGAAGGAAGGAGAAAAAAAAGATGTAGGAGAAAAGAAGAAAAATGAGTAGGAGGAAGAGAAAGAGGAAGAAGAGAGAGACGAAGAGGAAAATATAGAAGAGGAGGAGATTCTAGAGCCCGGGATTATCATTTAAATATCCCCTTAGAAAACCTAGAGCCTTTCACTAGGGAACACTGAAAAGGAAGTGGTTCCCACTTTAGCCACACTAAGCACCCATGTGGTTAAAAAAAGAATAGGCAGACCCCCATGTATTTCAATACTAGGAAAAGCATCAGGGTGAGGCAGTGGAGTGCTCAAACTCCAACCAAGAGCCCCATCAGAATTGAGGAGTCAGCTAATAAGAGGGAAGAAATAGGGCCAGAAGAGGGAAATATTCAAGAGGTCACTTCCCCCAAAGAAGTATCAAAGATGCCTATGAACTACACACGAAGGCACTCATTTAGCTTAAGATCCACAAAACAAGAACAATAAACCACAAACCTCCAAGGTGAAGGAAAGGAGGTGCTATAGGAAGCACAGGGTATGCAACAGGAAAAACTTAGTGCATACAGGAAACCCAAGATCTGATATAGGAAACTCAGAATTTTCTACAGGAACACATGAATTTCCAAAGAGAAGATAAAAAACTACCATTGGAAGGGAAGATTTCCCAAGTTGATGAAAAAGAGAAAAAGCTAAAAGGAAGACTGCCCTAGTTGAGAAATAATAGATAAAAGAGGGGGATCCTAAAGAAGAAGCAACCTCTCTAGAAATTGTCCCAAAATACATTACAATAATACAACATCATAGGCCGTATCCAAACTTAAGTTTGTATTATAAATTCAATGAAGGAAGGAGGTTGATCCCTCAGAATCTCTCCATTCCCTTATTTTATGAGCTATAAAAAGAGAGGGGTGTACCCACTAATGGATGCAAATTGAAAAAGCTAGAAATGTTGAAGATGTGGGAATAATGGCAGAAAAAATAAGAGAGATGGGAAGAGATTTTTCTTATGTTAGGCTTACAGGGACAGTTTTAAAAGAGAAACTACAAGAGGAACAAGAAGAGAATGTGAGATTGAATGGCCAACTATAGTAGAAAGAAAAGAAAATTTCCACTATGGAAGACATTTGTATGGAGGAAATTCAACACAGAAATCCATCAAATTATTATGCCATTTATCTAAAGTAGAAGTGGCTACAGTTTAAAATAAAAAATTTAGCGCAACATGGGTCATTTACTTTCCAAAAATATAGGAAATTTATTTATTTTTGGAGTGATTCTGGGATAGAATATAGGGCTAAATTGGTAGATTTATACATGGATAATATTTTCCTAACTGATATGAAAAAATCGGACCCAAACTTTATTTTGGGACATAAGTTGTTGATGGCCTTAACATCTTGGATGACCAATGAAGAATACATAGAAAAGGAGTCAAGAAGGTGATGAATAAATAAGGAAAAGATCATATCGAAATCAGGGTAGAGATAATCAGTCATAGAGGGGTCATAAATAACCACCAAATGATATTCAAAGATGCCAACCTTTCAAACAGATACATTAACACCCAAGAATAGGAAATTTCACATTATGATGAAATCTATAGACTAATAGGAGAGGAGTGTGTGATGTCATGTCAGAGAACATGGAATGGCCTCCCACATAGTTTAAGGAACCTAAAATACCATACTCCAGACATATTAAGAGATTCCCTAGAAAGAGAACCCTTGCAGAAAAGAGCCATGCAAACAATGAAGATCAAGTGGCTAGGATTAAAGCTTAGCCCACCTTTTCAGCTGGGTCTGAGTGAAATAAAAGAGAAAAATAAGGAGGAAAAAGAATGTGAAGAAGAAAAAAATAATGTAAGGTTTTACCCACCTAAAGGTACCCCTTCCATTATATGTTGGGATGTCAGAGAAGCTACAAGGGCTCTAAAAGAAATAAAGAAAGAAGATTAGTTGCTCAGAGGATGAGCAATGATTTGCTAGGGGGGTGATGATGAGTGCCATCATCACTTATATTCTAAGGAATTAAAATGTCACCATTTTAGATTAATTACTCTCTCTCTCTCACACACACAATTAATTACATTTTTGTCATATTTTTCTTAGTGAGAATGGTGTAAAAAGTGTTGTCATGATTTGAGGCCTAATATGATTTGAATGCATGAAAATCAATGGAATAATGCCATTTTGAAGAAATATTCCATACTAGGGCTTAGAGTGGACAATGAGGAGAAATCATAGGGAGGTTTACCACCTCCTTAACTCAAATCATCAAATATATATTCAATATCATCCTCCAATAGCTCGAAGTTAGAGGCAGCCAAGTAAGTGAATGATAAGAACAAGCCAAGCTCCACATCTCTCAGGTTCCAAGGGTACAAAGACCTGATTTTTAAAGAGTTGTTGGTAGCTACCCTCTATCATAAAGAGACAATATCAAGAGCTCATTAGGATTCATAATTTATGTGGAGGAAGAGCATTCTTGTCTTTGTATCAGATATTTTTTACTTTCATTTTTCATATAAAGAATAGTTATGAAATAAGATCAGCATTTGGTTTATTTTTCACTGAATTGATTTCAAGGAGCTAGGCTTGTGGGTTAGGGCCCAATACATTTCCTTCAGTCTCTCTTGCATACATGTGTGTCTTTTCTTTAGGATTTAGTGGTTTATTTCTTCCATTTCATTGTTGGTAGCATATAAAATATCAAAATTGTGTTGTTAAGCCTCCCCCTCTCACCTCGTCCATTAGAGCTTGAGGAGGAAGGTCTTCACCATAGGAAAAAAAAAATTGGTTTATTATTCCTTGTAAAATTTAGGACAACCTTTACTTTTCTTATCATGAACATGTTTCAGGTTCAGAGGTAGATTTCTGTTGCAAATGCATAGGTAGATCTATTCAAATTCAACTTGTCTTTTCCACCATTTCTATGATAAGTTTGTTTATGATGAATGCATCAGTATATGTGTTGTTTGCAGGTTTGGATATATTAGAAGAGAAGGACCCCTTCAGCTCCATCATCTTGATTTTCCACCCTCCATGAGATACCTTCCATTCGAGTCACTAACAACCCTATTTTTGAGGTCATCATCACAACACCGAGAGCAGCCTTTTGGGTGAAAGATAGGCCTTTTGAGATCTCCGAGCATGGTCCAAGGGGTTGGTAATCCTCCATTCACTTGGATCCACCTTTCCCTCATGTTCCCTAACCTTCTTTCCATTAGTGCTAACCTCCAAACCCTCTCGCCCTATTTCGTATATCATTATAGGACTTCCTATAGCACTACAGGAATACTGTAGAATTTCCCTAAAGCAGTGCTAAACACGCTCTCCTTTGGCCCAAAATGATTCCTCCACCACACCTAAGCCTATAAAAGCCACCATTTTACCTTCCGCCGTAAATATTTGGTCCAGAGACACTCTTAGACCACCGAAACACCTTCTTCTTTTGCTGCACAACAAAGCAATTTCAAGTATTTTTAGTCAATCATAAAATGCATCACTAACACAATAGTTAAGAATAAATTAGATAGGATTTAGTTATTCATTGATTCAACATGTTTGCAAGGATAGAATAGTTCATTTTCTTCAAGTCATTTAAGCAATCTAGACATTGAATGCCCCTTAGTGTAATTTCCTTTCTTGTACTAGCATAAGTGTGAATATTTATTTCTTGCAAAAGTAGAGAATAGTTAGATGAATCCATCTAATCTATACTAGTTCATTTTATTTCCAAAAGAGTAATGATTATGATATTATTTCAGTATTAGGTTGCAATTATAAGTGTGACAGACTTCCCTTTTCATAATAACCCTAGTTACTAGCACCCCATTGTAGAACTAAGATGAAGTTGGCATGAGTAGATATCCTATGTTATGCATATAGCACTGCCACCTCCAAGTTTGTATGTACCCTGGGTTGGTAGAGTAAATTTGAGTAGCCTCTGGGAGTTGCAACACTCTTGGTGCAATACCGGGGCTCACACCAAGCTCTCCTTAAGCATATGTTGATTCTTTTGGAATATATTTAATGAAGTACATGACCCTATGATTCAACAAAATATGACCTTTCCTATCACTTAATGACTCATCTATCACCCAACAAAATGGATTTACATATTGGACTCACTTTGACATCAATTTCCCAAAATAATAGGATTACATGCATAAGTGAATTGACCCCAATATTCCACACATGACTTAATTTTACAATGATTTTCAACGTGGGTCTTTACATGACCTTTCCATCGAAATATAGATATGAAATTTATAAGAAAAACCAAAGACCACAATAGTGAGCTGGAAATACCATGATAAGCATCATACACCATATAAGATCATCGATCACCATCATGAAGTAAGATAGTGCAATGTAGCATCAATATTCAACAACATAAACATGTGACCAAATATGAAATGCTTTCAAGAATCACTAAGAAGTTGTAGCAACAATATATCAATAACCATTTTCTTGAATTCATGTAACATTCCTTATCCTAATGTATGAAGAGTTATAATTCATAGAAAACAATAAAATTCTCATGGACCATGATGCCGTCATATTATCTTCACACGTCTATCAAATATAAGGATAACCTTCAACATCAATCAAGTTATCAAGAAGAATTATCACACCATAGAAAAATTGACCAACATGCAACTCAAGTAGTCATCAATAAGATCCCTATCTTCAATTCATTGATTTCCCATGACAAAGAGATAGAAATATGTATGAGTTCATCATCAACAAAAAATCATAGCATCAGATTGTGAAATCAATATTTTTTAGTAACCCATGTCCTTAATCACATATCATCAACATCAACATGATTTACATATGAAGAGCCACAAATTCTCAAGCAACATATATGTCATCAAATGTAGCATATAGATAAGATTTATGTGCATCATCACCATGTATCACCAAGATATGTGAGAACCAAGGACATCATCATAGAAAATTTTCACATGTAGCTTCACCATATGAAAATCAAGCATCATAGAACACACAATGACAACAACATAACATATTCAACTTTAAAAATTGAAACTTAAGCAATATATAGTCATCATCCAAAAAAATTAGCAGAAACTGTCTTCAAAAACATCACCATACATTAGCAATGATATATTTACTTATCATGAACATCATTTTGCAACAAGGAATGGTCAAGAAACAATAATGCCAACAATGCACTACTAAAAGCATAGAAAATGATCCCATTGAAATTCTACCAAATATTCACTATCAAGTCTAATCATATCCATCTTCATCAATCATTAAATCCATCAAAAGAACCAAAGGAATAATTTCATATTTCAACAACTCACAAACCATCACAAGACAATACCACTTCTAAGCAAAATTTGAGCATCGATGGACTGTAACAAATCAATGTCATAGCAAGAAATCCAAATAATAATTTTTTGAAGCATATTAGAACCTCTCCATGATTATCTCCCATTGTTTTCTTATATCAAAGAAACATACTTGATTCAATAGATCAAAACTAACTCATACGTTCATTTGTCCTTCATAATATCTATGCATAGAAAGTAAAAATGTAGAAATTTCATAACCACAGCTCCCCCTGAGCTTGTACTACATGTTCATGTTCATTTTTACTACATTTTATGCAATGTGAGTAATATAGGCATCACTAAATGAATATCAAAACAACATGGGGATCATCATCAACATATACATGTGTATATCTCCTCCCAAGGTCATACATCATGGATCCTCGGGACCTTATAATCGCCACCTTCTCTTGATGAGGTCATGCACATAACATTACTTGTACAATCATTGTTTGAAGTGTTATTTTAAGAACATTGGACTGTAATAGGAACCATCTAATTTTACTATGAGTTTGAAGATGAGGAAATATCCTCCTAATTTTTGCAAGAATTCATTTCTTTAAACACATATAATTTTCCTAGATTTATATACACTCTTACTATGAATTTTCCGGTTTCTAGATCTATGACCTTTCATTTAATTGATGTAAACAAAATTATATTTCCTTTATCTACCATTTTACCTACACTTATAATATTCTACTTCATCCATTGAACTAATAAAGTATCAGTTTATATTCTATATTTATTAATTTTGTCTCTACGTTTTCCCAGAACTTTTTTTGGAGCACTATTTCCAAGAATAAACTTACCATCTATGCTTTTCATGTGAGACTTAAACTTGCTCGTATCTTTAGTCATGTAATAATAGAATTCACTCTCTATGCACCATTCATCTTCATCTTCAAAATATCAGAGAGAAAGAGCACACCTTATCTATTTCTTTTCTTTCTACTTATTATAGTAAATGTTGGTGGGTCCATCTTCTTTAGGTTTTTTGACACGAATATTATTATTTGATTTATTGACATGTTTTATGTTTCAATCCATTGATTTTTTCCTGCATTCTTTTGCTACATTCTCAAACTCTTTACAAGCTTAACATCTTACATGGATAGAAAATGGAGCACAGGAATCATAATATCTCTATTTCATATTCCTTCTATTGCAATGAATAGCTTTGTGGTCAAACATGTTGCAAGTAGGAAAAGATCCCTTAAAGAAACCTAAGTACTTGGAATTTGATGATCTTCTTCTCACATAAATTTTTTCAATTGGTTGCAACATTTCCATAGTTATGAAATATAAAGCATTAAAAATTATTGATGAGAGGATAGAATCAATTATTTTTTCTATTATTTGGAGCATATTATTTCTATATAAGATTCATATTCCTTGGATATTGATCTCGTTGAATTCTTATTTCTTTAATAGGAATTTTAGGTTAAGTATCCTTCAATATTCTTGCACAAGCCTATGAACTAGATTCTCCTTTTATAGTTTCATGAAATCCAAGACTATATTTAATGGAAGGAGAGCTTTGACTACTAAGAATGTTATCTAGAATCTTAGTACTATCTTGGAATCTTAAGTGTTTATTCTTTTCTTCTAAATCACCTTCTATAATGTTTACCTAAACCTCCATTCTTTGGTATTTTTCTTCCTTTTCTATATAATACTTCCTCATTCCTCGTTCAACCTTTCTTCCTTCGTCCAATTGCTCCTTTAATTTGATAATATCTTGCTTTAACCCATTCTCTTTTTCTTCAAATGCTTGATGTATCTCTTCATTTTTGTTGTTTGACTTTTTGAGATCATATTTTAGAGAGGCAATCTCATCTTCAAGAGCTTCACAATATTGTTTAGATTATATTATATCATTTACCGATTTAAGATGATCACTTTTATCACATGACTGCAACTTATTTTTGAGATTAGTAATCCTCTTCAAAGAAAGATCAAGTTTTTTCTAAGATTAAAAATATCTTCTAACCTTTCTTCTTCTGAATCAGTAGCTCCATCTGCCATAAAAAAGGTTGTTTTATCATGTTCATCTATTAACACATTGTTAGAAATAACATTCCCTGATGGTTATCCTAATGAACAATCTTCCTTTGGTTTTTCTTAATGGATTTCCTCTAGCTTATCCCATGCTTCCTTTGCAGTTGCATATTACATAACCATTTTCAATGTTGAATCAAGTATGTGATTAATGATGTCACTTAGTGCATTATTGTTATTTTGCACTTATTTTCCTAATGGGTAAGTTTTAGTGAATCTATTGCATACTATATACCAAACTTTAGATCCAATATTCATTATATTAGACTTAATCGTTTCTTTCAATTCTGGATAATTATCATTGCTTAGCATATGCACACCTTCATTGTCCATTGTTTCTGAATTTCCTTGTTATTTTTCTTCTAGGGCCATCAATATTAAATATGTTTTCTCGTTATAATGATTAATTTCACTTTTAACAATGAGAGAAATTTAAGTTGATTAATTGTCATATTCACTATCATCATTACTAAATAGAAAATAAAATGGATCAGAAGTAGAAAAAAACTTGTACCTGATAATTCTTTGTTACGATTTCTTCATTCTTGATCAATAGAAAGTGAGGTGCTCCCAAAGCTAAATATTTTTGACATCTATAGTTGTCATTGCATCTAATATATCACTTTCATTGTCAAAATTTTCTTGAACTCCCTGCTTCCTTTGAATTTTATTCTTCTTATTTTTCTTCTTTCCCATTTTCCGTAATACACTTTAAGTGGTCAAGCTTCAACTAGAGTGGCCTTCTCTAATACCATTTTTTGGGGAAAATACTGAGAGTGGGGGTGAATAAATATTTTTAAAATTCAATTAAACCTTCCAATTTATTTTTCATATTTATGTACACTAATATTATTAATTAAATCGATGTATGTACGCAACTATGATGAAGACAAATAACATAGATCAGGTTAACTAATGTTTTATTTATTTCATCATCTGTTCAACTTGAACTAGTGAATCATTACTTCACTAGACATTAATTATCCTTTAATGATGAGAAGTAAGAGAAGGATAAATCATCACACATAAGAAACATAACAACACATGAGGAGACTAAAATTTTTTCTTAGGTGGAAACCCAGTGTGGGAGAAAACCACAATTGTCATCATCTATGTATTCTTATTTTATTATAAAGGAAAAAATCCTGCAATATTGTATTAGCACAAAATCATATGAGTACGCAGGAACCCACATCCATAATACTGTAACCTTCTTTCATTTTCCATCACCCACTAGAAGTGAGCTCGAACCGCCTAATATCGTTTACCAACACCCACTGGAAGGGAGCTCTATCCCCCTAAATTTACAAGCTACCATTAGAAGGAAGCTTCGACGTCGTCACTGAAGGCTCCAACCCTAAGCACCTTTGTGGACCACGTTTCATAATATTTCATACTAGATCCACCTAACTCAAAACATCAAGCCTATAGGACACCTTTCGGACTAGACCCACTTCCATCATTTAATCCCAATATCAAATAAAAATTATGAAACCAAATACTGAATCAACTCATCCAATTAATCAACCAACTTATTCAATCAAAATCGACAAAAAAATCACCAAAGAAGTTAGATCAAACAAATCCTTAACATATCATATCAAAGCATAAGCATTCACCATTACACCAAACCATACTTTGTTCATCATAGGAATGAAATTTTGTCACTACATACCCTAATCAATCATGTGTAAAAAGGTATTCATTACTATTACAAATCATACCCACATATGTGTGTTGCATATGTGTGTGCCTCCCTTAAATATTACCAGCGTAGAAATATCAAAATATTGAACCAGATCTAAATCATTGTACCACTGAATCAATAACTGAATCACATACTAAAACCATCAAATATTACTGAACTAAATACAAATTATCACAGAGTAGCATCATTAATTTTCAACATTTAATTCCACAACCAGTTCAACCCAAATAGTACTATCAAACATATATTATCATGAAAGATACAACATCGACAGACAACAAAAGACATAACAGGACTAGTCAAACATCATGAATGGATCATACTAAAAAAACCCAATAGATATACACATCTCTTACAAAACACATATGTGTATGTATGTGCTTATGATGCTTGACACATGCGTATAGATTCTAAACTTTCACAGAATGTATATGTCACTACGCAGAAGAATATCCACCTATGTACGCGACCTCTAAGAGAAAAACCCATATATATATATATATATATATATATATATATATATATATAATCACTGAATAATTCCTTGACTGCAACCCCAACACATACTCCACAAAATTTACTGTCACACTTTCATGTTAAAGTATGATTACAACCATAGATCTATCATAGTTAGTCATAATCATAAAATATAAATCAAGCATATTCATTAATCTCTACTATTGTTTCAGATCTATGAGATCTGAACCATGCTCCTTGGTGCACACCTGTTTCAAATTAAATCATGCATCAATCACCCATAACTTGCACACCACTCACATCCGTATCACCATCTCCTTATATAACACAAGCCTCAGGAAATACCTTAGGTGAATCCCTTAGTAATTCCAATGGTATTCTTTGGTGAGATCAAATATCAATTGTCATGCTCTTTACTATGGGCCCATACCATGGTAAATGCCCCTAAAATTATAATTACCATGGTGTGGAAAATGTATGTGACTTTCCTTCACCTTAATTGTGTATGTACGCAGTCTTTCTTCACACAAACTATTTATACTTTCCCAATATTCACCTTTATCATACCTTTGTCTCTGAATTGATATTCCTTTTTTCATTCTCTCTGTCACATCTATACTATCCTATATAATCATCCTAGTACCATAATGTTGACATCTTTATCAAGTAGGTTTCCATTAGGGACAACACATTATCCATAATGCCAACAAAGAGAGATGAGAGCAAGGAGTAATGAATATGACAATGAATTTTAATAACTAGAATGGATAAAATATTGAGAAGCCCTATAATTTTTATAAGAAAAGTATTTTTTAGTCCTAAAATACTTTATAAGCCAAGTTTTTCTTTATCAGAGAACCAAGGTATCTAATATTTTTATATTGGTAGGTTGTGTGTTAGGTGATGGTGAGATTCAACCTGCAGGTATTTATTAGTGTAGGTATTTTGAATATAAACTAAGTGGGTGCAATTGAATTGTCCATAAATAATAACATCTAAAAAGGGAAGAGTATTTTATTTTTGAATTGCCATAGTGAATTAGATATGGCATAAAATGATGGTTAAACCATGAAATTAAAAAGGGGTGCCTATGAGGATATATAAAAAAAGGATCATCAACAAAATGAAATTAACGTTATTTTTAGGGTGAAATACAATTAAGGAAAATCACTCAAAAAATTGTTTAAAACCATTCCTATCTATTAGGGATAAGAGATATCCCATGGTCATACCTTAAATTTGATCATAGAAAATCCCTTCGAAATTTAAGGATGTTGAATTTAAGAAAATTACAACAACCTTCAGTCGTTTAGGGTTTATTAATTTTGATATGATGTTAATGGTTTTAGGAATTGGAAATTTAGTGAATAAGGAGAGAACATCAAAACTAACCATGCCATTAGTTTTATCAAGTTGGAGATGCCAACATGTTTGAATAAAATTAAAGGAATATTTAATAAAGGAAAATTTCCAATGAAACACTATAATTGATCAACAAGGAAATGAGAAAGGGCATATGTGGGAAGTTGAATAACACTTACAATAGGTTGCAAAGGAATGTATTTTTTAATGTATTTTACGTTGTCGATATTTCTTATGGGGTTGATGGTTATGGTGAACAAGACCTCTCTAGAGGTCGAGGTCCAAGGATGATTATTAGGTCCCTATATTACTAGTGTAATCCCTTATTGTTGTTATTGTTGCCCCCTTATTGTTATTTTGTACCCCTGTAGCTCCCATATTGTTATTATTGTGCCCTTGCATTATTATTGTTAGGTCGGCTAGGATTATATTGTCACCCCATGGACTCCTATATATAGAAAGGAGGTTTTTTCATTTGTATAATTCAATAATTACTAATTTATGTAATGTAAAAGACGTTTCCCCCATGAAGTGGCTTATTTCTAAGGCGTTGATCTCTCTTTTCTTCTATTTTTGGAGCTGGGTTCATAAAATTTGGTATCAGAGCTTTGGATTCTAGGGTTTCGCTACTTCAAATATGTCATTGTGGCATTTGCACTATAATTTTTTTTCTATGAAGATTCATAAGCTGAAAATTTTACCACACGAAGCCAAAATCTTGAGGAACATTTTAGATCTTGGTGCACAATATTTTCAGAGATATAATTTGTGGAATTTAGGGTTTTTTTAGGATCCCAAATTTCATCTCAAAGAGGTGACTGTGGGAAAATCGTCATAACTCTCTCTATGAGAATTGGATTGAAATTCTAAAAAAAGTGGCCAAATCAAATGGACTATAGTTTCATGTGTATCAATTACATAGCCAAAGGAGGAAACAATGACACTTGGCATGTTGTACAAGTTTGATCTACTGAACTAGTCCATAATTAGGCCATTGTGGGAGATTGGGCATAACTTTACCTTGAAGAATCCAAATCAGGTCTTCATCCAGGTGGCTCTAAAGACACACACAGGACAAAGAGGGTTGATGAAAGCTCACAATTAAAAGTGTTCAAATTTCTATCAAAATAGGTTCAAGTTGAAGAGTTTGTCTCCCTAATCACAAGGGTGCGAATGACGCGTCAATCTGAGCTCGTATAAGAAATTTAGAGCAGTTTGAAGTTTTGTTAAGGCAAGGAAAGTGGGGCCCACAACATGCCACATGGAATCCTAGTAAGAACGTGGGACCAACATGGAAATCCCCTCCACTGTTGACACATGAAGCTCCTCCATTGGCCCCCTTCCCCTGTAGAAAAGACAAAACAAAATGATATTTAATTTCCCACATAAAAACAAAACAAAAAAAAATCATTAAAAAAATAACTTTATATTAAATATAGTTATTAAAAAATCAAAATAAATTTAAATATGGGAAATTGTTATGTGAAAAAAATCATATTAAATATGGTTAAATTCCATATTAAACAAAACGTTCATTTTTTGTGTTTGGGATTCGTTACAATATGGAGATACGAATTCCATATATTATATAGTTTGAAAAAACTATATTAAAATTAAAATTGGATTTTAAAACAATATTTGGACTCAATGGGATTTGAACTCAAAAACCTCCCAACAAAAACTATCTTAATATGATTATGCCAACCAATGTGCTAACCTCACCTTTTATGTTATTCATCCTCACAGTTTGTTATAAAATGCCATTCAAATGGTTTAAGGAAAGCATGGAGAATGTTGGAGAATACATGAGAGATGAGGGCACAGAGAGGCGAATGGAGCCATGAGAAAAGAGAAGGCAGGTTAGATGGCAGATGGACACACATTTCGAAGTAGGATGGTGCATGCAGTTTGAGGGAATATTGTTTGATGCCAAGGGAATCTTGTAATTCCAAGGAGGTAATTTTTTCCTATGTCAGAATGTGTTAAAATTTATATGCATTTTAACCATAATTTCGCAGGGAATGTGATCATGTGCCCATATTTTCCATTCCAGCAGTGGTTTTGCAGATTCCTTGTGGAGGAGAATCTTCATGAACCTTGACAGAATCTTTCATATTCCTTGGAGGCCAAAATTCGCTAGTGTTAGAACGAGGTCAAATTTATGCTCATTCTTCTTAGAATTTCGCAATGATCTCAATTGTTAGATCAGATTCCTATTTTGAGTTGCATATTTATAGATTCCCTATGGAGAAGCATCTTTCAGGAATCTATGGGGAATATAAAAGATTCCTTAATGCCCAGATTTTGATAGTGTCAAAATTAAGCAAATTGGAAGTCGAGCCTACACCTATCGGCAACATGAGTTTAGCAGTGCAAATAGATTTTTCCCTCTTCACATGTTTCAAAATCGATAGCTGAGGCATACAATGTTGATTTTTCTTCAGTTTCAACTTCACATGATATCATTTCTGTTGGAAGTGTGGAGATTCCCATTACAGGAACCGACATGAGACTCCTTACCAAGATCAAGTACAAAGAAGGACGACTTGAAATTCATGGCCAAGGCATAACCCAAACATTGGAGGTTATGCAAAGACCTCACTATGTAGGTTTTGGATACACTGAAGAAGGATGTTCGAAGGACATCAAAGGTAAATATAAATTGTTGAACTCAACAGGGAAGAGGATTGATGGGAACACTTCACCATCATTCCATGGTAGTGCATTCCATTGTGAAAGAGCTGATGCAAGATCTCATCATTATGATCGCACTAGATACCACTAGGGAAGGTATAACAATTCTTACTATTACAAAGTGCATTTTGATTATAATAATTTTGATAATCATGGTCGTAAATAATCGCATCGCAAAACTTGACATTTTTGTGGCTTACATAACCATGTGTTTGCTGAGTGTTGGAAAAGAATGACGACACAAAGGAGGATGAGGCATAAAAATCCTTCTCCACAACAAAAAAAGAAAGTGGTTAAGAAAGCATGTAGGAATAAGACTCATTGCAGTTATTGTGACCGAAGTGGCCATCAAAGGTCCACGTGCTAGAGACTCCATCCAGAGCAGCGCCTTAAAGGAAAAGTGCCCAGGCATGAACCAGTCGAAACAGTTGATCGACAAGTGAATCTGCCAGAGGGGGATGGCCCATTCACTTTTCTAAAGAGGGGGCTTTATATATTATTTTTCTAGATGTGTTAGCTTCTCATGGCCTTATTTTTTAAATCATGTGTTGCATTTTTTTATGTAAAAGTGATGATGTGTTTTTCCATTACGTGTTAAGCAACCATGATATTTTGGCCTTGTTTTATAAGTCATGTGATGCATTTATTTCATGTAAAAGTGATGATGTGCTTACCATCACTTATAAATGTGACGATGATGTTTTGGTATTTCCATGATAACTGAGGTGTTATTTCCATCTAATTTATACTTGACCACCGAGTATGTGTTATAAACTCGTCGCAAGTACTATGGAAATTTTTGGGTCATAGTTGGTTAATTTGAGCATGTAATTTGCAGGAGATTATACTATAGGTTTGCAAAATATGCAGGTGTTGGTTCATTGTTTAAGGCTCCAAAGAACAAAGGTGAAGGATATGGAAGGGTGGCCTTTTTCAGGACACTTATGGTGCAGACATTGTACATGTAATATTCCAAAATGAGCTTGGAGCTAATTGGAATATCCATTTTTTCTTTTTTCATTTAGATAGATGAATAAGTGGGTAGGGATATCCATAAATATCTTTAGTAGGAATAAAACCACTTCTCATATGAATGTGGATCATTGTATTAGCTGAATAAAGCACCTTGAGGTGTGAACAGGGGCTGAAGCATGTGGACAAGGTCAATGTTGACCAAATCAACAACACTGTTATGGAGATAGTGGAGGATTGTTGAAGGACCGCAGTCATTAAGGAGGAGTGTATGCACGAGCGTAACTCCTTTAATGAGTGGGACCCAGGGTGAGGATGCTCACCAAGAATAAAAGGAAGAGGAGAGAAACCATGTAAGAAATGATCTTTATTATTGATTATTGATCTGTTTAGATCTAGATCTATCATTTGACATGTCTATGCACGCTTATGCTATTTAGCTAAGTCTGTAGTGTTGTTTAGCATAGGGAGTTCCCAAGAGGGAATCCCACCCTCATCCTCGGGGACTTCGAGTGCCTACTTAGGAGAGGAATCTTGTGCATCATTTCCACTATCCGACAATTGGACAAGCTTCAACCTTCATTCACGGCATGTTCTCTTCTAGGATTATGTTGATTTGGAGGGTAGCAGTAGGAGAGGGTTGATAGACCCAATTTCTGAGCTAGATTTCTAGTGGAGGGAGCAACCCTTGATTAAATAAGCTTGTGAGCAAGTTCTTAGAGCTTCATTCTACCATCCGACATCACGTCAAGCAGAAAAATTCACCCACAACAGAGTCTTTTCTAGAAACTGTGTTATTTTGCAGTGCAGTTACAGTGGGAGGTCAAGTATTCAGGTTCCTGACCCTGTTTTCAAGTAAAGGGATTAACCCTTTATCCTGGAAGGTAAAAAGGAGGGACTTCAACCATTTCTACATCATATCATCCACCTCTTATGAGTTTCCAGTTGTAGAAAATTATTCTGCCCAGGGGTATATTTTGTATTTTCTGCATTTTGTGTGTTTTAGGAAACCCCTTCTGGGTTATCTTGTAATAGTGCTAGAAGGCCTAAATCTCTGATCCTGAAATTTTATAAGCACCGTACAAGAAAATACATCTATTTTCATTTACAGTAGTAGTAACACCCACCTAAAACTATGGTGTCTTAGCCTCTAACATTCTTGTATAGTAGTTGTGCTTCATATTTCATTTACTTGGTCTATTGAGGTATGTTTTGCCTAACTTGAGTGTATTTTTCCTCGGGATCTTGTACACATTTTTCTGTTATAATATTAATATGATGGCTATATGATCTTCTTACATTTTATGTGTTGATGTATCACTTTTATTTCTAGTTTTGTGTTCCATATTGCTGCTCTTCCTATTTTGGAATATTACAGTGGTATCAGAGCATGATCTCAGGCTCAGCTTGTGGGAAATACATCTTATGACACAAGGAAAAGAGATATACAATGATGGAGGGAATAAGTTTCGACTCATATATTTTCAGATATATGAAGGACCTCTCCAAGGAGGTCAAGAAAATGAGAAGGCAGAGATGTGAAGAGACCTAAAGAAGGTTTCAAGGTGAGGAAGGTCCAAGCACTTTGTATCAGCAACAAAAGAAACCAATATTGCATAGAGCTCCAAAGCAATCTACTATGTACACTTTCTTTGAAGAGGAAGGTGAAAGGCATGGAGATGGAGAAAAATTAGATCATGAGACTCTAAGTGATTATCTTACAGAGTACAAATCTCAATCAAGGGCTTTCAAGGAGAATCTAACTCTCCAAAAGTTCATTCAGTGCAAATAAGAAAGGAGACCTTGCAGCAACAATAGAAGAGAAAGAAAAAATTGATTTATATTGTCTACATTTTATGGGTCATCCACAAGCACAAGAAGGGCTTGGAGGAAGAATTTAGATGCATTCTTCCTGCTACATCCAATAGCAGAAAGATAGGTTGTTGAGATTGCAGTGCTGCACCTTTAGGGTGAAGAAAATACTTGGTGGTTGAACCATTTGAAACATGCAAGAGTGATTGCTTATGCAGATTTTACTCAATGGTTGATGAATAATTTTGATAAGAAGAAACCGGAGGCAGTTTAAATTGAGACACTTCCTAACATAGATGAGAAATCACATGGGGAGTGAAGGGAAGTTGTCAACATTATCATTCCAGAAGAAGAGCAACTTCCACCACCACTTGCTGCAGGAGTACTTGCATCAGGAGAAGGAAGACTTGCATCTTTGTAGTATGGTCTCAATATCTTGACATAGAGAGTCCCATGCATTATTGAGGAGATGCATTAAGAAGAGGACACATATACCAGTGTTGGTGCAACAATAGAGGAGCGACCATCACCATCACCAGTAGTTGGGTGAGTCATTACATTGGTAGGAGGAACCGTTGTAGTTGTATATGATGTTCCCAAGGATCAGCTTAACCAAGGTATGTAAACAATTACACCCCATATTATTTCAGCACATCAGATGGAGAGTTGTGGGGACATGCCATCAGGAAAATTGCATGACCAATGGTTAAAGAGCATTTCTGATTTGGAGCAACAGACTATCACTGCACAGAGGACCCTTGAATCATTCACAGAGGAGATGTATAGCCATCTTGGTTTCTCATTGTTGAGCTACACACAACACTTTGGGTTGGAGTGTAGAGTTTTGGAGGATAGGATGAGCATAATCCTAATAAATTCAATGCAGATCTATATGATCAACATTGTGTATGATCATGAGAAAACATATGCACCATCGTGGAGATTAGAAGTGTTGTCACTGAGCATAAGTTATGAGTTTGGGACCCAACTATTACGAGAGAATTCTAATGACCATTATACTTATGTAGCATTGGATATGCATATGGTTGGTGAGAGACATATTATGATGGATAACATCTCCCATTATTATGATAGATCATTCTTGATGAGCACTTTGTAGGTTTTAACCCTGTACATAAATTATCTACAAACTAATCTTAAAACAGAAAATAAACAATCGCGAGAGCATAAAACATAAAACAGATAAACACAGATATTTTCCCTTGGATCCCAAATCAGGATGACTAGCTTGATTTTTCATTATATTCCTTTTAGTGTCACAACACATATATATAAATGTTGAAGCATACATAAACCCCAATCCATTAAACCTAGATTAGAACATAACCATAGTTTCCTTGACTGCATCTACAAAATACCAAGGGATGAAAAACAATGCCCCAAAACCATGTGCAAACCCATGCACAAAACCATGGGTAGGTCCACCCACTGAAAAATAAGGTCCAATTTTTTTTCAATGAGAAGCATGACTAGTCGTGGAAATAATATAACACATACCCAACACACTTCACATCTCAATGAGAAGTTTTTTCCTACAACATATTTTAATCCTTATGGGTTTAACTTGGTCATTGATGAGTGGTATTTTGGTAGAGATCTCTGGAAAGTTGCACTTCAACATACCATGGAGTGAAAATATGGTCATTAGATTTGAGAGGATGATATTCTCCATGAGGTGGATACCATGAAAAGATACACCCATAGTTTGATGGATGGGTGAGGATGATGAGCAATGGGTTTGTGATCCACTTGCAGATCTATGACACAGGGCAGTGGGAGGCATGGTTTCATTGGCTACTCTTGAGAGAGTTTGGCCATCATGTAACATATCCTATGTTAAAGGGTGTGTTATTGGTTGGGACATGGCATGACACTTAAATCATGTGGCAGCAAGGAGTTTGGTTGTATTGGGCTGATGTGATATCTTTCATGTCAATCATCATGTTTTCAATCCATGGTCTGTATGTTGATGATGTGAGGAAGCAACAAGAGTTATTGTTTCTTTGGTTACTCTTGGGAGAGTATGGGCTTATTCTCTCCCATACCTTGCATGATGTTTCAAGAGTAGAGGATGCACAATCATGATACAAAGGGGCTACTCCTTGGCATTGGAGGATCAGGAGATACTTCCACATGGGAATTATTCTCCCATTGATAGCAGAATTTTGGTATGTGAATTTGGAATTAGGCATGCCAAAGAGGGAAGTTATGAAATGATAGGAGCCTTATCACAAAGGCCAACACTTTTGTCACTTGGGAGTATGGATATATTCATGGAGTGTTCTAAGGATCACTTCATATATGAGGTAACTTATGGGCAAGTAGAAGATGAGAGGTATAGAGTGGTGGATGGATTTACCTATTACCAGGACATGACCTTCTTGATTTGGATCACCAAGCACAAGAAGAAGGCTCTTCATGCATCACATGGTTCATTCCTTTAAATTCACCAAGATCTCATGGAGACATATCATACCATTATGGGGAGATTCTCATGGGAGGACTCATGCATCGATATCATCAATAGCTTACTCACAATACATGGTAAGCGTTGTGTTTTTGTACTTATTGATCATCTAAGAAACTATTTGCATTCTCTTTCCATTTATATACAATGCATTACTCCACAAGAGGGAAAGTTTCTATTTGGGCTTCATGGTATTTCTAAGACCAACATCATTGATAGAGATAGTCATTTCTTATATGAATTTGGAAATTATTGTGCTATTCTTGGTATGCTCAATTGATACACAATGCCATTTACTAAATTCTAGTAAATGAGAAAACATGCACAACTAGAAAATGGTTGGGAGACAAATTGCCACACTATGATTAGAGACAACAGGTAGCAAAAATGCATTGTATCCACTTGGGAAACTATTGGAACCATCCAAAATTTCATATGACACTCAGTATCTTTCTCATTTGTATTCCATATTGTGATGATGTCCTATTCACTATATGTGAAATATCTTGGGAAAACAAGGTTCATAGAACGAAAGAGTGGGTCTTTGAGGATCCAGTTTCCTTTTTGCCTCTTGAGGGAAACATTATGGCAGCAAAAAATCAGCAACAAATCTACACATGTCATAAGTGGAGAGAGAGGCAGTGTGGGATAGACAATTTGGTCTATCATGTTCAGCCATACAACCCATCTACATTGCAAGAGCGGGAGATGGAAGAGTTTTTGTATGAGTTACCACTTTAGAGGGTGACCCATTTTGTTTGGATTATAGCTTGGGGATTGGAGCTTCTCATGGGGATCGAAGTTCCCAACATTTTTCAGATCCCATGCCTGAAGAAGTCCTCTAGACAACATATAGTTTCCTCGATGGATATCCCACTTCTTCATGATGAGAGCCATTTTGATTTTTCACCAAAGGCTAACTTGTATATTTGGGAGGAGGAACTAGGGGACTGATTGATGAGAGAGCATCTTGAGCAGTGAAGGAGATTATCATATGAGGATGCTATAGTAGGAGGAGAGGAGGCTTTGCAGTGTATATCCTTGCAGTTTCTTGAGGAAAAACAACATTTGGGAGGGCAGGACTGTAATATTCCAAAATTAGCTTGCAGCTAATTGGAATATGCATTTTTACTTTTTTCATTTAGATAGATAAATAAGTGGGTATGGAGACCCATAAATACCTTTAGTAGGAATAAAACCACTTCTCATATGAATGTGGATATTTATATTAGCTGAATAAAGCACCTTAAGGTGTGAACAAGGGCTAAACATGAGGATAAGGTCAATGTTGACCAAATCAACATCGCTATTATGGAGATAGTGGAGGATTATCGGAGGACATCGCAATCATTAATGGGGAGTGTATGCATGACAGTAACTCCTTTAATGAGTGGGACCCAGGGTGAGGATGCTCACCAAGAATAAAAGAAAGATGATGGAAACCATAGAAGACATGATTTGTATTATTGATTATTGATATTTTTAGATCTAGATCTATCATTTGACATGTCTATTCATGCTCATGCTGTTTAGCTAAGTTTGCAGTGTTGTTTAGCACAGGGCGTTTTCGAGCGGGAATCCTACCCTCATCCTCGGGGGACTTCGAGTGCCTACTCAGGAAAGGTATCTATTAGTGTCCTTTGATTTAGCAGATTGGTAGATGAAATGCATAGGGTAACATTAGAAGGGTCTTTGGAGTCCTAGGACCTAGCCTTCCTGGACTCAGAGAGGGCTTTCTCTATTATGTGCGAAGGATGTGAAATTGTTCGCTTTGGATGGTTGATTTTAGGCTAGTTGTTAAGTACAGGTTTGTTGTTTGTTTTGTTTGAGGTAAGATGATCAGTTAGGATAGGTGGAGTGAGAGGTCATCAAATCAATTGGGATATGGAGTCTATGAAGTCATCGATATATCAATAATAAATCAGGGTACATCATAGGGAAAATCTAGTGTAGTCAATGGATCTTTAAAGTTTATGTGTGAGTGAAATGGACAATAATTTTGTGAAACAAGGTAGGACAAAGGGCAGTCACAAATCCTTTTGTTATCACCCTAATTTTTTTTTTTCTAAACTCTGTAAGTTTACACTATTTTGGTCATAGTTTCAAGTAGGTATTGAGTGACTTTAGTCTTAATAAAGGGCAGGTAATAGATTTAGAAATATCAAAGGTTGGTTTTTAATTTCAAATAAAGTATTTTAGTCTCATTCCATGATTAAAAAGTATTATCATTCACTGAGAGATCATGTCATTAGGTTTCGAATGAAATTATTGCAATTAGCCACAAAACTGTAGTTTCATAAAGTGGTTAGTTCAGAAAATGGGTTTTGCGCTACAAAGCACTAGCTACTTTCGTAGCACAAAGTGCGAAAAATACACTATGTGCGCTACGAAAGCGCGGATTCTTAAAAGGTCATGTCAAAAACCTAGAATTTGTTAGAAATCAGATAGGTAATGATAGGGTAACATCTTGGTGAGTTAGTTAGAGGTCATATTCAAAGTACTTAACCATTCATATCCATTATTATCATAGCAGGGGTTTCATATTGGAAAATGGGATTTCAAATTCGAAAAGTGTTATCTATTTCAGTTATTCTAGTCTACATTTACTCATACTAAACTATGAAACATCTCTGTTTCAAACTCTAAAGTATTAGATTTAAGCCTGTGGTTATTCTATACCAAGGCTATTTTCATACATAATCAAGTGAGGCTGCCAAATCAAATCAAGCGAGGCTGCCAAATTAAATCAAGAGAGGTTGTTTTATAAATTCCAAAGGAAGCAAACAGAGTTTTTTCTGAAACAAGCATGGCTGAGGAGAAAAAGAACCACAGAGGAGGACATTGTTTGAGATATGAACTTGAAAGTACAAAATTTTTAGCTGAATATCAAACAGTCATGAATGTGTTTAGTAAAGCAGGTTGTTTAAAGTTCTATGAAAATTTGCAAGGTGGACATAATCAGGTATCCAAAGAGTTTGCATTACATTTCAATGGGACAAATACAAAGGTTGGAATGTTAAACATGTAAGTGACACTTGAAACCATAGCTCTAGTGACTAAAATACCTAGAGGATAGGAAACTTGGTTTAAGGGTTTTAGATTCGATATGGAGGAATGCAAGATATTTTAGAAGCCAGAATATGCAGAGATGGACCTGAACAATACAGATCCCAGAAACTGTATTGAGGATAGCTATGCCAAACTACTATTCAACATCCAAAGATATTTCACATGCGAAGGCAGGTACCACAAAGTCTACACCTATCATTTCAAACTCCTATTAAATTTCACAGGTATGATATCACTGGATTTACCATTTTTCCTATATAGAAGCATTTCCAAAATGGCTGATAAAGTTCAAGTAAAATCCGAGGGTTGTGAAACATCTCTATTTCACCATGGTTTAATTAAAGTGTTGGTTTTGAATGAGCTCCAAAAGATTAGTAGGGACTGGTCTTCTTTTCTTTTTATAAGTGGATTTGAAATGGAAGTTCTAACCCTAGCTAAAAACCCTAAGGAAAAGGAAAATCCATCACCATCAATAGAATCCAGTCAACCAGTAGATATAAGGACAAGGAGGTTTGTGAAATTGAAGCCAAGGAAACTAATGAAAGATAAGGTAGAAAGAACACCAGTGATTGTTACAGAAACTCCTTCACCTACATAACAAGTGTTACAAAGTACCAAGGAAGTTAAACAGAAACAAACAAATGGTAGGAAAATAGCTCAGATAATTACAAGGAGCCAAGATGCAACATCAAAAGGAAAGACAATAGCTTCAGGATCAAGTGACAGCCTAGGATTGAAAGGAAACTTGGATGACATATTGCATGCAATAGACATAGAATAATCACCTATAGTTCAAGATGATTTCATAGGAATAAACGAAAGAAAATAGAAAAAGGTGAAATCAGCAAAGAAGCTGGAGTTTAAGGGTGAAAATGCAACAATTTTTTTCTAAGCTAGGAAGCCTGTAACTAGACATTCTAAAAGGCTCAAGGAACTTAATGCAGAACTTGAAGAGACTAATAAAGCAACTACTGTTCTTGAAGAGATAGTTTATATTTCCTCACCTGTAGCAGAAAATGCAGAAAATAGAGTAATCACAGCACAAGAAGAAATGACCAAGTATAAAATCCTAGAGGAGGAGTTAAGATCAGCAAACCATGAGATTTCTAAGTTGAAGAAAAGAGCCAGTAAACATGTCATTGAGAAAATAGAATTTAATAGGATGAAAGCTATTTGGGAAGGTGAAATAGTCTCCAAACCAGAAATACCAAGCAGTGAAGAACAATTCTTCACATGGACATTCCCAACCATTAAGGAGGAAAAGTTTGTGTTATCACTATAAAAAAAAATTCCAAACTTGGATAGTTTTCTTTGTTCCTAGTCATGGTTTTTAGATAGGTGTGAAGTCATGTTAAGTTTTAGGGGTTAAGTGATAGGGTTAGAGTATCATTTTCATTCACATAATAAAGTCTAAAAACCTTGTTTCATACCTTGACAGTCTCATATCATGTTTATAAAGTCAAATTTTTAACCATTTTGAAATTTTTTTGATTAAGCCATGAAACCATGTTTTCGTAGTGCAGATAGTGTTAAAAACTACTTTTGCGCTATGAAAACGCTGCTCATTTCGTAGCACAAAACCCTGAAATTACATTAGGCACACTATGAAATCGGGGATTCATAGCATGTCTTGTAAGTTATCAAATCGACCAAAATTCCGTTAATCATTCATGAATAGGTGTCAACCATGAGTCTTTTATCACACATGAAACCATTCATATCCATCATAACATTTGTTTGAGGTCATTTTTCTTATGTAATTTTCAAATTTGAAAGGGGTTGGTTTTGGTTTTATTGTCTCATGCAAGAAACACATGATGCATACCGTCTTCCAAATGGTAGGCTCATGGTAAGTAGAAACCAAAGCTTCTCTTTCATTCATCAAGCGAGGTATTGTCTCTATTCAAGCGAGGTAGTTTATCAAGCGAGGCTATTGGTTACAGGTTTTCAAAAAGCACACAGGAGATTCAAGGAAAGGATGACAGAGGAAAGAAAGAATCACCGATCAGGCCACTATTTAAGGATGGAGCCTGAAATCATAAAGGCTCTAACCAAATATAAATTAGTTGAGGATGCCTTCAAGAAGACAGGATGTTGGAAGTTCTATGAAAAATTGCAGGGAGGTCATAATCAAGTGACAAAAGATTTTTCTCTTCATTTCACAGGTTCGAATACAAAGGTTGGTCTCTTAAAATTGATAATTTCCCTTGACATTATATCATCGGTGACAAAGATTCCAAGGGGAGAAGAAATATGGTTCAAAAATTTCAGGTATGAGATGGAACCTTGTAAAAATTGTCTAAAGCCAGGGTTTGAAGAGACAGATTTAATTAAAGTAGTGCCAAGAAGCTACATCAAGAACACCTATGCTAATATGCTCTACAACATTCAAAGGTACTTCACCTGTGATGGAAGATACCATAAAGTGTATTCTTATCGTTTCAAACTCTTGTTGCATTTTAATGGAATGATTTCTTTGGATTTCCTTTTTTCTTGTTCCGAAGTTTAGCTAAGATGGCAGATAAAGTGCAAATGAAAGCTCAAGACTATGAAAATTTACTTTTCCATCATGTTCTAGTTAAATTGATAGTTTTACATGAGCTTCAGAGGATAAATAGAAAATGGTCTACATTTTTGTTTTTGTGTGGATTTGGGGTGGAAACACAAGGAGTAGGTATTAGCCCTAGGGCCAAAGAAAAATCATCATCAGAAACCAGTGACCCTGCAGAGACAAGATCAAAAATATTTGTCAAGTTAAATCCTATAAAGAAAGTGAAAGATCCAGAGATTAAAACATCAATGATTATTCAAGAAACCCCTCAATTAGTACAAAAGAAGACAACTAAATTTAAGGAAATAGTACGGGAAGAGCCAGAAAAAAAATCAGCCCAGAAAAGATTGACTAGAAGTCAAATAGCAAAGGAAAAAGGAAAAATATTGGTTTCAGAAGAAGATCCAAGTTTAAAAGGTAGTTTGAATGATATTTTACAGGCTATTGATATTGAATAATCTCCTTTAGTTCAAGCAGATTTTACAAGATTGGATGAAGGGAAATCTAAGAAGATCAAAACTTCCAAAAATTTGGATTTTGATGATGAAATTTCAGAGTTTGTGTTCAAGCCCAGAAGGCCTCTAACTAGGAAATCAAAAAGGTTTCAAGGGCTAGATATGGAGTTAGATAAAGCTGGGGAAGTTTCAAATTTTTATGAGGAGCCCATAGACCTCTCATCACCAATGCCTGAAGATGAAAAAAACAAAATTTTCAATACTGAAAGAGAAAAGAGCAGTTATGAAGGAATTAAAGAAAAGTTGAGACTAGCTAATCTTTAAATTTCCATGCTTAAGAAGAAAGCAACAACACATTTTGTTGAGAAGACAAACTTCAACAAAATAAGGGCTCTGTGGGAGGTTGAAAAAGTTTCCAAAACTGAAACAGTCAGTAGTGAAGCCCAGTACTTTAATTGGACTGTCCCTGCAATCAAAGAGGAAAGATTAATGAGGATGAAAAATGTTAAATTGAGGGCTACCAACAGGAGATTGAAGAGGCATATTGAATATCTTGAAATTGAATTTACAAAGTCTAAAGGTCAGCTACAACAGAGGTAGACCAAGAGCAGTAAGTGACAAATCCTTAATACAATTTTGTTTTTTAAGGACATCACTTTTTGAGGACTTTGAAAAGTCGAATTATTTTGATTGTTAAGGTTTATTAACATCAAGGAAATCATTAAAATTTGAAAATAATCTTAAAATAAGAATATTTTTAAAAAAACTATGTAAAAGGGACATACACAGCAGTTTCGTAGCACGCTACGAAACTGCTGTAGGTGCATTTTTGAACATTTTTATAAGGGTTTTGAGAGGTAAAAAAGCTTCATTTCTGAATTTTGTTGCTTGTGGTGGTTGGAAAGGGTTCAAAAATGAAATTCCAAGTCTCAAGGCAAAAGAAAGTGGATGGTTGAGAGATGTTCACAAAGATACAAATTCTGCTCTACCAAAACAACCACTCATTTCGTAGTGCAGTCATACCATCTCTCTTTTTATTTTTTCAAAGGCTTAGTTTCTATACATGTGGAAAGACATGGTTCCATGGAAATGATAACACATGTTCAATTATCTTAAAATTCAACATTTCTAGCAAAAAAAGTTCGAAGAGTAGCAAAGAAGGAAAAGGCTAAATTACAGGAAACATGTCCCCTGGTTTGTAGGGAAAATAAGACATGAGCCAGCATGATAGCATAACAAGATTGCAGGCATCATCAAGGTTGAAGATATGGAGGAACAACTATCAGAGATATTATTTAAGTTCTAGATAAGGTTGTTAGACATAATAAGGATTTTTACTCCTATTTGTATTAGGACTTCTAGAAGAGACAGTTAACTGTTAGATGTAATTAAGAGTCTGTTTTAGGAGAAAATAGGTGTCAATCTAAAAAATTCGAATTCTCTTCATGATGGATAAGGGAATCCAAGATTGTAATGATGAATTTATAAGAGACATGAGGTCAAATTGCTAAAGGTTGGCAATTTTCATTAACAAGCAAACTATGTCACTATAGCAGACTGTATGTTTTTATCTTAATACAGATATTGGCTTACTACTCAGGATTTAGAAATATTTTTTAATGTTTGATATTCTTATGGCCTTCCTTATCTACCTCTTTGTAGTGGTATGAACATATGTTACTTATAATTCATTGGAAAATGCTCTAACTTACTGTATATGTTTGTAAACTGTGTTTTGTTCACTCTGTTACTGTTTTTCTGATATATCTAAAAGCTCTGAAATACCCTGACTTCCATGATAAGATAATTTTGATGTTTTGTGGAAGCATACCTTGACTCCATAGCCCAATAGATGTTTTTTGTTCAGTAATTCAACCAGTCATAGACTTATATCCAATTTATTCCTAGAGTTAGCCATCTAATCCTTAATTCAAAATCTTAAACCTAGTGAGAGAGCCCTCTCAGGTTGAGGACGCTAAGCCTCAACTAAAATTCTGGTTTGAAATAGTTACACTAAGGTAGCCTGATCATCAGCCTACAGGGTCATATTTTGGTGATAACAATTTGTAAGAGTGATCAACACTCATTTGAGAGCTAGTAACAGAAGGTTAAGAAGACAAGTGGAAGATCTGGAGATACAATTGACAATGTCTCAAGAAAAGTTAAAAAGGCGGTGAAACAAAATGATAAATCCACAAGACAATATCTGATCAAAATGAAGGTAAATTTTGATGAAGATTATGTTTTCAGGGTCATATTGTTGTGTTTTGAAATAATACCAATACCCTTAAAGTTTAAGTATCTCCAAAGTATAAATTTTGAAGACAGTTTTGACAAAACTGCTTACACAACAGTTTCATAGCTAGATAGTGCAAATATGATGAAATGCGCTACGAAACTGCTGAAGCAATCTTTATCATATTTTCATATCAAATTTTGAGGGAATTTTGGTGAAATGTTTTTTGAAATTGCTAGTGGAAGTGTGTTAATGGAGAATGAAGGATTCCTTGAAGAAAACATATCAAAATAAGATTATAAAGGGAGCTAAACACTGCGCTACGAAAAGTTCTACAAAATTGTGTTTCTTTCATAGCGCAGGTTTATTCTTACCTTTTTGCATTGTTTGAATTTTAGATTCTGCACAGCTGGAGAATTGAAGACATATGGTGTAATATTTGGCAACAAGAGACATTTAGACATGATTCATTAATGGTCAAAGTGCTCAAAACAAATAAGGGAATCAAAGGGCCTAAAATACAGGAGCACAAGTTTCCTATATTTTAGGAGAACATTATCATCAACGGCATGGCCACATCAAGTTAAATATCATCATCCAAATTCGACATCATGGATTGCAGGTGGCAAAAGATGTAATAAAGATTAGATAAGGTTGTTAGGAGGGTATTAAAGAGTTTTAGTCCTATTAGAAATAACGATTTTCATTAGGATTATATCTCTTAATTTGTAATAAATAGCATGTTTATGATTAGAAAAGGTGTCAAACTCTATGAGTTCGATGTATCTAGTGGAGAAGAAGGAATCCTATTTTTTAAATGTTCTATAAAGAGAATAAGATCGAAATCCAAGGGGTTGGATATTTTTATTAGCAAAGACTGTGTTTTTTATGTAATGGTTTTTTCAGCTTAATACAGAGTTCTTCTTAGACAACTCAAGGTTCATGAGGAGTTCTTGTCCATTATTTTTCTAATGGCATTCTTCAATATTTCTATCTGCAGTGGTGTTTGTTTATGATACTTAGAATTCATTCATAATGCTCTAACTTCCTTCATATACAAACTGACTGTGTGTTTCATTGTTCTATATGTTTTACTCCCTAATTTGAACTCCAAATGCCTTGAATTCCATGCTAGATAGACTGTGATGTTTTTGTTGAATTTATCTTGACTCCATAGCCCAATGAATGTTTGCTAATGTGATTTACAACCAGTTATATCATCTATCTATTTTATCTTAGAGTTAGCCATCTACTTATTTATTACAAATCATCAACTTTGAGAGAGCCTTCTCAGGTTGAGGAGGCTAAGCCTCAGCCAAAATATTGGTCTGAAACAGTTCCACAATCTTTACCTAATCAACAACCCGTTAGGCCTGATTTTGTGATAACACCTTTGTCAAATAACCATGAACATGAAGGTCTTAAATACTAATAAGAAAAAGATACTAATCATGAGATATGCCACACCATTTACTCAATGACAATACTTTAAACAAATAAACATTCAAGATAAACAATCGAGTCGAACAAGGAAGCAAGAAAACTTATCTAACTCCCATGATTCTACTTTCAAGATTTGAAAACATATAAGAGACAAATAGCATCAATAAATGAAGAGGGAACTCCTAAACATCATTCATTAGGCTATAAATAACTTTGAGGCAAGATGATAATCATATACAAAGGGCAAGATCAAAACAAGACCTCTTTGGCTTAACCTAACAATCAATACATCAAAGAGAGATTTCAAGATAGAGTTTAGATAGCATCAAATAAGCAGGGCTTACCATAAATCATATTTTTAAACTAGCATATTAATCCAATGATGAAATAAACAAGCTTAGATGGGCCTAAAGAGAAACTAAGAATTCCTTAAACTAACCCAGTAGAGGAAAACATAAAGACAATAGCAAACAATAGGATTGAGGTGCCTTAAACAACATTTCTCATCCTATACTCTTCTGAGCTATTGCAATATAGAAATATGGACATATGATAAAAAAGAAAACATGAAAAAATAAGAGATACATCACCATTAACTAAACTCAGGGATCCTGCAAGTAAGCCTTCATTATCATCAATCATGGCAAATCATCCACAAGCTCCACAACACCAAATTTCTCTTCAACCTCCAAGAACCATGTATTGCTCTCAAACTAATCTAAAGCCCACTCTTAAATGAATCTTCATGCTCTATATAACAATAAAGGAGAAGGAAAACCTAAAATATTATCTGGAAGTCTATTGGATAATCAGAAGTATCTATATTGTCCTTGAGGCCTTGCAAGGCCCAAGGCACAAAAATATCTAAAATAAATATCTTTTAGGCCATTTTTAGAAATTAAATTGACCTTTAGGCTCTAAAAAGCCTCCTAGAAGTTGCCAAATGCACATTTTGAATTTTCAACCACAGGAGTGTAGCATTGTGTTTTTAAAATGAATTTTATACCAGGAGCGTAGCACAAGAATGGGAAAAATGGGTCTTCTTACAGAAGTGTTTTGAAGGCCTTCCCGATGTCAGAAAAGGATCCATGCTGGCTCTTTGGAAAGCCCTTGAAGTTTAACTTCCATATATATCCTTGGTTTTCTAATCTGACCTATGAAACCTGTTCAAAAAGTGAAAATTCAAAGACTTGTAGGAGCACAACACATGTCCTGAAAAGCAGGCAGAATGGTGAGAAATTGGTTGCTTTTGACCCTTTTGGAGGACCAAAACAACTCCAATTGATCTGAAACTTGGTGAGAATGATGTATGAATGACGAGGAACCAAAAAATACAAGCCTTTCCTCTTGAATATGCCCTAAAAATGTGTGTAGCACCAGGTATGTTGCGCTCCTAGCCTCAAAATTTGCAAAAAATAAAAATTTGCAAAATTCTGCCAAATTTAGTGGAAGTATGCCTCATGGGTCTTTTAGAAGCTTGAGCCAAAATACCAAGGTTAACCAGGCTCTTTTTTTCTTTTAGTGCTTGGATCTCATTCTGGGCCTTTTTGAGTTTTTCTCTTGCAAATTGGTTTCTTTGGGCATAATTCTTAGTCATTCTTCTTTGCAACTCCAAGTCTTTGTTAGCTTTCGCCAGCTTGGCCTCAAGGTGTATTTTGGCCCTCTCCAGCCATGATTCCCTATTATGCTCAATTTCCATTGCAAGGAGCTCATTGAGAGAAAGTTGTTGTGCTTGGGTTGATACTTCCTCCCTCTGTTTTGCCAATGCTTTCTTTATACCCATAGTTCTAGGTCTCCTTCTAGTTTGACCTTCTTCATCTTCACTTTCTTCATAAGTGCCCATGAACTCTTCCAACTTCACCTATGCCCTGTGAGCCTCTTCTCGGTACCTAAGTGTTCTTGTTTCATAGATGACATGTTGGGCACTCATTTTCTTCTTTTGCATCTAACAGAAGTGAATGACATCTTTTACTCTTTCTACTTCAGCTTCTAAGTCCTTGATTTGTGCATTCCAGTCTTGGAGAAGGGAGTTTGAAATTCTCATTTCATTCCCATCATCACTATCTATGTGAATAATTTCAAACTCTCTTTCCTCTTCATGATTTTCTTCTTCCTCTTTCACTTCTTTCTTACCTTTTTCAATATTTTGAGTTGAGAAGGATGGCATGGCCACTTTCCCTTTGGAGGTAGCAAACACATGCCTCTCTCCTATTTTATAGGTAAGAGGGGAAAGGTCTAACAAGTTTCATTTGAATACCTTGATCATTGGTGACCTTAGGGCTACTCTTCTTCTCATCAATGATCGCTATATGTGTGTCTTCTTCTTCTTCTTCTTGACTGCCTTCTTGAGAGGAACTTTCATTTCCTCTCATGCTAGTATCACTGCCGTGATCTTCATCATTGTTATCTTCTTCCATGTTCTCTACATTTTCATCCTCCATGTTTACAGCATTATCATTTTCATTGTCTTTTTCTTTGTTGTCATGGTTAGAGGTATCCTCATCATTGCTTGGTGCATTTCCATCCTCTTGGATGCCCTTTGAGTTCATGGGATCACTACTGTCACTATTGTTAGGGTTATTAGTCATTAGGTTTTCTTCATTATGACTGTCGTTAGCCCCTTCACTGTTTGACCCAAGGTCTTCATTATTTGGCCCACTGTATTTAATTTCATACTCTGCCTCTATCTCTACATCTTCATTCTCTGTATTATTGCTTGCATTTCCTGTGGGGTCACTGTTAGAGGCATCTTCATTAGTTTCTCCTTGACTTTGACTGTCACTTTCTTGATCATTATGTGTTTCTATACCCACACTAATTTTCCCACTGTATTCACAGTTTTCCCACTGCAAGTTTCTTCAAACTCTGTCTTTTCTTGACTGTTATTTTCATCTTTTTCACTGCTCCTTTTATCATTGCTATTGGGCTTATTGTTTTCTTCTTTACCTTCAATATTTTTCTCATCAAAGTCTGCCTATGTCCCTATACTTTCATTGGTTTCTTCATCTTCATCTACCACACTTCCTTTGTCTTTTTGTTCACTTTTTGGCTTACTGCCTTTGTCACTACTTTCTTCTTCATCAACACTTTCTTCACTTTCATTTTCCTCTCCCTCATTATTTGTTTCTTCCTCTTGACTGTCATTTTCTTCTTGACTGCAATGTTCATCTTAACTACCATGCTCATCCTCGTGACTGCTTTCTTCCTCTTTTTCATTGCTTTATTCTTTTTCTCGGGCTTTAGGAGAAGGTGAAAGAGGGAGGCTTGTTTGGGGAGAGGATTCATGTGAAGAGGATGATTCATGGTCAGTGAGGGGTGATGGAGGAGTGGAGGAAGGTGGATGAGATGACGATGGTAAACATTGCAAAGGAAGAGGTTGTGGATTTGTGAAAACATCATGGGCGATGAAAACTTCTCATGGCATGCCTTGTTGCTCTAATTGGTGTAACAAAATCATATTGATAAGGGAATGATGAAAAAGACTTGACATCTGTTGTGAGGGAGGCCTCTTTTTCACAATGGATGAAATTTTATCAATACTTTTATAAAGGTAGTAGGGAAAAAGTAGCAGCTCGGCCTTAGTGAAATGCATGAGTAGTCTTATGTTGTAGGAATAGATCCTAGAAAACCTACCCTCACAGGTGAAGTATTTCATAATTATTTTCTTTAAAGGAGCATATTTGTCCAACAAATGAGAAAAGGGGAAAATAGTTTTGCAATCAGCTTGGAAACTTGGTTTTAAGAAGGGCTTATAATGGCTTAGGTCCAGATAAACCTATTTGAACCATTTTTCTCCCATGCAAGGTATTCCAGTGGCCATATGGATTGCAATGGTGGTCAACTCAAAATTCACTCCAGCTAGATGTACTTGGTGGTCATGGAGGTTAAGGACAAAAAGTTTTTTCAACTGAGGGTGACTTTGGACTCTCTATACTTTTTCACATAAGTCATAGCATCCTACCTCTTGGAAATATGAAACTATAGAAGGAGAGGCTATCAATTCCTTAGTGTTTATAGGCTCAAACCTATTTTCTTTCCCACCCTTTCTCTGTTGTTCACTAGGCCTTTGGCCTCTCTCACCACTGTCAACACTTCGTTATCTAGGAATTTTGTCCTTTATTTTTTCCTTTGAAAACAAAACCCTAATCTTCTTGGGAGATGATATGGAGAGGGAAAATGAGAGGTTAATGAGAATGAGATAGGTGGTGACCGCAAATGAAGGGGAAGGATGAGTGAATAAAACCAATTTGGGCCTTAGTGTGTTCTTAGTATGTAAATGGATGGGTGCCCTTTGAATAAGAGGGTTGTTAGTAATTAGGTGTTTCTTCTCCTTCCTTAAGTTTTTTTTTAATTCCCTTTAAGTTCACCCTCGACATTTCTCTATAATTTTACCTTTAAACAGTATCAAAAGGTAGGGAAAACCTAAATACCTCTAAACAATTCTTCACAGCTGAAGAAAATTGCACAAGAGTGCAACACAAGACAGTCAGGTGGCTTCTGCACGTCTTTTTGGGCAGCTCTGAATAGACATGAGTGCAGCACGGGTGAGGTCTCAACAAGCAGTCAGGTCCCCCTAGGCAGCCCTGAATGGACAGGAGCGTAGCACAGGCTATTGGGTTGGGCAGCCTCGGCACGAGGTGTTGTGTCCTCATGGAAGCTTTGAATGCGTAGGAGTGCATTGTCGGGCACCTCTACACGAGGTATTGTGTCCTCTTGGGAGCCCTGAATGCATAGGAGCATAGTGTCGAGCACCTCTACAGGAGGTGTCGTGTCCTCCTGGAAACCCTGAATGCATAGGAGTGCAGTGTCGGGCACCTCTGCACGAGGTATCGTGTCCTCCTGACAACCCTGAATGCACAGGAGTATAGTAGTTCAAGCACCTATGCACGAGTTGTCGGGCGATGGCCCTACACACAACATTGTGCTACAGGCACGTAGCACCTCTTTGGAAAATACGAAGGTAGTGCACACATGCACATAGTGCAACTTTACAAGAGCACAGTGTAAGATTTTTTCCCGAAAATAGAGAACCCTGAAAACCTAAAAACCTTCAACTCCTTTTGGAAATAACCAAATGGTGTTTGAGAGATTTTTCTTGTGTTGCTTTTATACCCATGAAAAATTGAAAACAAAAACCCACCTTGACTAATGTTTTGTTTTGGTCTTTTTACCTTCAGTGATATTTATTTTTCTCTTGTGTAGGAGGTGACTTAAGTATAAAAAATGATTCCTTTGTTGGATGTTTCTAAACACACCTTTTTTTCCTTTGGCCATTTATGTTTATTGCAGGTGCCATAATACAATGTTTTGTTTTATTTGTCATTCTTTGGAATTTTGGCAGCTTTAGTCACTTACTGAGAAAACTCATGATTTGTTTGGTTTTTCACTTTGACACTTTGAACTTACGATCTCTTTCTTTTGACCATTTTGATGGATGTTGATTGTTCTTGAGAGGTTTGTCTCCTTCACAATGATACTTTTTTCAATCTGTCTGTTTGGTGTAGTAAAAGAGTGTGCCTTAATAAGAGTTGTAAGTCATTCCCTGACATCATTTTTTAATCTTTGCCTGCTCTCATGAAGGAGGTCTCTCACTTTGATTTCTAGCTTCAATGAATTTTTAATCTATGCACAATTGTGCTTATGTAGCTATGACTTCATGATCCTTTGTATGGGAATCTTTGCTGGGAAACACCTCGTAGCCAATTAGTCATGAAACCATGATCCTATTTGTGAACTTAGTCATGATGTTTCTCTTCTGCTGTGGATGTCCTTGAGGAGTTTTAGCTTCCTACCCTACCTTTCTTTTGTTGATAACCATAATAAACCATTCCTACAGAAATGCTTCAAGATAGGCTACTATCTTTTTGCAGACTTTATGCTCTGATCTAGGAGGTCCTTCCTTGAAGGCCTTTTGATACCCTTGGACAATTATGAGCTCACATCCCTTTTCATTTGATTTCACCTTTGGGCACATGTTAAATAGTGATTTTTTAGAAAACCAGAGTAATGCATAACCTAGGAGACCCTACATGACCTATTGGAATGTCTTTTGGAATAGGCGTTTGACTGAAAAACTTGAGTTAGGGCTTGGAGGTGAAAACAGGGTTTTGACAAACCTTTATGCACTGCAATCCTAGAAACTTAAATCTTTGATTTATCTAAAGAGCCTAGAAAGAGAGTTTAAAATCACCACTTCTTGAGGCACTTGGTGAATAGGGGAAAAGTTTTAGGTTACTTGGAAAACCAAGGTGTAAAAGTAGAAGCCTTAGGCAATTAGAAATAGAGTGAAAGTTAGACGTGGAAAACTTAGTGAGAATGAGGGGCATAAATCTATGATTTGGTATTTTGGGAGCAAGAGATTGGCCATACCTTGGTAGAGTAGTAGAACAGTAAAAATTTATCCTAAGGATAATGAAAGCAGTGAGACTTCTTAGAACTCAGAAGATTCATGAATTTTGTTACTAGAAATCTAGGATAAGGATTTAGTCATCTAAATAGGTAAAAATTACTGATGACTAACAGTGGATCCACTTGGGGTGGGTGGCTCCTTTTTAGGAGGTGTCCATAATTTTAGATTTCTTGGTTTATGAAGACCAGTGCCTCATCCATTGGGAAAATTTTCTTCTTTTCATTCGCAGCTACTTCTTTGAAGTAATGATCTTAATGATCTGAAAACATGATTAGCTCAACTTCATCTCTACCTACTCAACCTACTTTCCTACATTTTCTCTTCCTTTGGTGCACTTGAACAGGCAAGCCCATTGACATCCTTCTTTTGAAAGAAAAAACAAAATATCTACTTCTGCACTTATTTATTCCAAGAGTTTAGATTATGCTAGTGAAATCTCTTTATTCTCTACCTAGACTATTTGACTGTCGAGATTAAGTAGTATGATAGAATTCATTCTCTAAGCTATTTACAAGAAATTTAAAACATGATTTGAACCATGATTAGAAAATCTGATTCATCATGAGTGGCATCAAGACAAGTTGCACAAAAAAATTATTTTCATAAGAAAACAAAACCATAAGGTGTGAGGGTTGTGTTTCACCATTTTCTAATCATCCCTATCCTTCTCTTTGGTTCAGATCTAAGCATGTGGAACTAGTATCTTTCATTCCTAATCTACTTTATTTTGACAAGTCAAGCTTAAATGTTTTGACCAACATTCTTTCACTAACTTATCAACAATAATTTGAAAACATGTTCAGCCATGATTAGGCTAGATGATTGAAGAAGACATTATTTTTGCACCAGTAGTGGCATTTAGGCTTGCACACTTTCAGTACTACTATTTTTTTGGTATGGGGTTGTACCTTCTCTTTAAATATGCCCTCTTTTTCTATTTTTTCTATATTTTTGTGTTTTTCTCTTTATGGCATTTTATCAAACAATGGTTGGTACAATTAGTGAAGGCCTAAAGCTATAAATCTTGACAAAATTAGTGTTTAAGTGTCTTGCCATTGAAAGGACCTCAAAATGCTTCAGCTCCATCCAACTCTTGTAAAAAGAAAGCATTGTTACCTATAGATGAACTGATAATGAATGGTTGTTTCCACAAGTTTTCAAACTTACCATGTTTACCTTTTTCTTCTATCCTTGAGTCCCATTTCAACACTTTATCTCCAATATGGAAATCATTGTCTTTGGTCTTTCTGTCAAAGATTTTATTCATATTATCTTGCACTACCTGTGTCCTTTTGTAGACCTCCTCTCTTGTCTACTATAAATGAATATTTTTGTTTAGTCCTCTTTGGATGTCATTTTCTTCTAATTGTACTTCTTGTAGAAGTTTCATCACCAGGACTCCTGAAGATGTTGGGAAAATGGAATCCATGCCATACACTAGTTGATATGGAGACATATCGATTGATTTCTTGGTGGTTATTCTATCAACCCATAGTGCATGTACTATTTTTCCATGCCATGTGTTATCACCAAAATAGGACCCTGACAGGCTGCTAATCAGACTACCTTCGGTGTAACTCTTTCAAACCAGACTTTTAGCTGAGGCTTAGCCTCCTCATCCCGAGAGGGCTCTCTCAAGGGGGTTAATGATATTGATTAATGATAATATGGATGGCTAACTCTATCTTGGTTTTGTGTGTTTATAGGTTGAATAGATAAAGGCTTGCTACCATTGGGTTATGGATTCAACAAGTCAATAAATTCAGTGGCTAGGTTTCTTGACATGAAAGCTGAGGAAAATGAGGTTCTTAAACAAAGATAATTCACTCAATAACATAGGTCAAAATAGTCATCCCATTACTAAAGGAAGTTAGAGCATAATATTATGAATTTTGAGTAATAGCAATGATATCTATTGCTAAACACAATCATTCCATTACTAAAAGAAAACATAGCACATGGTTGTGAATTCGGAGTAGTAGCAATGTAATCTAGTGCTGGTGGTTCTGAGGTAAAACATAGTCATATTATTGTTAAAGGAAGTCAGAGCATTAGATAAGGAATTCTGAGTAATAACAATAAGATCTACCGCAAATGATTAAAGCAACATAAAGATCAAAGAAGGATTAAACCTCATCAAAACTCAAATTTATACAAGAAAACTTCTCTGTATTACTAATTGTATTCCTTCACATAAAGCATCAACTGGGCCAAAAAAATCTCCAACGCTTTGATAATTCAACCTATTGCTTCATATATAGCTTTACAACCTTGGATTCTATGATAAACCATCAGATAAATTCTAATTCCTATCCTTGACACCTATTCTAACCATAAAATAGACTTATTAATTACAAAATGACAGATTGATTGTCTTTGAAGAGTCCTAATTCATGTAGGACTAAAACTCCTAAAACATGTTTCAAAAACCTTATATAAACCATAAATTCTTCCTTTTCCACCTATAACTTCATGAGGTCGAATTTGGTGATGCCTCCAACCTTGATATGAACCCTGTTGTTCCATGACCTACCTGCCCTGAAAACCAAGAAATCTGTTTTCTGCAATTATGACTTTACCTTTATTGATGATCTTTGAACCCTTTTGCTGGAAACAATTACCTTTTGAGACAAGTGAAATGTATTATCACTTCTATAGAACCATGCCTTTCCACCTATACACAAATTAATCCTACTGAAAGAGCATAAGAAGGGATGATATAGTTGTGCTATGAAAAGAGTGGTGTTTTCGTAGCACAAGATATGTATCTTTGTAAAAATATCTTAACATCCACTTTATTTTGTCTTGACACTTGAATTATTATTTGTGACCCTTCTCCATCCTTTAGCAGCAAGAAAATTAAAAAAAAAATGTTTTTACCTCTCAAAACCTTAACAAAATGTGCAAAACTGCACCTACAGCAGTTTCGTAGAGCGCTACAAAACTGTTGTGCATCCCACCTACACATACCCTTTTTTTTTTAAATCTCAGTTTTTAAAAATTCTTGCCCTTCTTCCATGATGTATTGAAGCTTTAATGATCAACATAAATCATCTCTGAACTACTTTCAAAAATTTAAATCTTTCTCCATAACCAAAACTCTATTAGGAAATGTAATTTTACTGCTCTGTTTTAGCTGAAAAATAGGTGTTGTGACAGATCTTTTATCTCCTTATCAAAAATTTATTTTCAAAAAAATGAGAGATTTTTTTGGAGACCGCTCTGTGTTTAACAAAAACGTCTCTTGGTTTTTTTTAAGACCTCTCCTACTGCCCAGAAACTGTCTTTGAACATTAGGTGTAAACTAGAAAATTTTGATTTCTGAAAATATGGCTTTAAATAAAGCCATGTATCTCCCAACGAGTAACACTTATAAAGAAAATGAGACAGGTTATTGTAGCTGGATATTTGATGAAGAGAAACCTCCTTCATAATTCCAAAATACTTTTTCATGTGGCAAGAAAATGATCTTGAAAAATACTGCTAAAACCAGAAAACATAGTCTTTCTCTGAATGACTTTTAGCAGTTTCGTAGCACAAGTTCAACCATCAATTTATCCCACCTCATAATGAATTTGAAGAAATGGAAAGAGGTTTTTGTATTTCAGTATGCTAGGAAGAAAAAAATCTTTTAGTTTTCAAAAATGGGTTTTCAGTTGCTTAGGAACCCCTTTGGAAGTTGACTAGTAAAAGCAGAAAAACAAGGGTTTTTTTTTTTTTTTTTTGCTGAAAAAAGGTTGTTTCAGGCGTGCTGCAAAAACAACATATTTTTCATAGCGTAAAATTATTTTTTTACACTAAGTGCGGTACAAAAACATGGTTTCATGGGCTATTCAGAATTTTTTTTCAAAAGGACTAAAAATATGGTTTTCAAAACATGGTATGAGACCTCTAAAGAGTAAAACAAGGTTTGTAAACTTTATTTGATGATGGAATGAGACTTGTAACCCATGACTTAGACCCTATAAAATATAAAATGACCTAGAAACCCTTTAACACCATGACTAGAACAAGGGTTTTAAAATATGGCTTCTAAATAGAAAATGAGACTTTAAACCATGGAATGAGGTGGTCAAATTTTATTTGGAAATGAGAATGACACAATTGAGATGAGATGACTCAAAACCTATTATAAGACCATGACTGGAAACAAGGTAAAATTTCCGAAGTTTAGAAATTTTTTTAGGGTGATAACACCATGCTTTTTTATTCTGTTCCAGAAGCTTCTTAATGATATTGACCAAGATTTTATTAGAGGACTCAGCTAGCCCATTACCTTGAGGGTAATAACCTATGGAATTTCCTACTGTGATGTGATATTTATAACAGAAATCAACAATTATTTTGGATGTAAAGGAAACAACATTGTTTGTGATGATATTTCTGGGGAAACCGAATCTAGACAAGATATTGGTCTCAAGAAATTTGATAATGACTGAATCAGTGGAATTCCTAGAGGGAATGGCTTCTATCCACTTGGTGAAGTCATCAGTGGCGATGAGGATCCACTTATGTTAGGCAGATGAAGTAGGGTGGATCTCTCCAATGAATTCTAAACCCCATTGTTGAAAAGGAGCTTCAACAATGATTGGATGCAAAGGTAATGGTAAGAGTGTTCTCTTGCCACCAAAAAATTGGCACTTATGGCAAGTCATGACCAGTTTGTGGGTGTCAGGGAAAAGGGTGGGCCAGTAGTAGCCAGCTCTAAGAATTTTTTTAGCTTTGGTTTTGCAGTAAAGATGGCCCCCACATTCTCCTACATGTAATTCATGCATGATATTTCCTGCATCATCCTCAAGAAAACACTTAAGCAATATACCAATAGGATTTTTCCAATATAAAACTCCATCTCAAATGCAAAAATTCAAAGCTTTTTGTTTCAAGAATCTTTCTTTTGTCTTCGATAAGGAAGGAGGAGAATTAAGATAAAACATTATATAAAGGATATCAACATACCAAGGTGAATTCAAAAATGCTTCTTCAACATGAGGAGCTGTGCATTCTTCTTGTTCTTCTAAAGTATCAACAAAATTCATATCTAACGCTAGGAGATTTGTTTCAGCCATAAGTTTTGTGAGCCCTTGTCCTTTAACCAGCTTAGTGGGTTTGATTTCTAAGTCATATTATAAAATAATAGCAATCCATTTCCCTCTTTTACCATCTGTATCTTGATTTAAAATGTCTTTGACAACCGTGTGAGGAACAAAAGCTATGACATGAGAATGTAAGATATAAATTCTAAAATATTTCAATGCTTTAATCAATGAAAAGGCCTGTTTTTCCATGATGTTGTACTTTAGCGGAGCATCTCTAAGGACGTTGCTGAAGAAGGCTATGGGCTTTTCTTGCCCCATTGAGTTCTTTTGTAACAACACTGCAACCACAGTATGTTCAGAGGAAAATGAAAAAATGTAGAAGTATTTGGTGAAATCAGGACTTATTAGAACTAGTGTTTGGGTCAACGCTTGCTTAACCAGTTCAAAAGATTGTTTGGCTTACAAAGTCCACTTAACTCCTATTTCCTTTTTGAGCATGTTTGTAATATTTCTCAAAATTTTATCGAGGTTAGGGATGAATCTCCTTAAGAAGTTGATTTTCCCAATGAAAGACTGCAATTTCTTAATATTTCTAGGATGGCTGATTTGCAATATGCCTTCAATCGTTTTGGGATCTATTTTGATTCACTCTTTAGAGATGATGTGGCCTAGGAGTTTTCCTTCCTGGAGACCAAATAGTGTTTTCTTGGGATTCAAAGACAGGCCATATTTCCTACATTTTTCAAAAACTATTCTCAAGTGGACTAAGTTCTCTTCATCATTCTTAGAATAGACAGTGATGTCATCAAGGTAAATGACTATGAAGTAGCCTATGTCCATGGCCCTTTGGAAAGTGGCCCCTGCATTCATCAACCCAAATGGCATTTTAACATACATGGATTTATCCCAAGGTGTGGTAAAGGCATTTTTGTGATGATCGCTTGGGAATACTAGAATTTGGTTGTAACTGGAAAAACCATCAAACAGTGAGATTCTCTTAGAGCCAACTACCTTTTGAAGCATGTGGTCCATTTTAGGTAAGGGATAGTTATATTTCAAGGAGGAACTATTTATATTTCTAAAGTCAATGAAAATTCTAATCTCCCCGTTCTTCTTCCTAACTGACACAAGGTTGGAAACACACTCTAAGTATCTAAGGGAAACTATGATCCCAACAGCACACATATTTCTAATTTCTTGTTCAACTAAAGGTAGTAAAACCAGGTTTATTCTCCTTAATTTTTTCTTGAAAGGTTTTCAATTTTCATTGAGAGAGATTTTGTGTTGAATAATGCTTGTTTCGTATGATTTTAAGTCTTGATACCCCCATGTAAACACATCTTTAAACTCCTTAAAAAGCTCAATATACTTCTATTTTATGTGAGGAGGAAGGGTCTTGGAGAGTTTAATCATTTTGGGTTCCTTTATGTTTCTTATGTTGAATTCTTCAACATCAGTCTCAGTAGATTCTATTTTTGGTTTTTTAGCCACATCATTAAAATCGAACAATTCTTCTAATGGTGCAATCCCTCTTGGCAATGTGTCATTTTTGCATTGTAAGACTTCCAAGCATTTTTGTTCTAGATCTTAAAATATTTCAGCCTCATAAGGATTTGTAAGCAGATATATATCAGTAAAAGAGGGCAGCTCTGTTTCATGATCTTTATCTTCAGAAAAAACATCTCTCTCATGTTCTAAGATAGATTCAATCAATGTAAATTCATTCCTAGATTGCAGAAAATCATCAATTTTTTCATCACCCTCAAATACTTGCCAATGGTTAATGTTATCAAGAATTGTAGGACAATGTTTGACTTTGATAGGGTATTTTTTGTTTGCGGGTGGTATTTGGAAATTCTGGCAGCAAAGGCGAGCTCATTGGCGAGGCTATTTTTGGCTCTAGGAATGTAAGTGAGCTCATATTTCTCAAAATTTTTGAGGAGGACTAGGGAAGAATTTATGTACTTTGTTAATCTTGAATTCTTGGCTGAGTATTCACCTTTGATTTGTGTAATGACAAGTTCTGAATCTCCTTGGTCTGATATTTTCTACGCTCCTAAGTCTTTAAGTAAGTGCAAAGCAAGGAGGAGAGCCTCATATTCTGCAATGTTATTAGTGTACTATAACTCTAGCCTGTAAGAATGACCCTCATTTGTGTTATGTATCCATACACTAGCTCCTAAACTAGCCTTGCCACAAGAGCCATCAAAGCTCATGTTCCAAAGTGTTTCTACTTCATGTTTGTCACTGAGTTGTTGTTCAGGGCTACTAGAGTTTTGGTTATCATTTTCTTCATTTGAGGGTGAGTGTGAGTGTTTCGGAGGGCCTAGTTCTTTCTTATTTCCTTTCACTTGTCCACCAATCTCATTTTTATTATACAAGATAAAATAATCCAAGTTTGAATGAATGGAATAAACTGGGGTGTTTTTTGGCCTCTCTAGGCTACTCACCATATACTTCATGTGGGATTCTCGGTATAACATCCTAGTTTGATTGAAGATAAGGATAGTAGCATATGAAATATCCATTTGGAGGCTACCTTGAAGTTGGCTCCCTATGATCTGGACAAAAGCATGCCATACTTCGAGTGAATATCAACAACCACTATGTCCATGAATAGACTCTTAGCAGGTAATTGCACCAAAGTGATACACAGATCCTTGATTAGACGCAAACATTTAACTCTACTCGAATCGAAAGAGTATACGTCTTTGTAAGGTTTGGTTATTTCTAGGCCTGATATTTCCATGACCACCTTAGGCGTGAGGTTGTACGAGGCACCAGAATCTAGCATGGAATTGTGAAATATTTTTTCATGTATGCTCAGGCTAACATAGAAAGGAGGGACAACTCCTTCATGATATTTTCCCTCTACTTTGGGATCAAACAAAAGCTAGAGTTTATCATCAGTTAAGTTTAGAGTCTCTATATCGTTCCCTATGTTCAGAACTTTCAAAACTTGAGATTTGTATGTGCCTTGAGTAATCAGTTCAGTGAGAGGCATGGTTATCTTAATTTTAGCAATCTCTCCTTCAAAGCTGAAAGGAATTTGTGTTTTGGTCATATTTACATTAGTTTTATCAGTCATAAATTTTTCTACATTTTTAATTTGCTGATTTTGATTTGGGGCTTTAGAAAATAAAAAAAATTCAAGGCCACTAGTAGAGGTACTAGGGCAGCTTGTGTCACCACTTGGTTGGCTAGTTTTGTCTTTATTAGGATCAGTTTTCTTAGCCATAGTGTTGTTATTGTCTATTGTTCTTTTAAGACTGTTTTTGGAGGTTTTCCTAACAGTAGTGTCTAAGTTGTTCTTCCTAGATTTGTCTTGGTTTTTCTTACTCCTAAGATCACATTGCCTATGGACTTCCATTATGGTGTTTTCCAATCCCAACTCATAGTCTTTAGAATCTTCATAGCTCGTTTCATTTAGATTCGAGGAGAAGAAACCTTGTTCTTCTTCTGTGAGAAAAAAATCATCCTCATTATCAAAGGCTATTAAGTTTAGATGATTTCCATTCGGTTGTTAAATATCTATTTCCCCTTCATCTTTATAGCTATCTTGGAAGGGTGGCCTGATTTGTTGATCATTTTCCTTTTTTCTGATTTGGGGTGGGTCTCTTCTAAATTTCTGATTCTGGTTTATATTTTGGGGGTTCCGCTGGTTGTCCCTAGGAGGTGTTCTTTCGTTTATTCTTATTCTCTTCATCATTCCTTCCATGGTTCTAAGTAGGTTGTCAATATTGGAACCAAATGAGGAGGTTGAGGGCATGGTTTCATCTTCATAGGTTACCCTCTTTTCTGACCTTAGCCAAGCTCTCTTTTCAATTAACTTGGCCTCTACATTTATAGCTCCCTTTTGCATGTCTTCCAAAGTTAGGGGCTCTCTTTCTCTTAGCTGATAAGCCATGTCTAGGTGAAAACCTTCCAGAAATTTAGCTAATGCTAGGCCTAGTGGGGGTTTCATTTTTGGTGGTAGTGCATTGTAAACACTATTGAACCTAGTGCAATAGTCTTGGACACTTTCCCCTGTGTTTCTTTCAAGATTGCTATATTCTGATAAGATCTCGAGAGGATTTTTATTAATCTCCCATTTGTTTACAAAATTCTAGTAAAGGGAAGGGAGATCGTGTATGCTGTTGGGAGTTAGGTTTTAAAACCATTTTTTAGCTTCTCCTTCTAGGCTTTGGGCAAACATCCTCATCTTCATGATTTCTTCTTCTAATTACATGTAGTCAAAAACATCAAAGGGAGATTTCAAGACAGAGTTTAGATAGAATCAGATAAGCAGGGCTTACCATGAATCATATTTGTAAACTAGTATATTAATCCAATGATGAAATAAACAGGCTTATATGGACCTAAGGAGCAACTAATAATTCCTTAAACTAACCCAGCAGAGGAAAAGATAAATACAATAGGAAACAACAGGACTGAGGTGTCTCAAACAACATTTCTCATCCTATACTCTTCTGAGCTATTGCAATATAGAAATATGGACATATGATAAACAAGAAAACATGAAAAAATAAGAGATACATCACCATTAACTAAACCCAGGGATCTTACAAGCAAGCCTTCATTATCATCAATCAAGGAAAATCATCCACAAACTCCACAACACCAAATTTCTCTTCAACCTCCAAGAACCATGTATTTCTCTCAAACTCATTAAAATCCCACTCTTACTATGAATCCTCATGCTCTATATAAAAAGCAAGGAGGAGGAAAACCTAAAAGATTATATAGAATTATATTGACTAATCAGAAGTATCTCTATTGTCCTTGAGGCCTTGCAAGGCCCAAGGCACAAAAATATCTAAAATAAATATCTTTTCGGCCATTTTTAGAAATTAAATTGACCTTTAGGCTTTGACAAGCCTCCTAAAACTTTCCAAATGCACATTTTGACGTTTCAACCATAGGAGCATAGCATTGTTCTTCTAAATTGAATTTTATGCTAGGAGCGTAGCACAGGAACAAGAAAAATGGGTCTTCTTACAACAATGTTTTGGAGGCCTTCCCGATGTCGGAAAAGGCTCCATGATGGCTCGCTGGACGACCCTTGAAGTATAAATTCCATATATATCCTTTTTTTTTTTCTGATTTGACCTCTTTAACCTATTCAAAAATTGAAATTTCCAAGACTGGTAGGAGCACAACACATGTCTTGAAAAGCAGGCGGAATGGTGAAAAATTGGGTGTTTTTGACCCTTTTGGAGGACCAAAACAACTTCAATTGATCTAAAACTTGGTGAGAATGATGTACGAATGATGAGGAACTCAAAAATTCAAGCCTTTCCTCTTGAAGATTCCCTGAAAAAGAGTGTAGCACCAGGTGTGTTGTGCTCCTAGCCTCAAAATTTGCGAAAAGCAAAAACTTGTCAAAATTCTCCCAAACTTGGTGGAAGTATGCCTCATGGGCCTTGGGAGACTTGTAGAGAAGCTTGAGAAAAATTACCAAGGTTAGTCATGATCTTTTATTATTTTAGTGCTTGGATCTCATTTTGGGCCTTTTTGAGTTTCGCCCGTGCAAATTGGTTTCTTTGGGCATAATGCTTAGTCATTCTTCTTTGCAACTCCAAGTATTTGTTAACTTTCTCCAGCTTGGCCTCAAGGTGTATGTTGGCCCTCTTAAGCCATGATTCCCTATTATGTTCAATTTCCATTGCAAGGAGCTCATTGAGAGAAATTTGTTGTGCTTGGGCTGATTCTTCTTCCCTCTACTTTACCAATGCTTTGTTTAGACCCATAGTTCTAGGTCTCCTTCCAGTTTGACCTTCTTCATCTTCAATTTCTTCATAAGTGCCCATGAAATCTTCCAGCTTCACCTGTGCCCTGTGAGCCTCTTTCCAGTACCTGAGTTTTCTTGTTTCATAGATGGCCTATTGGGCACTCATTTGCTTGTTGTGAATTTGATAGAAGTGAATGACATCTTTTTCTCTTTCTAATTCATCTTCTAATTCCTTGATTTGTGCATTCCAATCTTGGAGAAGGGAGTTTGAAATTCTCATTTCATTCCCATCATTAGTATCTATGTGAATAATTTCAAACTCTCTTTCCTCTTCATGATTTTCTTCTTCCTCTTTCACTTTTTTCTTACCTTTTTCAATATTTTGAGTTGAGGATTGCATGGCCCTTTGCACTTTGGAAGCATCAAACACATGGCTCTCTCCTCTTTGATAGGTACGATGGAAAGCTGCAACGAGTTTCATTTGAATACCTCGATCATTGGTGACCTTAGGGCTGCTCTTCTTCTCATAAATGATCCCTGTATGTGTGTATTCTTCTTCTTGTTCTTGAATGCCTTCTTGAGAGGCACTTTCATTTCCTCTTATGCTAGTATCACTGCCTTGATCTTCACCATTGTTATCTTCTTCCATTTTCTCTATATTTTCATCCTCAATGTTTACAACATTATCATTTTCATCGTCTTTTTATTTTTTTTCATGGTTGTGTATTCATCATTTCTTGTTGCATTTTCATCCTCTTGGATGCCCTTTGAGTTCATGGGATCACTTTAATCACAATTGTTAGGGATATTAGTCATTAGGTTTTCTTCATTATGATTATCATTAGCCCCTTCACTGTTTGGCCCAATGTCTTCATTATTTGGCCCACTGTCTTCACTTTCAAAATCTACCTCTGTCTCTGCATCTTCATTCTCTGTATTATTTCTTACATTTTCTGTGGGGTCACTGTTAGAGGCATCTTCATTAGTTTCTCCTTCATTTTGAATGCCACTTTCTTGCTCATTATGTGTGTCTATACCCACACTAATTTTCCCACATTATTCACTATTTTTCCCACTGCAATTTTCTTCAAACACTATCTTTTCTTGACTGTTATTCTCATATTTGTCACTGCCCCTTTTATCACTACTATTGGGATTACTGTTTTCTTCTTTACCTTCACTATTTTTCTCATCAAAATCTGCCACTATCCCTAGACTATCATTGGTTTCTTCATCTTCATCTAGCTCACTGCCTTTGTCTCTATGTTCACTTTTTGGTTTACTGCCTTTGTCACTATTTTATTCTTCATAAACACTTTCTTCTTTGTCCTCTTCCTCATCAATTTCTTATTTTTCCTCTTCCTCATCACTTTCTTCACTTTCATTTTCCTCTCCCTCATTATTTGTTTCTTCCTCTTGACTGTCATTTTCTTCTTTACTTCCAAGTTCATCTTGACTGGCATGTTCATCTTGGTCATTGGTTTCTTCCTCTCTGTCACTGCTTTCTTCTTTTTCTGAGGCTTTAGGAGAAGGTGAAAGAGGGAGACTTGTTTGGGGAGAGGATTCATGTGAAGAGGACAATTCATGGTCAGTGAGGGGTGATGGAAGAGTGGAGGAAGGTGGATGAGATGATGATGGTAAACTTTGCTGAGGAAGAGGATATGGATTTGTGAAAACATCATGGGCGATGAAAAATTCCCATGGGATGCCTTGTTGCTCTAATTGGTGTAAGAAAATCATCTTGATAAGGGAATGATGAAAAATACTTGACATCTATTTTGAGGGAGGCCTCTTTTTCACAATGGATGAAATTATATCGATACTTTTATAAAGGTAGTAGGGAAAATGTAGAAGCTTAGCCTTATTGAAATGTATGAGTAGTCTTATGTGGTAGGAATAGATCCTGGAAAACCTACCCTCGTAGCTAAAGTATTTCATAATGATTTTTATTAAAGGAGAATATCTTTACAACAAATGGGAAAAGGGGAAAATAGTTTTGCAATCAGCTTGGAAACTTGGTTTCAAGAAGCGTTGATAATGGCTTGGGTCCATATACACCTATTTGAACATTTTTTCTCACATGCAAGGTATTCTAGTGTCCATATAGATTGAATTGGTGGTCGGCTCAAAATTCACTCCAGCTATATGTACTTAGTGGTCATGGAGATTAAGAACAAAAAGTTTCGTCAGCTGAGGGTGACTTTGGACTCTCTGTACTTTTTCACAGAAGTCATAGCATCCTACCCCTTGGAAATATGAAGCTATAGAAGGAGAGGTTGTCAATTCTTTAGTGTTTATAGGCTCAAACCTATTTTCTTTCCCACGCCTCCTTTGTTGTTCTCTAGGCCTCTAGCCTCTCTCACCACTATCAACACTTCCTTCTCTACACATTTTGTCCTTTACTTTTTCCTTTGAAAACAAAACCCTAATCTGATTGGGAGATGATATGGAGAGGGAAAATGAGAGGTTAATGAGAATGAGACAGGTTGTGACTGCAAATGAAGGGGAAGGATGAGTGAAGAACAAAATTTTGGGCCTTAGTGTGTTCTTAGTATGTAAATGGATGGTTTCCCTTTGAACAAGAGGGTTGTTAGCAGGGAATTAGGTGTTTTTTCTCCTTCCTTAAGGTTTTTTTACAGTCCCTTTAAGTTCACCATCCAAATTTCTCTATACTTTTTCCTTTAGATAGTATGAAAAGGTATGGAAAACCTAAATACCTCTAAAAAATTCTTCACAACTGAAGAAAAGTACATAGGAGTGCAGCACGGGCCAATCGGGTGGCTTCTGCATGTCCTGTTGGGCGCAACATGGGCGAGGTCCGAACGAGCAGTCAGGTCCCCCTGGGTAGCCCTGAACAAACAGGAGCATATCACAGGCTATCAGGTCAAGCGGCCATTGCACGAGGTGTCATGTCTTCCTGGCAGCTCTGAATGCATAGGAGCGTAGTGTTGGACTCCTATGCACGAGGTATCGTGTCCTCTTGGGAACCCTGAATGCACAAAAGTGCAACGTCGAGTGCTTCTGCATGAGGTGTTGTGTCCTCCTGGTAGCCCTGAATGTAGAGGAGCACTGCGTCGGGTGCCTCTGCACGAGGTATCGTGTCCTCTTGGTAGCCTTGAATGCAAAGTAGCGTAGCAATTCGGGCACCTCTCTACAAGTTGTCGAGCGATGGCCCTGCGTGTAGTGCTGTGCTACAGGCGCATAGCGCCTCTTTGGAAAATACACAAGAAACACAAAAATGGGTGTAATGAAACTTTACAGGAGTGCATCGCAAGATTTTTGTTCGAAAATCTACCGGAGAAGCCTAAAAACCTGAAAAAAAAACCCACCTTGACTAATGTTTTATTTTTGTCTTTTTACCTTCACTGATATTTCTTTTTCTCTTGTGTAGGAGGTGACTTAAGTATAAAAAATGATTCCTTTGTTGGATGTTTCTAAACACACCTTTTTTCCTTTGGCCACTTTTGTTTATTGCAGGTGCCATAACACAGTGTTTTGTTTTCTTTGTCATTCTTTGGAATTTTGGCATCTTTAGTCACTTACTCAGAAAACTCATGATTTTTTTCGTTTTTCACTTTGACACTTTGAACTTATGATCTCTTTCTTTTGACCATTTTGATGCATATTGACTGTTCTTTAGAGTTTTGTCTCCTTCACACTGATACTTTTTTCAATCTGTCTTTTTGGTACAGTAAAACAATGTGCCTTAATAAGACTTGTAATTCATTCCCGGACATCATTTTTTAATCTTTGTCTGCTTTCATCAGGGAGGTCTCTCAATTTTATTTGTTGCTTCAATGAATTTTTAATCTATGAAGAGTTGTTGTTAGGTCGCTATATTACTAGTATAGTCCCTTATTGTTGTTAGTGTAACCCCCTTATTGTTATTATTGTACCGCTGTAACCCCCATATTGTTATTATTGTGCCCTTAAATTATTATTTTTAGGCTAGCTAGGATTACATTGTGGCCACACTAGGATTACATTGTGGCCCCATGGACTCCTATATATAGAAAGGAGGTTTTGTAATTTGTATCATCCAAGAATTTTTCATTCATGTAATTTGTTGGAGGTTTCCCCCTTGAAGTGACTTATTTATAAGGCGTTGATATCTCTTTTCTTTTATTTTTGGAGCTGGTTTCACAACATTTGGTATCAGAGCTTTGAGATTCTAGGGTTTCGCTACTCCAAACAGGTCATCGTGCCATTTTTGCTATAATTTTTTTCTACGAAGTTTCAGAATCTGAAATTTTTAGAGTCTAAAGCTGAAACCTGAGGAAACTCGTCGCAAAATTTCAGAGCTTGGTTTGAAACATTTTTGGAGATATGATTTGTGGAAGGTATTGCTTTTTTAGGCTCATAAATTTCATCTCAAAGAGGTGATCATGGGAAAATCTTCATAACTCTCTCTCTGAGCATTGGATTGGAGTGTCGTAAAAAGTGGTCACAATTACATGGACTGTAGTTTCGTTTCTATCAATTTCAAAGCTAAAAGATGAAATAGTGACACGTGGGAAGTCGTACGAGTTCGCTATACTAAATCAGTCCATAATTAGGTCATTGTGGGAGATTGGACATAACTTTACCTTGGAAAATCCAAATCAAGTAAGACCTATGGAATTCGAAATATAATTCAGAAGGATACCTCAGTGCCAAATTTTAGATATTGAAGAGCATCAATCACAAATATAATCCAATTTCAATATCGAGCTCCTCAAAAGCAAGAAAAAGGTGTGTATTTTTTTCAGAATTACATAAGACTTGTTTGAAGAATCAATTTGAATTGATTCCAAGGGCATATTGTAGAATAGATATTAGTATTGGGTTCTAAAAAATGCCCCATAAAAATAATTCAACACCCATTAAGCCTTCTATGTTGGGTATGTGTTATATTCTTTCCATGAATAATCACACGCAGGGGGGGGGATAGCTCCGTTAGTATCAGGGTCATAGGGGTCGCTAGCTGCCACCCATAATGTGGTCTGTAGTTCCCCACGAAAATTTTTGGTCTCATTTCTGTGGGTTGTCCGTTACCATGGTTTTGGTGGCATGGTGGGCATGGTTTGGTAGCGTACTGCTACTTTTCTGCCCTCTCGGTATTTGTAGCAGATTTGGTCATGAAACTATTTAAGTTATGTTCTAATCTAGGGTTAATGGATTGGGGTTTATGTATGCTTCGGCATGTATATATATGTGTTGTAACACTAAAAGGAATATAATGAAATATCAAGTTGGTCGTCCCGATTTGGGATCCAGGGGAAAATCTCTGTGTTTATCTGTTTTATGTTTTATGCTCTCGTTATTATTTATTTTCCGTTATAAGATTCATGTGTAGATAATTTCTGTTTAGGGTTAAAACCTACATTTGGTATCGAAGCTGTTTTGGCTTCAAGGGGACGCCTTTGCTGCTGAGGGTTTTTTTCTCGGGCTTGAGGTAGACCTTGTTCAGTGGGAGATCTGCGGGATCGATTCTCGTTATGGAACAAGATGTGACAGTGGTTGTTGATAGACTGGACACCGTTGACAAAGCTTCTTGATTTGGCTAAGTCACAGAGGAGATCGTTCGGTGGATAAAGACCGGGCAACGCGGTGGAGCCCAGGTACCAACCAATGGAGCCACCGTCGATCAAGAAGGAAGAAACTCGACCGAAGGCGAAGACAACACGGTTGTGTGTCTCAGATTCAGTATTGTTGAATGTGTCTGGGGAAGCTACGGCGAAGAATTTTTGGGAAAAACTTGGGACTTTGTACCAATCTAAGTCTCTGGTGAATAAGTTGTTCCTGCAGAAAAATTTGTATAACCCGAGGATGAAGGATGGAGACTCAATGACAGAGCATTTGAACGCCTTCAATACTGTGGTAAGTCAGCTTTCATCTGCTGATATTAAAATCTCAGATGAAGATAAGTGCATCAGTTTGTTAGAATTTTCTACCGTTATCATGGGAAAGTCTCTGTTATTGCACAGGTAGCAATACAACTACCTTGAATTTGATATGTTTGGTTCTAAACTTGTCACAAGTGATATGAAATGAGACGGAGAAATATGGAGGGCCAGAATGGAGATGCCTTATCTGTACGAGGAAGGTCCCAAAACAGAAACAAGAATAAGGTTTCCAGTGGGAGATCTAAATCTAGACGGAGATCTAAATCTCCTGGAAAGTTTTTAAAGGTATGCTGGAAATGCAGAAAGGAAGGGCACTACAAAAGGGAGTGCAGTTCTAAATCTCCTGAGAAAGGAAAGGGATCTGATGATTCTCCTTCTGCAGAGGAAAAAACTACCTCGGATGAATGTGGGGATGTGTATTTGGCTTCTTCTTCAAATACACATGTGGATCATGAGTCATGGTTGATTGACTCAGGTGCATCGTTTCACTTCACTCCCCATTGGGAGTGGTTATGCGAGTATGAGAAATATGATGGTGGTGATGTCTTCCTAGGGGATGATAGGAAGGCTAGAATCATCAAACGTGGAAAGGTCAAGCTGAAGCTACAAGGTGGAAGGATTAGAACACTTCCTGGTGTTCTGTATATTCCTGCATTGGCCAGAAATATGATTTCTGTAAGAAAGATGGATGATGCAGGTGTAAAAATAGTGTTCGAGAAAGATGCTTGCAAGATGGCTTGGGGATTATTAATGCAGGGAGTTCGAACTGGAACTATGTACAAGCTACAAGGTAGCACTATTATTTATGGGTGTAATAGTTCTGTGGTTCCTGAAAGTGGGGCGGAAAGCCTAGCTGTCACTGAAGAAAATACCATGCTATGGCATCAAAGGATTGGACATATTGGAGAGAAGGGCCTTCGGATACTGCATAGAAATAATATGGTAGAAGGAATGTCTAATTTCTCTCTGGATTTCGGTTTTTGTGAACATTGTGTATATGTGAAGCAGAATCGGGTGAGTTTCCCTTCTGGTGCTAAGAGGGTGAACAAGATATTAGAACTTGTGCACAGTGATGTGTTTGGACTTGTGTCAGTTCCGTCACTGGGAAAGTCTGTGAACTATGTTTCATTCATAGATGACTTCTCAAGGAATACATGGATATATTTCTTGAGGAAAAAAACTGAAGTCCTTGAAAGATTTAAATAATTTAAGGCTCTGGTGGAGAGCCAGACAGAGAAGAAGATAAAGGCGCTGAGGACAGATAATGGTGGGGAGTTCTGCAAGAAGGAATTTGAAGAGTTCTGTAAGAAGTGTGGTATAGCATGGCAGAAGATTACTCCATACACACCTCAGCAAAATGAAGTTACAGAAAGAATGAACAAAACACTGATGGAAAAGGCAAGAAGCATGCTTAGTGGTACCAGGTTAGGACAAGAATTCTAGGTAGAGGCAGTGGAGACTGTATGCTATCTGGTTAACATATCACCTTCATCAGTGTTGGAGGATAAGACTCCAAATGAGGTATGGACTGGTAAGAAACCCTCTCTTTCACATCTAAGGGTATTTGGATGTGATGCATATGTGCATGTTCCAAAGCAGAAAAAGATCAAGTTGGATAATAAATCTGAAAGGTGCATCATTATTGGGTATAAGGATGGTTTAAAAGGTTACAAGCTTTGGAACCCGAAAACAAGGAAGGTTGTGTACAGCCGAGATGTGGTGTTTAGAGAGGTGAAAGATGTTGTTAAACATGAATTCATACCAAAGGAACCTGAAAATATAGAGTTTGAGCTAAAGGAGTATGAATCAAACTCAACATCGGAAGAAGATTCAGAAGAGGAAGAGCCACAAACTCCAGCTGTGAGAAGATTATCTCGGGAAAGAAGACAACTAGAAAGGTATAGTCCATCTGCTTTCTGTTCAAATTTTTCTTTAACTATAACTGATTATGATCCTAGAACTATCAGGGAGGCAGTAGATTCAAAGGATGGAAAACTCTGGAAGGAGGCCATGGTTGATGAAATGGCATCCTTGCATAAAAATGAGGCATGGGATTTGGTGGAGTTGCTGGCTGGAAGGAAGCTCATCGGGAGAAAATGGGTGTTTAAGAAGAAGATGAATGTAGAAGGCAAGGTGGAGAAATACAAAGCTCAGTTTGTAGCAAAAGGTTATTCACAGGTGCTGGGAATTGATTTTGGTGATATTTTTTCTCCTGTTCCCAAAGCTACTTTTATTAGATTACTTTTATCTGTTGCTGGTGCATTTTATTTTGAGATAGAACAGATGGATGTGAAGACATCATTTCTTCACGGGGATCTAGAAGAGGAGATCTACATGAAGCAACCTGAAGGCTTTATGGTGAAGGGTAAGAAAGAACTGGTATGCAGGTTGAAGAAGTCTCTGTTTGGGTTAAAACAGTCACGAAGGATGTGGTATCAAAAATTTGATACCTATATACGGGGACTTGGATTCACCAAAAGAAAGGAGGATCACTATGTTTATTTTAAATTAATTGGTAACCGTGTTATTTATTTGGTCTTGTATGTGGATGATATGTTGGTGATTGGAAATGACAAAGAAATTATCCAAGATTTGAATACCCAACTGTTATCCAAATTCGACATGAAGGATCTTGGTGCTGCAAACTATATTTTGGGCATGGAAATTAAGAGAGATCGGGCAAAGATGAAGCTCTGGTTAAACCAGAGGAAGTATGGCGAGACTATATTGTAGAGGTTCAATATGTAGGATAGTAAACCAGTGAATGTTCCTATTCCTGTAGGTGTAAAGCTATTTGTTGAACAATGTCCCACGACACAAGAAGAAGACGAGGATATGTCCCGTGTTCCATATGCAAGTGCAGTGGGAAGCCTGATATATGCAATGATATGCACTAGACCAGACATTTCACATGCAGTGGGAGTATTGCGTAGGTTTATGTTAAACCCAAGGAAGGAGCATTGGACAATAATGAAGTGGGTTTTTAGATATTTACGTGGCACTAGTGATTATGGCTTGTGCTACCAGGGAAGAACAGGATTGGAGAGAATGTTGGAAATTCGTGGCTTTGTTGATGCAAACTAGGCTGGAGATCTAGACCAAAGAATATCTACAAGTGGGTATGTGTTTAGTGTATTTGGAGGCGCAGTGAGTTGGATGAGTAGAAGACAGTCTGTAGTGGCTCTTTCAACTACATAGGTAGAATACATGGCATCCACTCATGCAAGCAAGGAATCAGTTTGGTTGCAGAGATTGTGTTCAAATATGGGTTGGTACAGCAAGCTATATGGATAGACTGTGATAGCCAAAGCGAAATTTTCTTGGCTAAGAACCCTTCTTATCATTCAAAGACAAAGCACATTGATGTTTAATATCACTTTGTTAGAGACATGGTTGAGGCTAAAAGGGTTTTGCTGGTAAAGGTGGACACTTTGAAGAATGTTGCAGATGCATTGATGAAGTCTGTGAGCAGTCAGAAGTTCTCTTGGTGTAGAGAAACAATGGGTGTTGAAGAATTGGGTCAGTGACTAAGCTCCCCTATGGCCCCTTACAGAAAGAAAACAATAAGTGGGAGAGTGTTGGGTATGTGTTATATTCTTTCCACGACTAATCACGCGTAGGGGGGTAAGAGGGGGGGGCGATAGCCCCCACTGTCAGGGTCTGGGGCAGCACCCTGGCGAAATTTTTTTGGTCCTTTATTTCCACTGGGTGGTCCGCACCCATGGTTTTTTGCATGGTTTTGCACATGGTTTTGGGGTACAATGGTTTTCGGCCCCTGGTATTTTTGTAGATCCGGTCAAGGGAACTACGATTATGTTCTAATCTAGGGTTAATGGATTGGGGTTTATGTATGCTTCGACATCTATATATATGTGTTGTAACACTAAAAGGAATATAATGAAATATCAAGCTGGTCGTCCCGATTTGGGATCCAGGGGAAAATCTCCGTGTTTATCTATTTTATGTTTTATGCTCTAGCTATTGTTTATTTTCTGTTATAAGATTCGTTTGTAGATAATTTATGTTTAGGGTTAAAACCTACATTCATAAGGCTCTACTATGACTCATGAAGATGAATAATTGCAACATGATCTATCAAAATTACAAGAGCAAGTGCACAAAATTTTGCTCTTGCAAAGAGCAACAAAAAATGAAATGGAAGTTTTGAAGAAAGGCGTGGAAGTAAAGATGGATGGTTTGAAGAAAAATATGGATGGTTTGAATAAAGACGTGGAATCTAAGATGGATGAAATGGAAGCTAAGATCGATGAAAATAAGAAAGACAACATGGAAAACATGAAGAATGATCTAAAAGCAGACATGGAAGGTTTGAAAAAGTTGATACAAGAAATGTTTGCTAATGGTGAAAAGATAGTAGAGGAAACTCATGATGAGAAAAAAATAAATGTTAATCATGACTTCATAAACTCTAATGTTGGTGGGAAGAACAACCATATTCCAAAAATGGATATGAGGAAGTTTGATGGAAATCATCCTGTAACATGGATACTACATATGGAGCAATATTTTGATCTCCATAATGTGCAGAACAAACAAAAGGTACGCATTGCAACTTTACATTTAGAACAAAATACATTTGTATGGTATTGATGGCTTTGCTTCTGTAAAAAAAAATTCACTTGGTCAATTTTTATGGAGGAAATGATAGCACATTATGAGGGTACAAAGAGAAACACCTTCTTTAGCCAATTGATAAATCTCAAACAAAAGGGTTTAGTGGGGGAGCACATTGAGGACTTCCAAAAATTGAATATAAGGGTAACTAATATTCCAGAGGAACATATGATTGATCTCTTCATAGGTACTTTAAAGGATAACATCCAACATGAAGTTCACGTTTTGGAACCTGATTCATTGGAGAAGGCATTCAGGTTGGCAAGAAAAATTGAATGTAAAATTATGGCGACAAGGAAGCCTACCACTCACTTCTATAAAGAGGGAAGTGTTGCTACTCCTATATTTCCACAACCTAAAAGGTTGACACCACAACAATTGGAAGAAAAAAGAGCAAAAGGGCTTTGCTACAGTTGTGATAGCAAATACACTAAAGGTCATAAGTGTGCTGAGAAGAAATTATTTTACATAGATTGTGAAGAGGAAGAAGAAAATGAACAAGAAGAGGATATACACTAGGAACTAGCCCTAGAAGAGGAAGAAATGAATCCGACCATATCATGTAATGCACTGGCAGGAATTACCACTCCTCAAACTCTCAAGATAGCAGGACAGATCAAGAAGAAAAAGGTAATAGTGTTGATTGATTCAGGTAGCACCCATAATTTTATTCATTGTTAGGTAGCCAAGGAATTAAATTGTTTCCTATACCCAGCACCAGAATGTCAAGTGATGGTTGCAAATGGAGGAACTATAAATTGCTCTGGAAAATGCCATAATATCAAGCTAATCATGGGGGAATATGTATTGACTAGTCCAATGCTTGCCATTCCTATGGGAGGTGCTGATGTTGTACTAGGAGTACAATGGTTACAATCTTTGGGGACGGTAGCTTTTAATTTTCAAGAACTTTTCTTGAAAATTTTTTCAGAAGGAAAGGAAGTTGAATTACGAGGTATTGCAGGGAAGCCAGGAAGGATAATAAGCTCTAATGTCATGACAAAGCTTCTAAAGAAAGAACAACGAGGCGTAATTGCACAATTATGCTCACTAGAAGTTCCAACATCAAATCATCTATTTCTGCAGATCTCCAACAAGTCTTGGACAATCATTCCAAGGTGTTTGAAACTCCCAAAGGACTCCCACCTATTCGTGATCATGATCATGCTATTCATTTGATTCCAGGAAGTGTTCCTCCAAACATCAGCCCTTATAGATATCCTTACTTCCAAAAGAGCGAAATTGAACGTATGATTGCAGAAATGTTAGAGGCGGGTATAATTCAACCTAGTCAAAGTTCTTTCTCTGCTCCTGTATTATTGGTACACAAGAAGGATGGATCATGGCGCATGTGTCCGGATTATAGGGAGCTCAATAAGCTCATCATTAAAGATAAATTTCCCATTCCTGTGATTGATGAATTATTGGATGAATTACATGGAGCAATTTATTTTACCAAGTTGGATCTTCGTTCAGGATATCATCAAATTAGAATGAAGACTGAAGATATTCCAAAACAACATTTCAAACTCATGAGGGTCATTATGAATTTTTGGTCATGCCTTTTGGCCTTACCAATGCACCTTCTACATTTCAAGGGTTGATGAATTCCATTTTCAAACCCTTCCTTAGAAAATTTGTGCTAGTATTTTTTGATGATGTACTAATCTACAGCAGGTCTTGGAAGGATCATGTTGAACATGTTGACAGGGTGCTCAAACTATTGCAGGAGAAACAATTATATGCAAAACATCCAAATGTTTCTTTGGAGTACAAGAGGTGGAATATCTGGGTCATATTGTATCTCACGAGGGTGTTAAGGTAGACCCTAACAAAATTAAAGCCATTAAGGAATGGAAATTCCCCACAACCATAAAGCAGTTGTGAGGATTTCTCAGGTTAACAGGGTATTATCGCAAGTTTGTTAAGAAATATATATTTCTATAAACAAAATTCATGAATCTTGTGAGTTCTAAGAAGTAACACTGCCTTCATTATCCTTAGGATAAATTTCTACTATTCTACTACTCTACCAAGGTATGGCAAATCTCTTGCTCCTAGAAGACCAAATAGAAGATCAAATCATAGACTTATGCCCCTCATTCTCACTAAGTTTTCCACCTCTAACTTTACCACTTTGTTTCTAATTTCCTAAGCCTTCTACTTTTACACCCTGGTTTGCCAAGTAGCCTAAACCTTTTCCCCTATTCACCAAGTGCCTCAAGCAGTGGTGATTTTAAAATCCCTTCATAGGCTCTTTAGATAAATCAAAGATTTTAGTTTCTAGGATTGCAATGCATAAAGGTTTGTCAAAACCCTGTTTTCACCTCCAAACCCTCATTCAGCTTTTTAAGTCAAACACCTATTCCAAAAGACCTCCCAATAGGTCATGTAGGGTCTCCTAGGTTATACATTAGTCTGGTTTTCTAAAAACTCACTATTTTACATATTCCCAAAGGTGAAATCACATGAAAATGGAGATGAGCTCATGATTGTCCAAGGGTATCAAAAGGCCTTCAAGGAAGGACCCCCTAGATCAGAGCATAAAATCTGCAAAAAGACAGTAGCCTATCTTGAAGCATTTCTATGGGAATGGTTTATGATGGTTATCAGCAGAAGAAAGGCAGGGTAAGAAGCTAAAAATCCTCAAGGACATCCATAGCAGAAGAGAAACAACATGCCTAATTTCACAAAGAGGATTATGGTTTCATGACTAATTGGCTATGAGGTGTTGCCCAACAAAGATGCCCATACAAAGTATCATGAATACAGAGGTACATAAGCACAACTGTTGTGAAACCAACTCCAAAAATAGAAGAAAAGAGATATCAATGCCTTAGAAATAAGCCACTTCGAGGGGGCAACTCCAATAAATTACATGAATGAAAAATTCTTGGATGATACAAATTACAAAACCTCCTTTATATTTATAGGAGTCCATGGGATCACAATGTAATCCTAGTGGGGCCACAATTTAATCCTAGTCAACCTAACAATAATAATTTAAGGGCACAATAATAACAATATGGGGGTTACAGGGGTACAATAATAACAATAAGGGGGTTACACTAACAACAATAAGGGACTATACTATTAATATAGGAACCTAAAATGCCCCTCTCCTTCAAAAAAGTGTTGTCCTCAATGCTTGAGTAGCTTTGGGTGATTCTGTATAAAATTCTAATCCTCCCATGTAGAATATTTAGTGGGTATGTTCTTCCACCTGATGAGATACTCTGAAATTGGTCGATTCCGTAGTTGTCAAGTTCTTGTTTCCATGACCACTTCATGTTCCAATATGATTTTTCCTTCCTCATCAAGTTCTGGAAATATTGTTTGAACTAGAAGATTTTCACCTATAACCTTCTTTAAGCATGAAACATGGAAAACTGGATGCACTCATGAAGAAGCAGGAAGCTCTAATTTGTATGCCATAGTACCAATATTTTGCAACACCTTGTAAGGACCATAGTAATTTGGCGATAATTCATTATCCTTCTTAGCTTGCTTGAGGGATATTTGTTTGTATGGTTGTAACTGTAAAAATACCCAATCTCCTACATCAAAACCTCTCTCGCTGCGATGTTGATCTGCCTATTGTTTCATTCGATTTTGTGCCAAATTCAGGTTATCCTTTGGGTAAAAATGTGAAGTTGGGTTACACTTTTTGCCTTTTTTTGAGAAAAATTTTTCATTTTTTCCGGTTCTTCAATTTTCTGCAAACTATAAAAAAATTTCTGTTTAGAATTTCATTTTGTAATAAAAATAAAAGTTCTTAGAAATTTTGTTAGCTTTCTATTACCTATTTTTTGAAATTTTTTTATTCAGATTTGATATGAAAACTTAGCGTTTCTTTGAGTGTGTGTTTCTTAACAATCAAATGATTTATAAGAAGTCATGTTAATACGCAATGTTGTATTCATTGAAAATTTTTGTTTTTGAGAAAAAAAAATGTGTTACAACAATGCAGACAGAGTCTACTTTGGTTTCGTCATATTTACAAAGCCAATGGATGCGTATCATAATTACTAGAATTTTTTGAACTGGTCCAATATGAAAAAACTGCATATTTTGGATATGTTTCACGACGCAAAAAAATTCTTAACATATAAGTTATAGAATAAAAATCTAAAAGCTACCCATTAGAGACGACGGACCAATTTAATGCCCCATAATTTTTTCAATTTTTTTTACAATGTATTTTGGGAGATACAAAATTTCGATTTCACTGAATCACAACGACCCTCAGAAATTGTTTGCACCCATTTGATTAGAAAATTAATTAAAATTAGTAAATGTTTATGAAATTCCATAAAATTTATATTTCCTGAAACCAAATTAAATTCTGAAAATTCTTGTCTTGGTTCCTACAGTTAATTCAAAATGTTTCATGGAGTTTAATCAGTCCAAAGTTGCAGAAACGTCAAGCTGCGTAACTGGTGACGTTTTAGTTCGACCGAAATTTGATTAAAAATTCGGCCGAACTATTTTTTGTGCCGATGGCCCGTTAAGTCTAATGACTTCATAGTTCGGCCGAACTCTTAATCAAAGTTCGGCCAAAATTTTAATCAAAGTTCGACCGAACTTTAATCTAATTTTCTGTCGGCCGGAAAATTTCGCCGCGCCCCTCCTAAAACACATTTCGAGGCAGTATAAATTTCCGCGAAATCATTCATAAATTTCGCACATTTTGCAGATAGTCTTAAACACTTTTTGGAACAAATACTATCTTCAGAAGAGCAACAAAAATGAGTCACAAAGATGTTGGGTTATGACTTTGAAATCATCTACAAAAAAGGGAAGCTAAATGTTGTTGTATATGCACTCTCAAGAAAGGATGAAGATGTGAAAGCATTTCTTTGTGCCTTTCTATTATCCAACCAAATTGGATAATTGAAGCAAGGGATGAACGGAAGAAGGATGAAGAATTGTGGACACTCATTCAAAACTTCCCAATTCCCAACTAAAACGAAATATTCTTTTTGGAATTTCACACTTCTCCTTTAGGAGAACACTGATGATTTTCAAAAACTTACCATAGGGTGAAGAAATTATTTTTTGGGATGGATTTAAATCTGATATTCAAAAGTTTGTGGTGGAAAGTTTTGTTTTTCCAGCAAAATAAAGTTGAGACAATTAAGACCCCAAATATTCTACAAACTTTATCCGTTCTAAGTCAACGTTGGGAGGATATTTCAATGGATTTTATCACAGGTTTACCTAAGTTCGAAGGGAATAGTGTCATCATGGTGGAAGTTGATCGACCTACAAAGTCTGCACACTTTTATGCATTATCTCATCCATTTAAAGCAAGTGTAGTTGCTACTACATTTATGGAAACAATTCAAAATCTACATGGAAACCCAAATATTATTGTAAGTGATAGAGATCCCATTTTTTTTGGAAATTTTGGGACATAATTATTTTCTTGTTTGGGTACTCAAATAGCTCATAGCTCATCTTATCATCCTCAATTTGATGGTCAAACTGAGATAGTGAATAAATTTTTGTAAGGATATCTTCGTTGTTTTGTATTTTATAAGAAAACACAATCAGTCAAGTGGTTACCTCTCATTGAATGGTGGAATAACACTTCCTTCCATACTGCAGCAAAAATGAACCCATTTATGGAACTTTATTGATATCATCCACCATCCATCATATCGTATTTAAGATAAAATTATAAGGTTCAAGAAGTGGAAGATCACATCGAGCATCAATAAGAAGTTCTCCAACTCTTAAAGGATAACCTAAATTTGGCACAAAATCAAATGAAACAAGAGGTAGATCAACATTGCAGCGAGAGAATTTTTGATGTAGGAGACTGGATATTTTTACAGCTAGAACCATACAAACAAATGTCCCTCAAGAAAGCTAAGAAGGATAATAAATTATCGCCAAAGTAATATGGTCCTTACAAGGTGTTGCAAAATATTGGTACTATGGCATACAAATTGGAGCTTCCTGCTTCTTCGCAAGTGAATCTAGTTTTCCATGTTTCATGCTTAAAGAAGGTTATAGGTGAAAAAATTCCAGTTCAAACAATATTGCTAGAACTTGATGAGGAAGGAAAAATCATATTGGAAGCTGAAGTAGTCATGGAAGCAAGACCTTGACAACTACGAAATTGATCAATTTCATAGTATCTCATCAAGTGGAATAACTTGCCCACTGAAGATTATACATGGGAGGATGAGAATTTTATACAGAAGCATCTGAAGGTAATCAAGCATTGAGGAAAACACCTTTTTCAAGGAGAGGGGCATGTTAGGTCCCTATATTACTAATACAGTCCCTTATTTGTGTGTAACCCGCTTATTCATATTGTTGTACCCATGTAACCCCAATATGGTTATTATTGTGCCCTTACATTATTGTTGTTAGGTTGACTAGGATTATATTATGACCCCATGGACTCCTATATGTATAAGGAGGTTTTTTCATTTTTATCATCCAAGAATTTTTCATTTATGTAATGTAAAGTAGGTTTCCCCCTCGAAATGACTTATTTCTAAGGCGTTGATCTCTCTTTTCTTCTATTTTTGGAGTTAGTTTCATAAAAATTACTCATATTAAACATTGTCTCATATCATTGCAATTCTCAATAATATTTCTCTTATGACCTTGGTGTGCTACCAAATATTAAAATCTTCATAGTTTCATGAAATTTAACTTCGTCACATGATCCTTATCCATGCCAATATAAGAACCCATTTTCTTATTATACCTACTCAAGTGGATGGAGATGATATTTTGTTAAATGCAATCCAACCATGGGATTGAAAAAAAGTATAATTGGTATACCTTTTATTAAGGTATAATAAAAAACTCCTATTTGATGCTCTCATCACTCTTGTTATCTTATACAGATGCCAATTTTTGGGATGAAGTATCTCTAGAGTATATTGAAGAATGATACATCAAATACAAAATAATTATATAACTTTTAATGTTTTTATTAGAATCATACGCCCTATCCTATCCTCATAGAAGAAATAGTCTCCCTCATTGAGTGTGTGGCCTAATATGCTTCGTCTGGACATTTGAGGCCAATGACATATCATATTTCTTGAGATTCAATGACAATTTTCTAGCCAGCTTATCAAATTCCAATAAATCAATACTTTGATTCTACTGGATAAACAAAATCATAATTTAAGAATGATACATGATACAATGGTGCTCCAATTCATTGGTCTTGGAGTAGACATGCAAAATGATCTCCTTATTGAAATGTGTTATCTCTTTGAAACTTCTTCAAATTCTTTAATATTCATTGATATCATTTTTTTCCATGTTGGGATGATTTTATATCCAACAGAGATGATCTCAATCCATATAGAGGAAAAAAATTGATTATGGCTTCTAAAGAGAATCCCTTTTGGGATCTACAAAGGAGGAAATAACTTGAACAAGATTAAGGGATACAAAATTATATACTTCCATGAAATTTATTTAAAAGTTTTAGCATTTCTTGAACCTAAGGATGAATTTCAAATAGAATAGAACCAAGGATCGACAAAACTATTTGAATACAAGAAATAGTAAGTGTTACCATAAACTATAGAAGCCTCAAGATGAATCATTGCCTTGTTTTTTGAATTTTCCCAGAACCTTTTGACGTAGCCTTCCCCAAATTTTCCCTAGTGATTCTAGGCTTAAGAAGATACAAAATAAAGAACGAAAAAAATAGAAGAGCTAAAAATTAAAGAGACACCAAAAATTAAAATAAGTGACTAAGAGAAGGTAAGGAGCTAGCATAATATGGCCAGATTTCACTTAAAATTTATCAAACCAATCAAAGAATATGCCTAAAAAAAAGGGACAAATTCTAGGTTTACAAAAGGGAATACATAGAAGAATCATCGAATGGAGACATGCATTTTATAATTTGTTGTGTATTCCACAAAATATATAAAGTTCTTCTTAGAAAAAATATTTGCAAAATTAATTGATCTCTAACCTTGAATAGACAATGTTGATGGGGTTCCAAGAGAATTAATAAGAATATTGATGTTGTTATCCCCACCAAAACTAGGATGTGCTATTACTTAATTATAACACTTACACACTCCATTATCCCATTTATGAAAATAATAATATAATTAGATCCTTTGATAACCAAAACCAAGATTAATGAAAACATGCTTAAGGTACTATAAAGGATCCTTGAATCTCCAAAACTAATGCGAATGGAATGATGAACTATCCGATGACTTGTGAGATAACAAATGTGATGAGAAACCAACAATATTAACTTAGATATATGAGATATAACATGTAGTGCTACTGCTTTATTTCAATAGTATTAAAATTTGAAGATTTGAAGCTATGTTAGCCCACTTATCCACGTCATATCTGAGGTGTCTTTTAACATGGAAATATGAGGAACGTGAAAGAAAAATGGACTCATTTTTAATATAAATTATATTTTTTTGTCAATTTATTTCCCTTCACCATCATAAAGAATTAATTTCCTTGATGATGCCTATGGAATCTCCAACAATTTTATACAAGTTGAAAATTTCCTCCTTGACAGTGTAAGCTTCTATGATCCATAACATTTTAATTAAAAATCTTTCAGGAAATCACATAAGAAATTTAGGAACCGACGCATTTCAAACTACCAAATGTAGTTCATCATCAGGATAATGAAGATTGGTTGATCAGACCTACATATTTATACCATGAAGAGAGAAGCAATGGTCAAAACCCAAGAAAAAGTTAAAATGTTAAAAACTGTCAAAAATAAGATTAAAAATATAAAAATATAAAATAAAATTCTCCCAACCCTAAAAAGTTCCAAAAGTTAAAAACGGTCAACAATAAAAATAAAATATAAAAAGAACCAAAACCTTAACTACCCCATCCTTAAAAACACAAGTAAAAAATAATATAAAATCAAAACCAAAAACTAAAATAACACCCTTCTCAACAAACAAGATAAACAAGTTTTTAACTTGAATCAAGTTAAAAAATTGTTTATCTTGTTTGTTGAGAAGGGTGTTATTTTAGTTTTTGGTTTTGATTTTATATTATTTTTGACTTGTGTTTTTAAGGATGGGGTAGTTAAGGTTTTGGTTCTTTTTATATTTTATTTTTATTGTTGATCGTTTTTAACTTTTGGAACTTTTTAGGGTTGGGAGAATTTTATTTTATATTTTTATATATTTAATCTTATTTTTGATTGTTTTTAACTTTTTAATTTTTTCTTGGATTTTGGCCGTTGATTCTCTCTTCATGGTATAAATATGTAGGTCTGATCAGCCAATCTTCCTTATCCTGATGATGAACTACAGTTGGAAGTTTGAAACACGTCGGTTCCTAAATTTCTTATGTGATTTCTTAGAAGATTTTTAATTAAAATTTCCTCCTTTGCAACAAATATCCCTTACATAGTGAGTAATTTTTTTCCTAGTTATAAGAACTCGTCCTAATCCCTATTCAAAAGGGGATAATTTTTTCTCCCAATATCAAGAATTGATCACATAAGTCATGTGTGGCAAAAAATACAAACTATGCATACTAATAAGAAAACACCTAGCATGAAGTCTATGAAGGAATGTTGTAAGAAATTAATGATACCTTAAGAAGGACTATGCATAATTGAAAAAAAAAAGTGATAATTGAATAATTGCATTGGCACGAGAATGATAATCCATAAGTTTCAATGGGGCCATAAAGAAAACATTCCCAAAAAAATGTTTTCTCATTCCTAGGAATGCATACATTTTCCTAGGAATCCAGGCTCAACAGGGCCTCGACCAGGGTGCCTGATATGAATAGAAAAGAGTATCTACCCTTGGTATTTACCCATGACATTGAATGATGTAAAGGTGGCACCAATAATATTATAAATAATGAATATCACCTTGCAAAAATATAGATTTTTCCATCATGATGTAATAATAAAATTTTTATCTCATTTAATAAATGGTTTTCTTTAATTGCTTTCTTTCTTTACACATGTTGGATGTATTCAATACATATTTTTTCAACGTTTTTTCATGATTAGATTCTTGGAATATTTACATTTTGCGCCCCTCTTCTCTCGACATTCAAGGTTATTGGGTCTTAGACCCAAAGATTTGGATTAGTGGTATCAAATCCATTTTATGACTCCATGGAAATTAGGGTATTATAAGTGTTTCGAGCATGTATCTATTATCTTTCAACCATAAATTGTTTTGATCATAAGATTCTTGGATATCATTTTTATTCTTTGTCCTTGACATCTGGTGGCGTGACATCCATGAAGCCATTCTGAGGAAATTCTTTCCTGTCGTCTACCACATGTATATACTAAATCATGGTTCTTGGTAAAGTGGTTGGAAAAACCTAGAGATGAAAATAATAGAGGTGGGAATCCTCGCCCCAGATATGCTTCAAGAGATTCTAGAGTGTTTTGGCCTTACTCTTTGCTCTGAAACTATAGTGGCTTTTAAGTACAATAAATATATTTTTTTAAACCCCTGTTGAAATTCAACAAGAAAATGCACCACATACTAGTGTGGGATTCCATGTCAGACATGAATGAGGAATTCAGTGACACATAAGTGCTTATATGGGTGACCAATTTTGAAATAAAATTGAAAATAAATTGTAATCTTATGTCATAACAACATGTAATCTTATCTCATACCAACTTGTAATAGTTAACTATGTGTGATAGACATAGTTATATAAAGAATTTCGAGTTGAGGGTCAAAGGATAGGAATGTAGAGTGATTCTATTATTTACAGGGTCCAGTTGTAGTTGTAGCACTAGTGTGGTGTGAGTGTAATCAGTTAACTCAAATTAATTGAGTTAAAATCAGTTTAACTAGTTCTAACTAATTGATGAGCTTGTGGAAGATCAAGTGAATTAAAATAGATTTAATTCACAAGTAATGATCTACCAAGTAACTGATGATTCACTATTAAGAGTTTCATACATGTCAATTATGATGGATAACCACTTGAGACAAAGGTTAAAGGCACATAAACTATCAGTTGTATTTTTAGCGAACTACCTAGGTGCGGTTATAAAGCTGCATGAAGCCCATGCTAGATTGAAATGTCAAGGAAGGTTGGAATTCATATTTAATAGGAATTATTCTGCCTAGGGATTGCATGAGCAAGGCAGGCTGAATATAGGCAGGAAATTATCTATGTATTGGTCCAATTTTTCCTAGATAAGTGTGAGACAATTGGTAGTGTGTGTGAGGCTGTAGTGAGCACACATGCATTGTATTGTTTCACGATTCCTTGGTTGTTTATATAATAAATATGGAGGGGTTTTGAGTAGTTTCTTTCCCTAGGAAAATATTTTTTTGTGTGATTTATTTACTTATTTCTCTTACTTGCATGTGATTAAGTGATCATGTTTTATATTCTACAAATGTTGTATAAGGATTTAGTATATTGTTTTAGTACACTGCATGATCCAATTGAATCCATTGGTGTAATTTACACATGTATTAGAGTGCCAGGAATCATAATTTTAGAGAATAAATTGTGTTTTTGTTGAAAAATATTCAAATTTGCAGATAATTTCAAAGCAGTAGTGACCACAGAAAATTGGCACTCAAGAACATGCTTAGGAAAATCAAAATGGAGAAGGGCGACACAATCCTAAAATAATTGACCAAGTTCACTCAATGTTGATATGAGCTTGGAAGTGTTGGTATTAGTGTAGTTGATGATGACTTGGTGAGCCTAGCACTTCCAGTCCTTCCCAAGAGCTACCGTAGCTACTAGGACTCTGTAAATGGGAGGAAGAAGTTACTAGATTGGGAGCGACTATGGTTAGATTTGGTACAAGAAGAGTTTTGGTGGAATACGAGGGATGGATCCTCATCCAAGACTGATTATGATGAAAATTGTGACTTGGATGGTAAGGAAAATAAGGGAAAGGGGAAGAGGTCCTATTCCAAATCTAATACCAACAAAGAAGGCAAGAAGGGTGACATGTCAAAGGTGAAATGTTTTCACTGTCATGATTATGGACACTATGCCAAAAATTTTCCACAAAAGAAGTAGAACAAAAATAAGGCTCTGGGAGCTGTAGTGGGTGAAGATTTGGGCTCATAGTTTGAGTTGGACTTCTCTCTCATCACATGCATGGCATCAAATGTGATGGGATCTATGTGGTAATTGGATAGTGGAGCATCTCTCCACATGATGGGAAACAAAAAACTCTTTAGTAGCTTGGAGGATAAAGATCTTCAGATGCACATTAATATGGGTGATGATGGGAGGTATAATGCTACCAAGATTGGTACAGTTACTTTCCAAAGATATTCAAGTAAACCTTTCATATTAAATATGTAATTTATGTACAAGGCTTGAAAAAGAATTTGGTTTCAGTTGCTATGTTAGAGGGTCTTGGATATGATGTGGTTTTCAGTGAAGGAAAGGCATTCCTTCATCACAAAGCCACAGGATAGGTAAATAACATTGGGGTTGATGCAAAGAACCTCTACAAACTTGATGTAGATGGTTGTGAAACATTGAGCAACAAATAAGGGAAGGTTGTGAGCCACGATACATGTGAGTTATGACATAGGATATTGGGCGATCTTCACCATAGTGCTTTGAGGATGATGCAACAAATTTCTACAGGTCTTCCAAAGGGTGACTCTTGTGCAGATAGAAACATGCAAGCAATGTACCATAGTGAAGTATAGTAAAGCCACTTTTCATGAGAAGGAGAACCGAGCAGCAGAAATCCTTGAGAGAGTTGATTGAGATGTGTGTGGACCATTATCTAGAACTTCCATAGAAAAGAAAGAGTATTATGTGACTTTTGTTGATGATATTTTCTAAAATGTGTTGGATATTATTTTTGCAGAATAAATATTATATTCTCCATGTTTTGTGAGTTTAAATCACTGGTAGAGAAAGATACGGAGAAGAAGGTGAAGGCTCTAAGGAGCGACAATGGTGTTGAGTATATCTTTAATGAATTCAAGAAATTTTGTGCCAAAGAAGGAATTCATACAGAATTTATTGCACGTCATAACCCACAATAGAATGGGGTTGCAGAAAGAAAGAACATAAACATTTTGGAAGAAACACAAGCTATGTTACATGATCAGGGCCTACTATTGCATCTGTGGGCAGAGACATGCAACACAATGGTATTTGTGCAGAACTGTAGTCCTCATCGAATACTTGGCATGAGTACACTAGAGGAGGAGTTTTTAGGTAAGAAACCATATGTTTCATATTTTAATTTTTTTGGCTCATCTTTTTATTTCCATGTGACCAAATATTCCAGGAAGAAGCTAGAACCAACAAAAGATGTTGGGATATTTTTTGGGTACACTGATACTCCCCAAAACTATTGGGTGTATTTTTTGACTAAAAGAATGACAATTGTGAGGAGAGATGTTAAATTTGATAAGGATAAATCCATGTGATTGTCCCTTGAGAGGGAGATTGACTTGCATGAAGATGAGGAAATCTTAGTTCCAAAGGATGAAACTTACGATGTGGAGCAACCAAAAGCAGAGGATCATGGAGTGGAATAAACCACTCATATAGATCTGTCCACCAGAAATGGTAGGAAGCGCACCAGAGAGGCTAACATATTTATGCTAGATGTGACAAAGCATGTAGGTGCACCTACATCACAACGTAGGCAGAGAAGGTCTCGAGGCAGGTACACTATATACATGGATCTTATCAACGAGTGTATTGTGATAGAACCATCCTCTTTTGAGGAAGTAGTGCATCAGCTAACATGGCTAGATGCCATGGTTGAGGAGTATAACACCATTATCAGAAACAATGCATGGGAAGTGGTCCCAAGACTATTGGTGAAGTCAGTGGTTGGATCCAGGTGGATCTACATGGTGAAGAAAGAAATAGATGGGGGTGTGGATAAATATAGTGCTAGATTTGTGGCCAGAGGATTCTCACAGGTAGAGGATATTGACTATGAGGAGAAACTTTCACCGGCTACAAGGTACTCATTGATTAGATCTATCCTTGCACTCTCAACACAAATGGGGTGGAAGATACATCAGATGTATGTAACGAAAAAATTTCTCAATGAATTTATTAAGGAAGAAGTGTACATTGAGAAGCCAGAAAGTTTTGAGACCTTTTCCATGGAATCACATGTGTGCAGACTCAAGAGAGCACATTATGGGCTGAAGCAGCACCTTGTGCTTGGGACATTAGGATCAACAACTATTTCACTAGGTTGAGCTTCAAAAAGAGTGAAGCAGATGCAAACCTATATAATATTGTGGTTGATGGTAATATTTTGACTATTGTACTTTATGTTGATGATATTATGATCAAAGGTGATGAGCAGCTCATAACTTATTGCAAAGATGATCTTGCAAGTGTGTTTGAGATGAAGGACATGGGGCTCTCACACTATTTTCTTAGCTTGAAAATATGGCAAAGAGATGAGGAGATATTTGTCTCTCAGGACAAGTATGCCAGGAAGATTCTGAGGAAGTTCCACTTGGAGGGTAGAAAACCCATGGAGACACGTCTTGTAGGAAAATGGAGGAAGGAGGATGCTACTTTTGGTGAGGTAGTGGATTCTACTATTTATAGGCAGCTGGTGGGTTCACTTATGTATTTAGTGAACACACGACTAGACATATGCTACATATTTAACCAACTAAGTTAAGCTATGGTTAAGCTTACCAAGCTCTTTTGGAAGGTGAGAAAGAATGTGTTGAGATATCTTAGGGGAACTATAGAGTATGATTATGGTAGAGATGAACAAAGGGAGTGAAGCTTCAAGGATTCACCGATGTAGATTGGTTTGGTACTCCATTAGATAGGAAGAGCACATGAGGGGCCATATTCAGTATAGGATCAAGAAAAATTTGTTCGTACAATAGGAAGCAGATATTAGTTGCACTTGGTTTAACCGAAGCAGAGTACATGGTTTATAGTCAGGCTACATTTGAGGCCATCTTGATGAGGAAGATACTTGTTGATTTGTTTGGTAACCATATGGATCCGACGGTGATACATTGTGATAACCATAGTTTAATAAAACTCTCAGTTAATATGGTACTCCGTGACAGGTCGCAGCTTATTAACATCTAGTACCACCATCTTAGATATTGATTTCAGAGGCTCATTATGTTGTTCCAGTAAATTCTCATGGAAGATCAAGATGCATATATTTTGATGAAGGTGCTTCAGAAGAGAAAATTTGAATACCACAGAGGTAGGATTGAGGTAGTTGATAATCCCTTTCTTGTTGAGAGGGAGTGTTTAAATTCAACAAGAAAATGCACCACATACTAGTGCAGGATTACAAGTCACACATGAGTGAGGAATTCAATGAAACATTAGTGATAATGTGGGTGAACATTTTTTAAATAAATTGGAAAATAAATCGTAATGTTATCTCATAACAACTTTTAATGGTTAACTAACTGTGATAGACTTAGTTAGATCAATAATTTCGAGTTGAGGTTCAAAGGATAGGCATGTAGAGTGATTCTATTATTTACAGGGTCCAGTTGCAGTTGCGGCACTAGTGTGGTGTGAGTGTAACTAGTTAACTCAAATTGATTGAGTTAAAGTTAGTTTAACTAGTTCTAACTGATTGATGATCTAGTGGAAGATCAAGTGAATTAAAATATATTTAATTCACAAGTAGTGATCTACCATGTAACTGATGACTCACAATTAATATATGCATGCATGTCAATTCTCATGGAGACAAATTTTAGACAAAGGTTAAAGGCAAGTAAACTATTAGTTGTATTTTTAGCGAACTGCACACATGCAGTTATAAAGACACATGAATCCCATGATATAGTGCATAGACAAGGAATGTTGGAATTCCTATTTAATAAGAAATTATTTTTCCTAGGGATTGCATGAGCAAGGCAGGCTGAAGGTAGGCACGAAATTGGCTATTTATTGGTCCAATTTTTCCTAGAGCAGTGTGACACAATTGGTAAAGTGTATGAGGTTGTCATGAGAAAACATGAATTGTATTGTTTCATGATTCCTTGGTTGATTATACAATAAATATGGAGGGGTTTTGAGCAGTTTCTTTCCCCAAGGAAATCTTGTGTTGTGCGATTGATTTACTTCTTTCTCTTGCTTTCATGTGATTGATAGATCGTGTTTTATATTCCGAAAATATTTTAGAAGGATTCAGTATCTTGTTTTAGTACATTACATGATCGGATTGAATAATTTGTGTAATTTCTACAAACCCCACCTAAACAATCTCTCTCTAAGTATATTTACATCCTAAAAAAATAGCTGCAAGAATAGTTGTCCCACTTTCTATGGCCGAGTCCTCTAAGACTTTGGAAAATATATTTTACAACAATGGAAACAACCAACACATGTCAATGGACCACTTCTAGCCTCATTTCCATCTCAAAATAGAGTTTTACTATTGGTAGTGCTCGCTTGAAATCTATTATATCGATAATGACCAGGGCCCCAATAAAAACTTTGGTCGCCAAAACCCTTCCATGTATAACAAAACCACTCAATTGTGGTCGAAATCCATTAATTATGGGTAATCATACATTATGGGTTGTTAATTTTCTCATTCAGAGGCCACAAGCTTCACAAGGATATTGGTTCTAATTATTTCATCTTATTCCATGCTGGGTAATAATGTAAATATGCTTGTTATGATGTGATGCATGTTTTTACTTGTAATTTTCACTCAAATAGCCTTTTCTCTAGCTTTCGACAATGGTATAGTTTCAAAAAATAAATCTGATAAATTTCACGGTGAAAATATATTAAATTCACACTCCAAGACACTCTTTCATAATTTCATTGTTGAGAATGGGAAGGCATATTCTACTTTAAAATAATATATTCGTAGATTGTAGATAATTTTTAATAATTTACTCAAGGCGACCACAAACCAAGACTTGGTTCCCATTACGATACATGACATTACCCCATTATCAGATCTAACAAAGTGCGAGTTTTAATCTCATTTCATAAGAAAAATTTACATTACATATAATAGCACACATATGGCTAATACTCTACCTAGAAATTATCTTTGTATGAATTTTAATTTTAGGGAAAAAGGCATTATGACAAGGGAGAGGATCCAATACCACTGTGTTTATTTTTGGGAATTCAACACTACAATAGTTGTTGGAGGAGAAAGATTTCTTTCAAATAGAAATCTTATAAACTTAAATGATTGACAGTAACAAGATGTCCACATGCTTGAAGTTCCAAAAGTAAAATATAGGCACGCACTTGTCCTAAGGGGTTAAAGGAATTATGGGTATATAATGATGTCTCTTACTGGGAGGAATGATGGAATTTATTCTTCTAATATTTTCAACAACTAATGGAATGTATGAGACTCTATCCTCTCAGATAATCACATCATCATCATGTGTGACACCAAAAATTTCTCCTAAAATTCCTTCTCAATGCCTCAAGGAAAAAATGTTGGTATGCCTTTACTATTCCAAACATTTATTAGCACACAGGTGGGGAAAATGTGTATCTATATTTACAGCTATGCTTCAGTGGAAACTTCTTCATCATCATCAATAAGGAAATAATTTTTTTTTTACTACAAGAACAACATGGTAATGAAGATGCATTTGAGGATTCCCATCAAGGTTCCCAATAATTACCCTACATGGGACCTTCCATCATGCTTCCTTTCTCTACGAGATAAGGTATATTTTGAATTGAAATATGACGAATCAAACACTATAGAAGAACATGAATCAACAGAAGAACCATAGACTCTTGCATGAAGGAGATGAGTTCAACAAATAAGGAAGTCGAAAATGCATATTCGGCTTGATTTCCATCCCCTTGTGGTGTAACATCATCTATAAATAGATTTATATAGGACACTAAGAGAAACATGTTATGCAGGACAAGGTGAATAGTATGGTGATGGCCATGTGAATCATGTCTCCACTTTTCAAGGGATTGGTTAAGTGTGTTTAGATAGGTGCTAAGAAAATATTTAAGGATCCATGCTTATGTTGAAGTTGAGAAACCTTTGAAAATATTACTAATTCTTAAAATGTCAACTATAAAATGTTTGGTCGTATTTTAATAACATTTATTAAAAAATTTATAGTTGACATTTTAAGAATTAGAAATATTTTATATTTGACATATTTTTATAATATTTGTATAGTTGTCATATTTTTTTAACATTATTCAGAATATTAAGACTTTATATAACTTTTATAATATTTGCAACGTTTTAGTGTAAAATTACTTTATTCTATATAATTTGGATGAATTTTTATTAGATAAAATGGAAATATGTAATTTTTTTATCCTTTATCCTCTATTTGGTCGATTTCCTTTGAATCCTCGACCATTAATACTCTAGAGCATCCCCTCTACTTGAAATCATTCATTATGGAAATGGATATTGATTTGGGATCCCATATGATGATATATTTATTTTTCTCTAGGACTATTATCAATGGAGAAAGAAGCAATGGTAAACAAGTAGGAATCATGGGCATTTGCACTAGCTCCTTTTCACCCTCTGTGTTTGAAATTGGTGGTGTTGTAATTGGTATCATGTTGCTATGGCTACCTTAGAGAGTCTTGTTTGAGATGGTTTCTCAAATTGTTGGAAGAAATTTTTGGGTAGTTTTTTCAAGGTGGTGATGGGAATGTTTGAACTCTCTTTTAGAAGGTTGGAGCTCTTGGAGCATGAGAAGAAGGAAATATTCAAGCTCATGGATCTCATAAGTTTGAATGGTTGGACGCGAAAATTGAAAGAAAAATCATTGGTCTAGAGGAAAACATCCTACTATTAAAGGCACAATCAAGTGAAGTCACTAGGTCTACAAAAACTGATGACATGCATAGTTTCTTTGATTCGGCACCCGAGTCCTAGAAGGTTGGCATGGATGGTGCAACACTTGGTGAAGGACAATTTCAATGAAAAGAGGTAGCGGGAGGGAACAAGTTTGAATTTGGGCCTTGTAGGGCACCTTAGTTAATATTTCATATGTATTCGAAATTGGAACATTTTTTATGTTAATTTTGTAAAAACTATGGGAGGTTTTAATGTAAAATTGTAGGGGAAAAACCCATAAAGGTGAGAAGCTTTTGTTGTGGTTGTACTAGAACGTTGAAGCAATAGATGTAACCGCATTTTGTACATTGTTCTTGCCATGAAATCCAAACTTTATAATTCAAAGATAATCCTTCTATTTAAAAAAATATATGATTAAAACATTTCAAGTAGCCTTATAATTTTACATTATGACCATTTTTTAAGCGTAAATTTGGGGAAAGGATATGTGTGTATAAATAACTAGTATAGATCCATTTCAATCATATATATAGAAAGAGTTTAGAGGGATCAAATATCTTGATAATCAAACCATTTTTTTATGTTTTGAACTCTAAAAGAGGTTTTCACCTCAAAAGAATTTATCCCTTCAAACACATGCTAAATCTGTTATTGAGATAGAAAAAAAAAATGATCACTATCTCGTTATTTTGAGCTTAACATTAAGTGTACTGATAAGAAAATACAAGATGGATCTCTAGTATTCATAAAATTACCAATTAAATTTATTATTTCATCTAAAGTTTGATTATTTTCCATGTACAAATTTATTTGGAATGATTCCAAGTAGTAACTAGATTAAAATGAAGATTTTGTTCGATTATAGTAAAATAAACAACGTTTTTAATAATAATTTTTTAAAAATAAATCTATTTTCAAATTAAATTTCCTCATATCAAATCTGACAACTATGTTGTTTAAGAAATATTTTTTTAAGTTAAAATAGTGTGTATGTCACACATATATATTCTTGAAAAAAGCACATGCATTTTTTTCTAAATAGAATAAATTTTATGTATATTTAAAATTTTTCACAATTTAACAAAACCAATATTATATACACATTTTTATTTGGAAATAAATGTATATTTTAAAAATGAAATAAAATTGTAAGAAAACATATTTTATTTATTTATTTATTGAAACACAATGCAATTTCAAAATAAAATAAATTTAAATCAATTATGGCTTCCATAATATTTTCCAAGTAAAAAAAAATATTAATATATAAATATGTTTTTTCAAATATATCATATATATGTAAATAAATATTTGACTAATACTTTATAACACATGATCACTAATTGAGCTACTTCAAGGGCTTATTTCAAAGATATATTAATTTATTATCAGTTTTTGAAAGAAATAAATTTCCATTAATGTTGTCAAATTTTTGTGATCCATATTAAAAATGTTGAGAGTTTTTTTTTAAGTAAAAATCATATTAGAAATAATTTGTAGACGCATTTCTAACCATATTTTGGTTCATCGTCTTGACAAGATGAACTACATTTGATGATTCAAAAAGGTCAACAAATTGTTTCTAAAGTGATTTTTACTCAGGAAAAACTTTAAAAATATTTTATATAACTAATTTATTTTATTTTATTTGTTTAAATATAAAATATAAATATATATATATGATGTCTGCCCACAAAATAAAATAAAATAAAATTATATATATATATATATATATAATTTATTCATGACCTACACTAGTAGTTGAAAAGCATAAGTTTCTTGATTATGTGATTTTATGAAATATTTTTTATTAAGTTATATATAGATCACAAAGTTTACACTCTCAACATATTAAATGTTTTTTTTTATTAAAAAAATTATTATGAATTGGTTGGTGTTTCAAATGAGCTAATATGGTTCATCCTTACGACAAGCTGAAAAAATGCATCATCCTTCATCAAAATAAATAGTAAGGATGCAAAATTTCCCACATATTTCTGTTAAGAAGTTAGATGATATTTAGTTAGTTAATTGATTAGTTACTTAATTAGTTATTAAAAATATCTTAGTTAATTAATAAAAATGGTTAAATAAGATATTAATAAATAATTTAATTATTTAAATGTATTTTAATAAACAGTATAACACTTAAAATATTTTAATAAATATTTTAATTATTCTAATAAAAAACTAATAATTATAATCAATATTTATTAAAAAGGAATTAAACATTTTTAAAATGAATTAAAAATTTATATAATAAAATAAGAGATAATTTTATATTATAATAATAAAATAAGGGACAAACTTAAAAAAGGAGGGGAAGAGGGAAAAAAAAGAAACCCATAAAGACAAGGGGGAAGAATAAAAGGAAGGAGGAAAAAATAACAAAAACAGGGGGAAAATTTAAATAACATAAGGAAGAAGCGAAAAAACCAAGAAAAAATATGTAGAGATTTAAGGGAATAAAGGGCATAATAGAGGAAAGAAACAAATTGGGAGATTTGGAGTCCAACTCTTACTCAATTTCCATCCATCATCCCCGTTTAGATTCTTAGGATGCCTCTCAATCTCAATAACCTCTCAAAGCTTCCTAAGGTGGAAGTGGTCAACCTTAGCAATGACCTTGGAGTATTCAATGCAGACATGGTGACAAAAATTTTTCCGCATGCTCAACAAGAGCTATGGTGTGGGACCGATTGTGCTTAATGTTTGCAGCATGCTCCTCAATTTGCTGCGTAATAGATCTCCCCATTTCTCCAATATAGGGAATACCACAGGAAAAATGGATCCTGTAGACACCTTTCATGTCCTTATGGTCAAGAGGGTCCTTGATAGATCCGGCAGAATTACCAATAGTATGAAGAGGCTTAAACGTCAAGGAGACATTATTCCTTCTAAGGACATTGACAATTATTTCCATTGTCTGCTAGATAAATGGGAGATGAAGCCTTGGAAATAGGATCCACTAGAGTAGATTTGCCTCTTAACCATTTATATGCTATATGAAAGGGCTAAAGGCCTTGTGATATACTATATCCACCCTTTTCAAAGACTTTAAGGAGATGATATTTCTCCAACTCTAGTTTGGATTTGATTAGATATGAGATAGGTAAATTAATAAGGAATCTAGATTTTATTTCTTAGAAGTTATTTCTTCTCCATTTAGATGTTGCAAATGGTGTCTCTAGTTTTCTATGGAATGTGATAGATGGTAGATCAACTGCCAAGGTGCTTCATGTTGAGCAGATATCAAAGAAGAAACATGCGACCAAATTTGAAAATCTGATGGGTGGATATTCCCGTTCTCTTTCTTTCGATGTTCATACTCTCTCGAATCAAGGATTGTGTAGGATCAGTCAGTCACATATCTCTTCATGAAACTCTTAGGTTTGTAAGTTACCTTCATAAATGACTCACGAGTCCTCTTCTCCTTATCCCTCTTCAAAATCTTCTTCCTTTCATCCCTCTTCTACCCCTCTGGAGAAATTAGATCATGAAGGAGCTTCTTTATCAACGGATTCGGCTTGCTGCTCCCACACTTCGGATAAAGAGTCCTCATCTATAGCATCAGCCCCTTTAGAAAGTTATCTTTGCTTGATTGTGACCTCATAGGATCATGCTGAGTGTTTTTAAGCAAAAGCCTCCTCTCCTTCTCCAATTTCCTCTCCAGGATTTTGTGGATTTGGAATGTTGTTAGAATCGTTACCTTGCGAAAAATATTTTTCTCTAATTCATTTGCCAATCCCATCGGATCTGAGCTTGATATTCCTGGAATCAGAGTTAAGTCAGATTTGGATTCTGTGTGCGTCAAAGTTGGCATTGCAGGATCTCCTCTACTTCATTGCATGTGGAAAATCTCCTTTTTTTCCTACGTTATTGACCGGTTGGTGTCCCCTCAATTGCTACAGTAACTCTCCTCCAGTTCATGCATTATTGCCCCATAAAGCCCCCCTAAATTGTTGCGTGGACAATTATTTGATATCGGGAAATCAAAATGATGAAGCACTTCATTCTTCCATGGTGGATAACTCTTTTATCTGATGAGGTTATTTATATACCTTCTAATATAAATTTATATAATAATAAAAATATGAATAGTATAAATATGAAAAGAAATATTAATAATTATGGTAATAACATAATAAATAACATTAAAAAAGATATTTTTAACAAGGATTACAATAAAAATATAATTCAAAATAAGAATAATTAGAATGGTAATAACAACATTAAAAGCATTAACCCAATTATTAATAATCTCAATAACAATAATATTAACATCATTAATAATATTAGTATTAATAAAAAATTAAATAATAATAATAATAATAATTATTATTATTATTATTATTATTATTATTATTCCTTTTCTAGTTTGAAGAATGTTATTAACCTTTCCAGTATGAATTTTGATGCCTCTGTTTTTAGTCTCCTCAATAAAGGGCTTATTTTTTCCCTTGCCACGAAAAATATTCATGTTGATGAAATCATCTGTAACATCGAGTATGGAATTAAGGACCTTCTAGATAATGTAAAGGAGGCTATTAAGGAAGACTTTTCTATTGTTCTTATGAAGGCCAAGCCTCCCAAAAGAAACCTTAGCAAGCTTGCGTTTCTTTCCCATAAAGCCCTAAGGGATAACCCTAAAATTATAATACTTAAGGCTAAGAAAGGTGGGTCCATAGTCATTTTATATAAACTTGACTGTGTGAGGAAAATGATCTACAATATTTCAAATAGTGGTAGTTACGTTAAGCTAAAAAATAACCCCATTAAATTGGTTTCTAAGGAAATTTCCCTCGCCATTAAGTCATATTATTCCCTTAATCCTCTTTCTAGAAAGCTCATTAAGAGAACCCCCCTCACCTCCACAATTTATGGCCTTCCTAAGATTCATAAAGCTGGGAATCTTTAAGACCCATTTTTAATACAATAGGTGGTCCCACTTATTTCCTTGCAAAATTCTTATCCCTTAAGCTTAAGCCCCTTGTGGGTCTCACCTATTCTTATGTTTAGGACTCTGCTTTCTTTATCAAATAATTGAAGGATGTCGGGTTGGAGCCTGGGGAGTTGTTAGTAATTTTTTATGCTGTACCATTATTTACCAACATCCCCATCCATGAAGCCATTGATTTCATTAATAGAACCTTAGACCACAACAATACTAAATTAGTTGGCATCTACCTCTCCTCGACTTTCTTCTATTTCTAATGTGATTTCTATGAGAAAACATGTGGTGTTCCGAGTCATATTTCATCAAATTCACGATGGAAGTTGAGGTATATGGTTTCCGTCCTTTCTAAAAATGAGGATGGTTATATTTCCGATGAAGGTTTCCGCAATAAAACTCACACAAAACAATATCTCCATGTTGATTCCCATCATTTTCTTGCTAAGAAATTTGGTGTTCTTTGCACTCTAGCTAAACGTGCTTTAAGAATCTCTTATGATAATCAAGTAGAGTAGGGGAAATATCATCTCCTTGATGTCTTTGAAAATAATGGATACAGTAGATCACATGGACTTAAGGCCTTTCAAATATAATATAAAGGATTAAGAGGCAAATATACTCTCATGGATTCTATTTGCAAGGTTCATCTCCCATTTATCCAGGGGACAATGGACAAAATTTCCCATGTCCTTTGAAGGGATAATATCTCCTCGAAGTTTAAGCCTCTTCTTACTATTTGGAATTCCCTTGCATCTGTCAAGGACCCAGCTGAACCTAAGGACATGAAATGTATCTACATGATCCCTTGTTCCTATGGTATTACCTATATTGGAGAAATGGGGAGATCCATTAAGCAACGAATCCAGGAGCATGCTACAAACATTAAGAAAAATTATTCCCACACCTAAGCTCTTCCTCATCATATGGAAAAGCATTGTCATCATGTCTGCATTGAGGACTCTATGGTCATCGCTAAGGTTGCCTATATCCACCTTAGAAAGCTTGGATACGCTATTGAGATTGAGATACATTCTAAGAATCTCAACATGTATGATGGCTTGAAATTGAGTAAGAGCTAGACTCGAGCTCCCTAAATTTTATTCTTTCCTCTGTTATGCCCTTTTTTCCCTCAAGTCTCTGTAGTTTTTTACCCTTATTCCTCTCGTTCTTAAAATTTTTCCACTGTTTTTTGTTATTTTTTCCTCCTTCCTTTTATTCTTCCCCTATATTTGTGGGTTTATTTCTTTTCCCCTCTTACCCTCCTTTTTAGCTTTGTCCCTTAGTTTTGTTAATACAAAATTCTTCTTTTATTATATAAAGTTTTAATTCCTTTCAATTTAATCAGAATACAACTTTTAATTCCTTTTTAATAAATATTGATTATAATTATTAGTGATTCATTAGAATAACTAAAATATTTATCGAAATATTTGCTATAATATTTATTAAAGTATTTTGAAGTGTTTTATTGTTTATTAATTTTTTTGAAATAATTAAATTATTTATTAATATCTTCTTTAATATTTTTTATTAATTAATTAAGATATTTTTAATAACCAATTAAGTAACTAATCAATTAAATAACTAAATAATATCTAGAATTTCAAGGGCGAATATATACAGGATGAGGTTTTTCTCATTTTATCATGAGCACAAACCGCATTTGCTAGTTCAAAAACATGGACAAATTCATAATAATGTGATTAATTCAAAAATACATTTCCTACTTTATGGATCACAAAAGTCTTAGATCTATGAAATAAATATTTGAATATTTAAACTTTAATAATAATAAAAATTGGGGAAAGATTTTTTAAAACATAAAATGACAAAAAAATATAATTAGTTCATTTTATGAGGTGTATTAACCTTAAATTTGAGATGGAAATAGCATGGAGCCATATGATCTACTTATAAAAATCCTTGTAATAAAATAGTCTGGCAGTTTCATAATTGGAGGATCATTACAAGAGATCCTATCAAGCCCAACATGCATGAGACCCTTCTGGAATGTAAATCCCTTACTGACCATTCTTTCTATAATATCCTCTACACCTTTACTCTACCGGCACTTACCTACGGTGTGAGACATATCTGAGATCTAACATGAACTTGAAACAAAGTGGATTTTCTCTATCATTTTTTCAGTATTTTTCTCACCTGAGTATGAAACTTATAGAGCACATAGTAGCCCTTATTCATCTCCATATGGTTAGCGGTCCTTTTTCCCTTTTTAGCAGGAGCCTAGAACTCACATCCCACTCAATGGAAGAAAACTTAATGTTTAAGTGCATTGCAAAGATACTATGATACTATTTCCTCACACTAATAAGAATGTTCGAGTTTGTGTAGAGAAACTCCCTCTTGTAAACTTCACCATTTAGGATGCTTGCAAGGGAAGCAATTTTTTATTATAAAATCAATGTCAAAATGGAATTGATAAATCTGCCTAGTGGCAGAGAGTGAAAATATGTGAAATCATAGCCATACATAGGATCCTGAAGCTAAGATTTTGCCTCATATGATACAATAGCCACTGCATTAGCCATTTCGTGTGTTTTGACTAGATTTCACCCACCCATAGAGTAGTTGTTGGGAAGCCCTCCTCCTTGGGTTTAAATTGATGCTTTTTTAGCTGTTTATTTTATTGTTGCATTTAGTTTCCGTTACAGTAATTTTCAGTTTTATTTACCATTATACAATATATTTTTTCTTTTTTATCTACACATGTCTGGGCAAGTTAATTAAAATTAATACACTCATCACATACACGCACACCCTAAGCGAAGTGCGCCTGGTCTACACTACCAGGCCAAGACTTAAACATTTTAACTAATATATTAGCACATCCCTTCCCTTCTTTAACTCTCTTTATTATTGGGTTTCATGTCTCTTTACCATCATTGTTCCCCCAAGGCATTTATCACAGAGGCTCTAAGGCCTTCATATTCATTTTCCATTAGGAAGACTTACCCCACCGCACAAGGTTCGAGTTCGTCCTCCAGCGAGTCCCCATTCTAACTCTGATTTAGGTTCATCAGGTTCTCATTCATTTTCTGTCTCTGAATCTCCTCCACCTTTCACCTTCATCATGTTTGGTTCAGGACCTAACAGTGGTGGTGTCCTTGAACCTAATGTTGGGAATGCCACTAGTGGTTCTACAATAGGAACTATTCCAGTTGCTCCTTTCCTTCATTATATGGCAGGCCTAAGCCTTCCCGATTTCATTTAGTTAATTAATGACCCCATAAACCATGACCTTATCTAGCCTGCTATGCGAAGCAATCTTCCTTTAGACATCCCCAAGTTTGAAGGAAATCCTGGAGAGGATCCTACCAACCATATTTTTTCTTTCCACATGTGGTGTTCGTCTAACTCCATCACCGATGACTCTGCCCGTATTTGTTTATTCTAGGATATGCTTACTGGAGAGGCTTCCAAGTGGTATGTTGACCAAGCATCCTCCTGTCATACTACTTTTGAAACCCTTGCCAAGGTTTTTCTCTCTTACTTCCAACTTCTTCGCTATGACACCGATACTAAACTCTTCACCTTTTTTTGTCAAAATTCTACCACCCACCTATCTGACCATATTCAAGAATGGCATAGAAGGAAGAGCCAATGTTGAGGCCATGTTTTTGAAGGTTGTGTCTACATAGACTAGTTTCTCAGATCCCTTTTTCCTGCTATTGGCAAAGTTTTCACCTCTCACTTCCCTCAGACCAAGGAAGCTGCCCTCCAGATTGCGTTGAAATATGACTTGATCTACGCACAATCCGGTTATGTTTATACCATGTATAAAAATTTTCGGTGAAAACCACATGTAAGAAAATTTTGTCGACGTGTTTCAAACCACCCAGTGTGGTTCATCATTAGGACAAAATGGGAAATATGATCAAGGATCATGTTTAAATAGATAAGGAAAGCTCCAACTAGCTGTTGTAAAATAATAGCTAGTTCGACTAGAATAAGAAATTAAATTAAATTTTATCTTATTTTATTAAATTTTAATTTTTTTATGTTGTCTAGTTTGAATATAATTAAATATTAATACCTTTTTAATATTTTTATTATTTTAATACTTTTAGTTCTATGTTATAAAATTAAAATTCATGAATAGTTATATGTTATATAATAGAATATAATAATTTTTTTATTTAATTTACTTAATGGGTATTTTTACTAATTTAAATCATAATATAATAAGGATAATAATAATAATAAAAAGGAACAAACAAGGAGAAAGAAACCATGATCCAAAGAAGAGGGAGCGACAAGAGGGAGCACAGGGGAAGAGAAAAAGAAACTTAGAGTGAAGGGAAGCAGTCCACCATATCCTAACACTCCACCCATCATCCCTGTTAAGGTTAACCGACCTCTTTTCGATTTACAAGGCTTCCCTCAACTTGCGGTGGTAGAAATGGTAAATCGTCACAATAACCTAAGAATCTTCAATACAAATGTAATGATTTGTACTTTTAGCATGCTCTACTAAGATAGAGGACCCTGATCTACTATGTCTAAGGTAAACGATATGTTCATGAATTCTTTGATTAATTTATCGACCAGTTTCACCGATGTAAGGAATCCCACAGGAGCACAAAATAAAATAAACACCCTTACTATATTGAGGGAAAATTGGGTCCTTAACTGATCTAAGAGAACTTTGAACGGTGCGAAGGGGTTTGAAGGTTGAGGAAACATTATGTTTATTCAAGATGCTAGAAATTTTATGAGTAGTACCTTGGATAAATAGAAGGTGAACTCCAGATTACTGATCACAAGGATCTTTCTTAACCCTAGGACCTTTTTCAGCTTTTTAAACATATCTAAGACATTGAATCTTGCTATAACCATTCTTACTAAAAATATTAAAGAGATGAGATTTTTCATGTTAATAGTGGTGTTCACAAAATATTATAAAGGCTCTGGTGGCTAGGGTACCGAGAAACCCAAGCTTTTGACTTAGGAAATGATGAGAACTAGCATGTGAATATTTCTCAGTATACATCTTCTTTCTAAATACTTGATGAGAGAAAGAACCATCATCATTCCCCGAAATGAGGACATACAAAAATGGCAGGCTACCATCCACTTCGAATTCCATGGTGAAATTAATGAAGTTAGATTGATCATTAAGATGTTGGAAGAAAAGGTCTAGTTTCTCTTTTCCATGGGGCCAAACCACATAGGTGTCATCAAAAAACCTTTTCCAAAGCCTAGGTTGAAAAAGGGAGGAGGAAAGGGCCTTAGATTCGAAGTCTTCCATGAAAATATTAACCACCACAGGGGAAAGGGGGAACGCATGGCCACACCACAAGTCTATTCAAAGAATTCACCCTCGAATCTAAAGAAGGTTAAGGCTAGACAAATCTCAACGAGATGCGTAGTATCAGGATCCATGACCCGAGAAATGACATCAATGGCTTCCTTAATGGGAATGAAAGTGTATAATGAGGCCACATCAAAACTTACAAACTTGTCATCTAGATCCAATTTAACGTCTTTCAATTCATTAATAAAGGAGGATGATTCTTTGACAAAGGAGTCGGTGTGACCCACAAGAGGTTTCAACTTACTGGCTAAAAATTTAGCAACTAGGTAAGTCGAACCACCTATGGTGTTAAAAATGGGGCAAAGAGGGAATCCATCCTTATGAATCTTAGGAAGAAGATAAATCATCGGAGTGAGGGGATTAATTTAAATAAGCTTTTTACATAGGGAACCAACAGTACTACCCAATTTTGTCACCAAAGCAACCGCTTTGGAAACTTTTTTAAGGGAATTTTTGTCAAGATTCTTGTAGCTCCAACTATTTAGAAGGTGATTGAACATATTATTATGATAATACTCTGAGGATTTATGGTATTCCTATGATTCATAAGGATGGAGCCCCCCTTCGCCCCATTTTCAACACCATAGGTGGTCCAAATTATCTACTAGTTAAATTTTTAGCCAGAAATTTGAAGACTCTTGTGGGTCGCATCGACTACTTTGCCAAAGACTCATCCTCATTTACTAATGAATTGACATACATTAAATTGGATCTAGAGGAGATGTGTGTAAGTTTTCATGTGGTCTCATTATACACTTTTATTCCCATTAAGGAAGACATTAATGTCATTTCTCAGGTCACGGATGTTGATACTGCTAATCTCGTTGAGATTTGTCTAACCTCAACCTTATTTAGTTTCAGGGGTGAATTATTTGAACAAACTTGTGGTGTGGCAATGGGTTCCCCCCTTTCCCTTCTAGTTGCTAATATTTTCATGGAATACTTCAAATCTAAGGCCCTTTCCTCCTCCCTTTTTCAACCTAGGATTTGGAAAAGGTTATTCGATGACTCCTGTGTGGTTTTGCCCCATGGAAAAGAGAAACTGGACCTTTTCTTCCAGCATCTTAATGATCAATCTGACTTCATTAATTTGACCATGGAATTTAAAGTGGATGGTAGTCTACCCTTTCTAGATGTCTTCCTTTCGAGGAATTATGATGGTTCTTTCTCTCATCATGTTTTTAGAAAGAGGGCACATACTAAGAAATATTTACATGCTAGTTCTCATCATTTCGCAACTCAGAAGCTTGGGGTTCTTAGTACCCTAGCCACCAGAGCCTTTAGAATCTCTAATGAACACCACTTTCAAGGTGAAAAATATCATCTCTTTAATGTTTTCAATAATAATGGTTATACCAAGATTCAATGTCTTACAGATTTTTAAAAAAAAATTGAAAAAGGTCCTAGGGTTAAGAAAGATCCTTGTGATCGGTTATCTAGAGTTCACCTTCTGTTTATCCAAGGTAATACTAATAAAATCGCTAGGATCTGGAAGAAACATAATGTTTCCTTAACCTTCAAATCCCTCTGCACCATTCAGAGTTCGCTTATATTAGTTAAGGACCCGATTTTCCCTAAAGATAGTAAGGGTGTTTACTTGATTCTGTGCTCCTTTGGGATGCCTTACATTGGTGAAACTGGTCGAACAATTAATCAAGAATTCATGAACATGTCGCTGACCTTAAACATAGTAGATCACGTTCCTCCGCCTTAGCAGACCATGCTGAAAAGGACAAATCATCACATTTGTATTCAAGATGTTGAGGTTATTGCGACGATTCACCATTTCCACCACCACAAGTTGAGGGAAGCCTTGGAAATTGAAAAGAGGTCGGTTAACCTTAATAGGGATGATGGGTGGAGTGTTAGTAGATGCTAGATTCCTACCCTTCACTCTCACTTTCCTTTTATCTTCCCCTACGCTCCCTCTTGTCGTTCCCTCTTCTTTCGTTCCTGGTTTCTTTCTCCTTTTCTGTTCCTATGATTCAAATTAGTAAAACTATGCATTAAGTAAATCAAATAAATTTTTCATTATATTCTATTATATAACATATAACTATTAATGAATTTTAATTTTATAACATAGAATTAAAAGTATTAAAATAATAAGAATATCAAAAAGTATTAATATTTAATTATATTCAAATTAGAAAACATATAAAAAAAATAAAATATAATAAAATAAGATAAAATTTAATTTAATTTCTTATTCTAGTCAAACTAGTTGTTATATTACAATGGCTAGTTGGAGCTTTCCTTATCTATTTAAATAGGTTCCTTCATCATATTTCTCATCTTTTCCTAATGATGAACCACAATGGCTGGTTTAAAACGTGTCAAATTTTTTTTCTTACATCTTATTTTCACCGAACGTTTTTATACACATTTTATGGATCATAGAAGCCAAAATCCTAATATGTTTATACCGTCTTACCTAATCTACCTGGACCCAATGGTGTCAATGCACCGGGGGCATCCCATGCCACCGATGATATCATTGGATCCCTTTCGCATTCATACACTCATCCTCCCATGGGTTATGGTTTCCCTCAGGGAAGGGCCAGCTCCTTCAAAATGTTTCCCTATCCCAGTAACATGTATCTAGGATACAACATGCCTCATCCTTTTGCCCAACCTACTTACCCAAATGTTGTCCAACCTCCTTATTATCTGTATCAACATCATGGTGCTCTAGCTCCTCCAACACAAGCATCTCAGCCTCTCTTGCCTTCTCAAGCTCTGCAACAATAGCCAGCCGCCCCCCCTCGGTAAAGTATATGCAAAACAGAGTGCGAAAAATCCTCCTACTTCCAAAAATAAGAGGAAAGGAAACAAAAACCAAGCCTCTATGGGTAATCCAAGAAATAATCCCCAAAGGAATACACCGAACACTCCAACCTAGCAACAGGGTGCTTCGCCCAAGGACGACAGGCCTATTCACATGACTAAGCCTTGTTATTATTATGGTGTATATGGTCACTATACCCATGATTGTCCCCTCTTACCTCAGATGCATCAAATTTTGGAATTTGAAGCAGCATCCTAAGGACAACAAGCATCCCCTTAAGTTCCTCCTAATGTTGCCCCCATCCAATCTGTTTTTTTACCAATCCTTTGCTCCAACAAGGATGTGTAGCTGCCCAACTCGCTGAAAGGTAGGCGGACACTTAACCTCCTCCATCTGGTACCTCTGATTACTAGTTCCTCATAATGAACTCTGACTAACCCAATACCACTGACCTAAACTTTCAGACTTGGTCCTGTCAGTACAACAAGCCCCCCGTTACATCTTCTACCGAGCCCCCATCTTCAAGTCCCACAGAGCCTCTTTTGATAACCAATGGTTCTTTACCAATCCCTCAGCCTAATGAAGAGGTCCATACCAAGATCCCCAAGGGACCATTATGCCAAAACTCTACTTCTGGAAAAGTTTCCCACTACTACAATATAGTAGATTACTTCATGCATACCCCTACTGCCATGTCAATGTTGGAAATCCTCTAGTCGTGCCATTCACAATGAAAATATATACTAACTAATATGGGCATTGTGGATCCTTCACATGATCGTTTGATTGTATTCGATGTTGAAAAGTCAGAGCATTACCCCCTTCCTGCATCCGTGGCCTTCGAAATCCCTGTCAAGATATGAAATTCCAATGTCTCGTTGTATCATTGATGAGGGGGCATCCACTTGCGTGATGTCCTCTTCTGTTAGGAAGAACCTTGGATCGCCCGAGTTAGCCTGTTCCACCATCACCCTCCATGCATGGGATGGCTACTCTTCCCAACCCCTTGGAATGTTCCACAATTGTCATATTACTCTAGTGGGCAAGACTGTTTGTGTTGACATTGAAGTCATTGATGCTCCCTTAGACTACAACATTATATTGGGTCATAGCTACACTTATAAAATGTTTTTTGTCCCATCTGCGATTCACCGTAAGATTTGATTTCCTCACAACGAAAAGATCGCCACTATAGACCAGCTAAAATATTACAAACCGAAGTCCCAGACCTCTACAAAGTCCATTATTTCTTTGCTGGCCAATAAAAAATAGCCGAACCATCGACGAGTGTCTCACCCCGAGTATATAAATATTCCTCTTTTTTTGGTTCATTCCCTGGTCTGCCTCCTCCCATGTTTGACACTAGCTCGTTGAATGTTTACATGATGTAATCATATCAGTATGACCTCAAACACACTGGTTCGACTAGCCAGTAGCCCTGCCCTCCACAACCTGCTCCTCATAGTTTGACTCAGCCTTCTAGACCCGCTCCTCAAGGCCACTCATTTTTACCTGGTGTCCATGATCCTATCTATCCCCCTGGAGCAATTCCCCCTGGCCTTAACCATATCAAATTTGTCGCACCTCGCCTTTACACCTCTAGTCAGTTACCATTTCTTGCTCCTCCTCCTAGAGTATTTTTGGTACCTGTTATGGCTACCTTGTCTCTTCCCAACATGACCTTAGGGATCCCAGTCTAGTACATTGATCCCCCAGCCAATAGCGGGCCTGGTTAGCCAAAACCTTACACGTCTTTGACACTGGTCCAACCGGCCACCATGACCCGTCCCTTTGCTTCTATGCCTCAGCCACCTCAACAGGATCCTACCCCTGTTGCGAAAGCCTCTAGTGAAGAGGGTAAATCTCGAAAAAAGGAACCTAAGGATAAGGATAGCAAAACCACCCATGATCCTCCTTAACATCCAAAGCATACACCTTCGTGTGCTTTGTGTGATATTTTCGGTCATGCCACCCATAATTTTCCTGAATTTTGTCATATCAAGCCCATAGTCAATGAAGCGTTTCCTGAGTCTAATATACTAGAGTTCCATGTTACTTTACCTGATTCATCCCGAAAAATCAAGCCTTTATGAAAAAATCATCCTTGTTCTTTGTATGATTTCCATGGCCACTATACTCACCTTTGTCCCCACCTTGAAGACTATTGCACCTCTTTCGAAGTTGTTCGCCAATTCAAGGCCAAGTGCAACGAGTCCACCTCTCCCTTATTTGTAAGTTTTTCTTTGGAAAAACGAGAGGAAACATATTCTCAAATCAATATACCCCCTTCTGATGTCATGATGATAGAGTCTTTGGGCACTATCCTCTACCTGTCATCATCTATGAGATCCACAGTGGAAGACCCCTCTGGGGCATCCCCTTTTGTTTCGCCTGACCTCCTTCCAATGATCACGTTGCGCTCAACATCAGTTAGTTATTCATCTATTTTTTCTTCTATCACCCTCTGTGACGATGCACATGTGAACCTCATTTCTGATGATTATGAGTCAGGTAGCTTCGCTGCATCAGGTGGTATTTCTTCGACTAGTCACCCCATATTCTATTACAATGATGACATTATGGAAGTGTTTACCACCCCTGAATTTATCTATCTCCTCTTACATCGAACCCATGCATTCGATCCAGATACAACTTGTGGCCATTAAATTAACACCCAATGTTTAGGTAAGGGGGCACCCATATTTGAGAATCTAGGAGAAGCAATTCTCCACAACCCTCCTAGTTTTAGAAGAACCTCTAGAGTCCCATATCACTTCAGATAACTCTAGGGATGATGCTCCTCATCATTCCTTCATCTTGCATCAGCAACCCAGTTGCTTAGACATTTTTGTTGATCAACCTATATATTTTATCAGTGAGCACTAGTTCATAATCTCCAAAGACACTCTTTGGTATAGTGACACCATATCTAGTGTTCCATAAACTCCTCTAGCTAGGGCCATCATTCCCACCTCTGCATACCAGGTCAGTTCCCTCCATCACATATGCTTGGGGGCAGTATCCCATGCTTGGGGTCATGATGGCACCCCTCACCATCTCCTCATATGATTCCCATAAGTCTCAGAATAGACCCCATCAATCTAGGTATGATCGATTATCCTCCCATTCCTTGGATAGTTGAACCTACCAGCCTCTTAGATGAGCCATATATCGTATATGTTTGATACCCTAGCTTCAAATATTCTACTTTGTCTGATACCATCTTTACCACATTGTTAACACTGAAAATTATACAAGCAGAAGATGACATTATTTAATGTCAGGCAGAATGGTTTACAGGGCTGAAAGACATTAGAGAATCTGGAAGTATTTAAAAATCTCTAAGTTCTGAGGAAAAATCAAATTTGAGAAAGACATAAATGCTTTTGCGCACATAATCCTTCGTGAAGAGCGCCTTTGTGCACCTTTTGACCCAAAATGCATGCAATCTTGGGAGTGGTGAAAGTCACTTTCTGGGACCACAAAAAGCACACTCCAGGACAATGATTTCACACTTGAACCCACCTAAGGATAGCCACCAAAGAATCCTTAGACATCAAGGGAGCACACAATGGAATATTTTTGGCACATAATGGAATCATCCCCATCTCTTGGGTAACGATCCACAATGTACCAAGACAGGGAAGGAGGATTTTAATTATCCTATATAAGTCCACCAAGATATGAAGAACTGGAGAGTACATTGTTATGCTAGCCATAATTGCCCTGAGCAATACCAGCAATGTGCGATCCGAAGCTGAAGATAAAGGGGACTCAATTGTTGTCCATCCAACAAGTTCAGTCCACCACAGTAGAGAGAGGGAGACTTTTCACTAAAGCAATCTCGGACGTAAAGAAATCCTTGCATTGGGACTTAGAACCCATGTTCTAAGGGTCCTTTGGCATAGGGTTAAAGGTTCATCCTCATTTCCTACCAACGCTCAATAACAATGCCTGAAAGAGCCACCGTTTGGATTATTGCAGTTGTTTGAATCTATTCAGAGGTTTTTTTTATTTGTTTAGTTTTTTATTTTGATTTTTGTTTATATATGCATGCTATTTCTCTATCTAGTATGTTTATGATTCTAGCTTGTTCCACAAACTTGCCTGAGTCCACTTCTTTTTCTTCCCATGACCAATAAATTAAGAGGGTAAACCACACTCCTTAAGTTGGTGTGATTTCATACATGCATGTGCCAAACACACTAACACAGGATTGACGACTCCAGTAACATTTATTTCCAAGTTTATGTAGTTGTGCCCTTTTTTAGAGACCCCTGTGTGTGTTGTGGAGTGGAGCTAAATTTCCCCCTTTTTCTCTTGTAGTCCCTAGTTAATCCCAAGTGATAGACTGAAGCAGAACAACTCCAAAAAATACTTTTGCAGGAATTTGCATGCTTTTCACTCCCACATACACGCCCAAGGTGGGCGTCCAGAGATCTCCCGCATGTAGACATCACGCCTATTGTAGCTTTTTGCATGCAAAAGACAGAAAGAGAAATTTATCCCACATTTCTATCTTTTTCTGCTGGTAAATTTCTTGGCAGCCCATAATACACTTGCCAACATGGGTTGACGTACCCCATAGCTTGTTAAAGCTCACTCTTAGCTGCATTTTGTAGGCTTAGTGTTAGTTTTATTTCAAGTTGATTTTTCCAAAGTTCACACATACTTTAAGTAGGGGGGGGAATTCACTTGCATTCCGAATTTTTTTTATGTTTTTCAAATTTAGGTACCAACACACCAAAATAATTAGCCAAAGTAAGTGGCCCAAGTCTACGCATGCTTATCTAGTTTCTTTTTTATAGTGTAAAAGTTATTAGTTTAGTTCAATTTTTGCAATAGGTTTTGGGCACCAAGATCGAATTTTCAATAGAAGAGTGAGTAATCTCTGCTTCCTTTGCACCGTTCTGTGATCCTAGGAAGGCATATGAACACTCTCTATTCACAACTCACCATATCCCTTTAGTTTATCACATAGATTAACTAGGAAAAATAGAAAGCAGCCCATATTTGCGCATGTTTTTCTTTTGAGCAAGGAACAATACAACATAGTTTTTGGCTTTTCAACTTATAGTTTTCTACTATTCATTTTTTTACATAGCTTAAAATGGTGGCAGGATCAACCAAAATAGAAATAGTTTGTGGAATAGCTTACCTTCAAGTTCTATCATGGTTGGTTGGTAATCTACTTGCTAGTCTTCAAGAGTTTCAATAATTCTGGGTATATTTCGAGCACTATCCCCCACCGTAGAAGCTTCTTGCAGGTTGGTTGTTGTTTCACTTCTCCCACGATGAGGAAAATTCTTATAATAATGTGCCTCACCACATCCCCAACACTCTAGGGGGTTTATGGGTTTGTCCATGTTCAGGTCTGCTATAGGTTTCTGTGGGTCATTCCTCAGTTCGTCATTTTTGGCTTCTGCTAATTTTTCCCATACTACCTACTTGCTAAATTTCTTGTAATATTTTTAAAATTACCAAACATTCTACTCTTCAAATTTGAATTATGTTCCTGCCCTTTCTTTGGCAGCCAATTTCTACCTGTTTCTCCTTTTACCTTTGACTGTTCATATAACATTCGTTCTTTTTGAATTAATTCATCCATCTTCTTTGGGATTGCAAATTCGATTATTTTCTTCATGTGAGTAGGTAAACTACTCAAAAGTAGTTGAAATTTACCATTATCATATCTCGGGTATGGTATGTATCTTAACAATGATGTGAACTTGGCTATGAATTCACCCATTGACAATTGTCTCAATCTCAAATCCTAGAATTCTCGAGATTTTTCATCATATAAATGCTCCGTTGGGTACTTATCCTTGACGTATTGCTGGAACTCATCCCAGGTCACATTTTGGTCTTCAATACCTCAAACATTTTTTAATTCCTCCAACCATAAAGTAGCTTCCTCCCTCAGTTGGTAGATAGCCAAGTGAGCTTTGAGTTTGCTGCTATATTCATAAACTTGAAAATACTTGTTCATGTTAATTATTCATGCTTCTACCACCTCTTCAGCCTCTCCATCAAAGGTAGAAGGTTTATCCATGCTTCTGCCATCTCTTCGGCCTCTACATCAAAGGTAGGAGGTTTGATTTTCTAGAACTCACCCTGCAGTTCCACTTTCCATTTTTTCATCTCTTGTTGATCTCACACATTTAAATTTTCTACTTCATTATAATTTTTTATTTTATTGCTCTATGGTGTATGAATTCCTTCCATATTTTCATTATTCTGTTGTCATTGTTAACATTATTCTTTGGTATCCCTTTCAGGGCTTGGTGGAACTATCCCTTGATTATGCTTATCTGAGAGGATTTTTAGAATCCTATCCTACTCTTGCATCATCCTTTCATTATCTCTTCTCACCCAGACCATTCCTTCATGTAACTGTTACACTGTGATCAGCAGTATACTCGTCTGATGCTACTATTATTCAAGTAATATGTTGGTTTTTTTATGTTTATCTAAACTCAGATGTACCCACATTTCTAGGTTCATTTCAAGATTATATTGGGGATGAGATTCCCAGAAGGTCTTGGTACTTGGTGCGTTGATCCCCTTCTCATTGTATCCTTTCTATTTTCTGTGCACAATTTACACACAACAATTGTTATTCAGGTGACCCATTTGGGATCCATATTATGAACGCTCCTATGATACCACCTGTGACATTCACTTACACAAAAAAAAATTAAATCCCTTTTACTTATCATTTTAACTAACTTGCCATTAGTAATTTGTTTCTTCGCTTGATATTACACTAGAAAACACCATGCTGCATTTTTTTTTATAACCATAAAGAAAATATTTTTAAAAGCCAATAGTATGGATTTGATAACCAAGAACCTTATTATTTCAATTCCATGATATAGTCAAGTATCATAATACTATTATGGCATGTTTTACAAAGGTTATTTGGTAGTGTTTAAAAATATATACCAAGTATATAGTTTCACACCCACCTGGGTTATCGTCGGCTTATCTGACTTGACAGTTTGTCCGCCTCTTAGCTATCATGCAATAAATTCAAATAAATAATATGGTTTCTATCATAAGCGAGGATATCATTGCTTGATTGAAAAATATTATATGAATGTACCGTAACTATATCTCCGTATATATTTTTCTGTGATTTAATATATCTATGGATCTGACATATGTTATTGGTTACACTATCGGATCCTTGAACCTTTCATCAATGACAATGTTGTGTTTTGGGAAGGGTTAGGGTATTGACCTGCCCCTCAACCCTAGTCATTTTCATTTTTTCCTCTGCAAGACTGTGTGAGCATTCCGAGCTCTGCTGCTCTTGAACTCAATGCCGTCGTGACTCTGTTACAATTCTGGTTTGAATGACCTCCGAGTTTTCTCATCCATATTCAGGTATTCGAAATATCTTTGAGTTGTCTCAACCACCTTCACCAATTAAATAAGTGGTTGATCTTCAACCCAAATTTGGAAATTCATCTGCGTCTTTATTTTTATATTTATCTTTACATATTTCATACTGATTTTTTTGGTTTTCTTATATGCACATTTTCTCCTGCTTTTGTTCCAATTATGTTGTAGTTTATAATGCCTCCTAATTTTTTTAGTAGTATTCATGATGGGTTCTTTTTACCATCCCTCTATAGGATCAATGCGAGGGTTTTCCTACCTTACTGCGTAGGAGAATCAAAAAATAATCTTTGGCTCATATTTTATAGGTGATTCATGTTTGGATTTGAAGTGTTATATATGGTAAGGGTTTTTTTTATAGTATATGCATTCTAAGACAATCCAGACTAACCCTCTTGATTTCCTGGTTTCCAGGTATTCAACACCGAACCCCGCTAACAAACTAAGGTAAGCTTCTTCAAGATTGAGCTTCGGTCAAATTACTTTGAATATTTGTTTGTTTTACCATGCTTTTACAATGTAGCCCTAACACTAATATGATTTCTATTGCATTTGCAGGTAATTTGAAAATCTTCGCACCCTTTTCAATGCATGGACCACTCCATGAAAAACCACCTTCAGATAGTGACTTGCTCCCTTATCTATGTTCATGTACCATGAGTCTCTGAAATGACTTAATTTAAGTGAAGCCTTTCAAGCCTCTGGGTATAAACCTTGAGTTAACATAGACTTTCAGATGTAGCCCTTAAGGTTCTTGTCTCATATTTTATTTCATACTTGGTGTACATAAATTATTCAGCCTTGAAAATGGCTTAATGTATATGGTTTTCAGTATTTATAAGTTTTCCATACATGTAGTGATTTTACAGTTGTGTTCTGGAGTTTCTTACTCAGCTCTATATTTTGAAATGTTTGTTTTGGCTTGGAAACTTCCTTAATTATTGTTAATGGTACAGTTGAGAAGTTTTTGTTTTGGCACAAGGTTATTATAATGTCTCCATATATGATTTACTATGTATACCATTTACCTCATTACTCATTTTTTAGTACTATAGCAGTGACTGTATAGTCAAAGCCTTCTTTGTGCGCATACTGAGTAATTTTTACATATATCTATGTTATTGTAGACTATTTTAATACTATGTTTTCTCTGCTCATAGTTGTGCCAGTTCACCTGCATGCAGTTCTTCTGTTCATTTTAATGTAGAATGCTACTCATGTATTTCCTTATTTTGGAAATTGAATGCATTGTAGTTATCTTTATTTCTACAGAGTTTCTTTTTCATGTATTACATTTACTTGTTGTCAACAGTGCCAATTTGTGGGATAAATTTATTTAAATACGTAGCAGTCTTTCATTCAATCTATCGTTTTCTTGGTAAATATTGTTCAGTTACTGTATAAGGTTGATGTCAGGACCATCTCTATTTCTGGGTTACTCTCTATAAACCCGCAGACCATGTATAGTAATTTTTATCAGATATGGGAGGAACTGTACAGTCTGGGGTCCCCACCCTAGATAGACTAATAGTATCCTCCACAACCTTTTTCTGGTTTTACATTTAATTAACCTATTTACTTCTTTCTACACTAGCACATTAATTCTTTATTCAAGAACACATTTGATATCAAGTACAACAAATCGAATTTTCTTAGATTACATAACTAATTAGGGCTCGTTTTTACTATTATATAGCATCACTCATTCTTTCTGGAAGAAAAATAACGACATATACTTTTGCTATTTTTTCCTATTTTCTAGAAATCACAGTAAGATTCACATGTCTTCCTTAACACATTATTAAGTTACTTATCTCACTTTAGAATGCTGATGATAGCATCCCTACCTTGAGAGAGGAAATTACATCCTCAACTCCCCCCATGCTCTGTACCAAAGTAGGACTTAAAGAGTATTTTTTTTTGGAGTAGACCTCAAGACCCTCAGTTGGGTCTTCACTCCTAGATTCAGGTTACAGAGTTTCCACTAGTTCCAAGAAGCTCTAGATTTCCTCTCACCTTCAAGCCTCCTGTCTTTTCTCCATATTCACAGAACCCCTTTTTCTCACAGGGATTTTTTATTTATCCTCAGAGAAAAATGTATTTTTCTTTTACCTACCTTTTCCCAACTACTCTGGGATCTTAGAATACTCTATCATCAGTTTTATGAAAACCATTTCATAAATAATTCTTTATTCAAGAAAATAAATAAATCATGTTCATTGCTAGATTAACTTTACTTGTTAATCTCATTTAAACAAGTTAAATGTGTAATCCCTTTTTGAAAGAAAATAAATAGTTTAAGAATTAAATTGGGATGGCACATTAATATTGATAATATTAATATTAATATAATTAATTTATTAGGGTGAAATATGTACAAACAAACCATGTTTTATTTTTTAGATTTCCTAATTTTAAGTAATTTCAAGGTATTATATATTTAGGTGTTATAATCTTAAGTTTTTAGGTTTTTATAAGATAACGCTTTATAATTTAGAAAGCCAACAAAAATAACAACGACATTGTAATTAATAATAAAAAAATAGTAACATTAATAATAATAATAATAATAATAACATTATTAATACAATATTAATTATGTTTAATAATTTAGTTCATTTAGATTTAATTTGTATTGCTAAACTTTCATTCAATAGATTTACTAGATTCAATGTCCTCAATGCATGAGATTTACTATTATTTTTTTTCATTACAAATATTTTATTCAGTGAAATTTATTTATTTAATTCATATTTTTTCTTGTTTAGTTTTTTTATGTGCTTCATAAAATTATATTATATATATTTATATAAATAGATTTAAATATATTTTGATGCTATATATCTGTCAAATCAATTCAGTAGATAGATTATATTTGTCGAATTTTTATAGATTATATATTTTTTATTATTTGTGGATTCAATTGGTCTTTTTAATTTATTCGTACAACTTTATAGAAAATTCAATATTTATGTTTACTATTAAGTTCAATATTTATGCTTTTCATTAATATTAATAAACATAAATATTTAAAACTGACATAGAAATTATTAATATTAATATTAATATTAAATATTATAAATATTATTACTATTAATATTATTGTTATTAATATTAAATACTTAAAATTGAAATTAATATTATTAAAATTAATATAGATTGATATTAACATTAATAATAAATATAAATATTTAAAATTGACCCAAAAAAAATTTAATATCAATATTAAACACTAATATCTCTATTAATGTTAATAATCAATATAGATATTAATGTTAAACATAGAAATCTATATAAAAGTAAATTTGTGAATATTACCATTAAACATCAATATAAATATTTTCATTAAAGCATAGGCTTTACAATTTCAATTTTATTTAGGCTCGATGGCATTAAAATTTTACTTTAGTTTTTTTAGATTTAATGACATTAGAATTAAAACATTTGGTATTTTTATATCATTTTTTTCATGTAGCACTGGGTTATTTTATAACTTGAGGTTTCAAAAATTAATATTTTTAATATTAAAAAAAGGTTTTATGTTAATATTTACATTTAACATAAAACATTAATATCAACATTAAAAATAGACATTATTATAAACATGAATAGAGATTTATTAACATTAACAATATTGTATTGTAAAGATTAGGTTTATAAAATTGAGAGCTCTTTTTCACTATTGTAATAATGTTATTATGTTATATTATATAGTTCCAAATTTTTAGATATACATCAAAGTCATATATTTAGTATAGTATTTTGTTCCAATTATATTGATTTCCCATTATGATTGTAATATGAAATAGGAAAATTTATCATCTTTTATTTTAGCCATTTGGAAAAATCTATTTTTGTTTTTTTACATTTTTAAAAACGCTTATACATTTTGATAAGCTTATATGGTTGGAAAAAGACCATTTATGCTTATCATGTTTTAATATGGTTACCAGAAAAAACTTGTTCCTTTTTCATTCTTCTGTGTTTTTTTATATTATATATGTTCCATGATTATGGTTCCATAATAAATATGTTATTATTCATTGTAGACATGTCATCTCAAGGCATAAGCAAGAGTACAAGAAAACATAACCCATCAGTAGCATCGAGTGATAGGTCCAATGAAAGTCGTCGTTTATTGTATCAACAAAATAAGGATGCAATAAATGAGCATAAGAGAGCTACATATCATAGAATAACGAATGAAACCACTCTTCAAAATGAATTTTTATTTACTCATAAGTATCATACTGTGGATGATATCATGGAAATAACATTTCCCATTAACAATTCATTATCAAAATATGCTTCTCATCAACATAATTTTGCTGGTCGATGCTCTCCTGAAAATGCTCATATTAGTAGGGAAAATTCTTGCAAATGGGAAGAACATCATATTGATAAGGTGGATGAAAACCCTGTCCCTTCTGTGTCTTAAATTGCATGTTTCGAGCAAGGCCAAAGGTTGTAAAATATCCATGGTGGAGGTAATGATGACTTTGTATGTGATGATTTGGATGATAGTTTAATGTCCAATTTGTTTGATAATTTGGAGCCAGTTTCTCGGAACATCGGATCTTCCAATCCCCCTTCTTAAGGTAATGTTGTCCCACCAAGAGAATCTTCCATGTGTGATATAATTTCACGTTGAAAAATGGAGGTAACTCAATAATATTTTTATTTTCGCTGCAATAGTGGTTGTTTTATTACATTCCTCTATTTACAATTTCCTATTCTACTAAACGTACAGGGTATTTTCTTCTCTTGGAATAAGAAACAACTCATTTTAATAGAGGTCTAGAAATTAACTCCCAAGTTGTTCCATCTACTAATCTAAGAAGTGAAGATGAAGCATGTCATAACCTTCCTCTACATTCTCCTCGACTTTAAAATTGGAAAACTAATGTAAGTGTTCAATGTATTTTATTTGTTTTTTATTTTTTAAATTTTTAGTTGGTTTGACATTGAATTTTATTAAATATTTATTTTCTTTGAACATGACACAACTCATTTCAATAGAGGCATACAAATTAACTTCGTATATGTTCCATCTATTGATGTTAGAAGTGAAGAGGAACCATCTCATAATGTTCATCCACATTTCCAAACAAATGTAAATGTTGAATGAATTTGGTATTCTTCTCATTTTTTCATTTATAGTTAGTTTAAGATTGTATTTTATAAACTTTTATGGAAAAAACATGATTTCATCTAATCAGGTCGGAGAAATGGAATCCAAAATATTAAGCTGTCAAACTAATGTAAATTTTCAATGAATTTCATTTGTTTTTCATTTTTTAATCTTTATTGGTTTGACATTTAATTTTATAATGTATTCTATTTTTTTTAAACACGAAATAACTCATTTGAATAGAGGCATAGAAACTAACTCACCAAATGTTCCAGCCACTGGTGTTAGAAGCAAAGAGAAGCCATCTCATAGCCTTCATCCCCATAAAAAAAATATGTAAATATTGAATGAATTTGATTATTTTTTCATTTTTATTTATTTATAATTAATTGGACAATAAATTTTAAAATATTTTTTAACAGAGAAATATTCTCATCCTCTCAAATTCGAGAAATGCAGACCATAAATTTGGAAACACCTTGCCATAGATCCATTCCACACATTTGAAATTTGGGAAGGGAATCTCATGTTTCTGAAGATAAAGTACATATTAGAATAAATTTTAGTCTTCGACATGGTTCTCTTCACGGTCCTACTCATAGAGATCATATTCATTTTGATGAAAATATGAGTGCAATGCATAAAATATTTCGAGAAAAGTTAAATAGCTTGTCAGTTATCTAAATGTGCCACATTTACCATGAATCATATCCCATAATATATGTTTTGAGAGATTTTTAAGGACCAGTTTGTAGAAAATGTAAGAATGAAATATATTCCCACCATTTTTTTGGATATTACTATGGATCCTGGTGTATTAGGTCCCTATATTACTAGTTTAGTCCATTATTGTTATTAGTGTGGACCCGTTATTGTTATTATTGTACCCCTATAACCCCAATTTTGTTATTATTGTGCCCTTACATTATTATTAGTAGGTTGGCTATGATTATATTATGGCCCCATAGACTCCTATATATAGAAGGAGGTTTTGGTCATTTGTATCATCCAAGAATTGTTCATTTATGTAATGTATTGGAGGTTTCCCCCTTGAAGTGGCTTATTTCTAAGGCATTGATCTCTCTTTTATTCTATTTTTGGAGCTAGTTTCATAACATTTGGTATCAAATCTTTGAATTCTAGGGTTTCACTACTCCAAACAGGTCATCGTGGCAGTTTTGCTATAACAATTTTTCTACGAAGTCTCAGAAGCCGAAATTTTTACATAGTGAAGCCGAGATCCTGGGAACATCGTGGAAAACTTTCGGATCTTGTTTCACAATATTTTCGAAGATATAATCTGTGCAAGTTAGGGATTTTTGCAGGCTCCTAAATTTAACCTAAACAACTCATCATGGAATTTTCACTATAACGTTTTTTATATGAACTTTCAGAAGATGAAATTTTTACACAGTGAAGTCACAATCATGAGAAACATCGTGGAAAAATTTCAAAGATTGATCCAAAATATTTTTGGAGATAGGGTCTGTGGAATTTAGGGATTTTTCAGGCTCCCGAATTTCATCTCAAAGAGGTGATCGTGGGAAAATCGTCATAACTCTCTCTATGAGCATCATATTGGAATTCTGTAAAAAGTGGCTACAAGTAAATGGATTGTAGTTTCCTTTGTAAAAAGTTCAGAGCTGAAGGAGGAAAAAAATGACACGTGGCATGTTGTACAATTTTTTTCTACTGAACCAGTCCATAATTAGATCATTGTGGGAGATATGGCATAACTTTGCCTTGAACAATCCAAATCAGGTCAGATCTATGGCATTCGAAATAAGATTAAGAGTGCTACTATAGGGTCAAATTTAAGATATTGAAGATCTGAAATCATAGAGATAATTCAATTTCAATATCGAGCTCCTCAAAAGCAAGAAAAAGGTGTGTATTTTTTTTCCAAATTGCAAAAGTCTTGTTTGAAGAATCAATATGAATTGATTCCAAGGGCATATTGTAGAATAGATATCAGTATTGGGTTCTAAAATGTCTCCTAAAAATAATTCAACACCCATTAAGCCTTCATAAGGCTCTACTATGGCTAATATATATGAATAAATGCAACATGAGATATCAAAATTACAAGAGAAAGTGCATCAAATTTCGCTCTCGCAAAGAGCAACAAAAAGTGAAATGGATGTTTTGAAGAAAAGTGTGGAAGCTATGATGAATTGTTTGAAGAATGGTATTGAAGAAAATATGGATGGTATGAAAGAAAAAATGGAACGTTTAAAGGAATAAATGGAAGGTTTGAAGGAAGGTTTGTCAAAGTTGATACAAGAAATGATTCCTAATGGTGAAAAGATAGTAGAGGAAGTTCATGATGAGAAAAAAACTAAATGTTAATTGTGATTTCATAGACTCTAATGTTGGATTGAAGAACCACCATATTCCAAAGATGGATATGAGGAAGTTTGATGAAAAGGATCCTGTAACATGGATACTACATATGGAGCAATATTTTGATCTCAATAATGTGCAAAACACACAAAAGGTATGCTTCACAACTTTACATTTAGAACAAAATACATTTGTATGGTATCGATGGATTTTCTCTCGTAAAAAAAAAATCACTTGGTCAATATTTACGGAGGAAATGATAGCACATTATCAGGATACAAAGAGAAACATCTTCTTTAGCCAACTGATAAATCTCAAACAAAAGGGTCCAGTGGTGGAGCACATTGAGGACTTCCAAAAATTGAATATAAGGGTAACTGATACTCCAGAGGAACATAATATTGATGTCTTCATTGGGACTTTAAAGGATAAAATCCAACATGAAGTTCATGTTTTGGAACCTAATTCATTGGAGAAGGCATTTAGGTTGGCAAGAAAAATTGAATGTAAAATTATGGCGACAAGAAAGCCTACCACTCACATCTATAAAGTTGGAAGTGTTGCTACTCCTAAACTTCTAGAACCTACAAGGTTGACACCACAACAATTAGAAGAGAAAGAGTAAAAGGGATTTTCTATAGTTGTGATAGCAAATACACTAAAGGTCATAAGTGTGCCGAGAAGAAATTATTTTTCATAGATTTTGAAGAGGAAGAAGAAAATAAAGAAGAATCTTCAAATGAAGAGGATATACACCAGTAACCAATCGTAGAAGAGGAATAAATGAGTCCGACCATATTGTGTAATGCATTGGCAGGAATTACCACTCCTGAAACACTCAATATAGAAGGACATATCAAGAAGAAAAAGGTAATAGTGTTGATTGATTCGGGTACTACCCATAATCATTGTAAGGTAGTGAAGGGATTGAATTGTTTCCTATAGCCAGCACCAAAATGTCAAGTGATGGTTGCAAATGGATGAACTATAAATTGCTCTGGAAAATTTCATAATACCAAGCTAACCATGGGGGAATATGTATTGAATATTCCAATGCTTTCCATTTAAATGGGAGGTGTTGATGTTGTACTAAGAGTACAATGGTTACAATCTTTGGGGATGGTCGCTTTTAATTTTCAATAACTTTTATTGAATTTTTTTTTATAAGCAAAGGAAGTTGAATTACGGGGTATCATAGTGGGGCTGGGAAAGATAATAAGCTCTAATGTCATGGAAAAGCTTATGAAGAAAGAACAATGAGGCGTAATTTCACAATTATTCTCACTAGAAGTTCAAACATCAAAATCATCTATTTCTGTAGATCTCCAAAATGTCTTGGACAATCATTCCAACGTGTTTGAAACTCCCAAAGGACTCCCACCTATTCATGATCATGATCATGCTATTCATTTGATTACAGGAAGTGTTCCTCCAAACATCAAGCCTTATATATATATCCTTATGTCAAAAAGAGATAAATTGAACGTATGATTGCAGAAATGTTAGAGGCTAGTATAATTCAACCTATTCAAAGCTATTTCTCGGCTCCAGTAGTATTGGTGCACAAGAAGGATGGATCATGGTGCATTTTTCCGGAATATAGGGAGCTCTATAAGCTCACTATTAAAGATAAATTTCTCATTCCTGTGATTGATGAATTATCAATTAATTATATGTAGAAATTTATTTTACCAGGTTGGATATTCATTCAGGATATCATCAAATAAGAATGAAGACTGAATATATTCCGAAAATAGCATTTCGAACTCACGAGGGTCATTATTAATTTCTGGTCATGCCTTTTGGCCTTACCAACGAACCTTCGACATTTGAAGGGTTGATGAATTCCATTTTCAAACCCTTCCTTAGAAAATTTGTGCTAGTATTTTCTAATGATATACTAATCTACATTAGGTCTTGGAAGGATCATGTTCAACATGTTGAAAGGGTGCTCAAACTATTGCAGCAGAAACAATTATATGAAAAAGCATCCAAATGTTTCATTGAGTACAAGAGGTGGACTATTTGGGTCATATTGCATCTCACGTGGGTGTTAAGGTAGAACCTAACAAAATTAAAGCCATTAAGGAATGGAAATTCCCCACAAACATAAAGAAGTTGCGAGGATTTCTCAGGTTAACAGAGTATTATCGCAATTTTTTTAAGAATTATGGAAGAATAGCATCACCTCTAACAACATTATTTGAAGGAAGATGCATTTTCATGGACTCTTGAAGCATCTAAGGCCTTTGAACATCTTCAAGAGGTAATGTGCCTAGCACCGGTCATAGCTACACCAAAATTCACAAATTTTTTTACTGTGGAATTTGATGCCTTAGGAAATGGAATTGGTGTTGTTTTAATGCAAGAAGGAAGACCCATTAGTTTTGAAATTCATCCAATCAAAGGAAAGTATTTATAGAAAGCTATTTATGAGAACAAAATGTTAGCAATACTACATGCACTAAAGAAATAGTGACCTTACCTAAGGGGAAGAAACTTCAAGGTAAAAAATGATCATGATAGTCTTAAACACTTTTTGGAACAAAGCCTATCTTCAGAAGAGCGGAAAAAATGGGTCGCAAAGATGCTGGGTTATGAATTTGAAATAATATACAAAAAATGGAAGCTAAATGTTGTTGTAGATGCACTCTCAAGAAAGAATGAAGAGGTGGAAGCATTGCTTTGTGTCATCTCTATTATCCAACTAGATTGGATAATTGAAGCAAGGGCTGAATGGAAGAAGGATGAAGAAGTGTGGACACTCATTCAAAAGCTGTAGCAAGATCCTAGTGAATATGATACATTTAGTTATAAAAATGATTCCTTATGGTACAAATATCGCTTATATCTTTGTAAGAATTCCCAACTAAAACAAAATATTATTTTGGAATTGCACACTTCTCCTTTAGGAGGACACTCATGATTTTGAAAAACTTACCATAGGTTGAGGAAATAATTTTTTTGGTATGGCCTTAAATTTGATATTCAAAATTTTGGGGCAAAATGTTTGGTTTGTTAGCAAAATAAAGTTGAGACAATTAAGACCCCGAGTCTTCTATAGCATTTATCCATTCCATGTTAATGCTGGGATGAGATTTCAATGGATTTTATCACAAGTTTACCTAAGTCCAAAGGAAAGAGTGTCATCATGGTGGTAGTTTATGGAGTTACCAAGTATGCACACTTTTGTGCCTTATCTCATCAATTTAAAGAAAGTACATTTGCTACTACATTTAAGGACATAATTCAAAATCTACATGGAACCCCAAAGATTATTGTGAGCGATAGAGATACCATTTTTACTGGAAATTTTTGGACAGAGTTATTTTCTTGTTTGGGTACTCAATTAGCTCATAGCTCATCTTATCATCCTCAGTCCGATGGTCAAACTAAGATAGTGAATAAATGGTTTCAATGATATCTTCGTTGTTTGGTATGTGATAAACAAACACAATGGATGAAATGGTTACCTCTCACTGAATGGTGGTATAACACTTCCTTCCATAATGCAACAAAAATGACCCCATTTATGGCACTTTATGGATTTCATCCACTGTCCATCACATCTTTAATAGAAAATTCTAAGGTTCAAGCACTGGAAGATCACATCGATCATCAAGAATAATTTCTCCAACTCTTAAAGGAGAACCTAAATTTGGCACAAAATCGAATGAAACAACAGGAAGATCAACATCACAGTGAGAGAATTTTTGATGTAGGAGACTGGGTTTTTTATGGCTACAACCATACAATAAAATGTCCCTCAAGAAAGCTAAGAAGGATAATAAATTATCGCCAAAGTATTATGGTCCTTACAAGGTGTTGCAAAAGATTGGTATTATGGCATACAAATTCGAGCTTCCTGCTTCTTTGAGAGTGCATCTAGTTTTCCAGTTTCATGCTTAAATAAGGTTATAGATGAAAATATTCCAGTTCAAATGATATTTCTAGAACTTTATGAGGAAGAAAAAATCACATTGCAACCTGAAGCGGTTACGGAAACAAGAACTAGACAACTACGAAATCGATCAATTTCAGGGTATCTCATCAAGTGGAAGAACTTACCCCCAGAAGATTCTACATGGGAGGATGAGAATTTTATACAGAAGCACCCAGAGCTACTCAAGCATTCAGGACAACACGTTTTCGAAGGAGAGTGAATTTTAGGTCCCTACATTACTAGTTTAATCCCTTATTGTTATTAGGATAGCCTCCTTATTGTTATCGTTGTACCCTTGTAACCCCAATATTGTTATTATTGTGCCCTTACATTATTATTGTTAGGTCGGCTAGGATTATATTGTGGCCCGATGGACTCCTATATATAGAAGGAGATTTTGGTCATTTGTATCATCCAAGAATTGTTAATTTATGTAAAGTATTGGAGGTTGCCCCCTCAAAGTGGCTTATTTGTAAGGCGTTGATCTCTCCTTTCTTCTATTTTTGGAGCTGGTTTCATAAAATGGTGCTAAAAATCATATTTTAAGAGTTCTTAATAAATTTGAATAAATTCTAATAGCATGTGTGACTCCTATTTTTCGAGGACAAATGCTCTAGGTTGGAAATATAGGTATACCGACCACATAATTAGCTTTCCTCAAGATATTTCTACAAGGGTACAAAGTTTTCCCCTACATGTTGAATATATTGACATTCTAATTGTGATTAGACATGTCGCTTAATCTAAATATTATGAATGTTATGTCAAAATATCTCGAGTGATGGTTGCATTTCTTTTGAAAATCGAACATCATCAATATGATTGAGATGTTGTAATTGACTATGATTTAGTGAATGATATGCATGAAAGATAAATAGATGTCTCCTCAAGGCTTAAATTTTTTTACTGTCATATTGAAGAATCAGAGATCAATGCAACTAATAACGAAGGGTTTCTTGTTGAAAAAATTCCCTCTAATTATTTTTCTTTTGTTTCTCACCTATCAAATGAATTGAGATAAGTGGAAGGAATTAGAGAATTTATTGATAATATTGATTCTTCACATGTTGAAGAAATGGATTGGCCCAATATTGGAACCTCTCTAGCGAATGAATATAATACAGAGGAGTTTTAGATATGGAATTCCCTGTTGGTCGCTTTAATTGTTTTAACAATTCAAGCTCCACATAAATTGTCAACCCGGGAAGGTCTGTTTATTCCAAAGACAATCGCGCATTGGATATGCTCAATTCCAAAAGCAAGATAATGTTGTAGTAAAATTCACACAATTATCAATCATACAAATCTAACTATTCACACCCTGCTTTAACAAAGCTGAAGTCTACTTGTGTTACAGCAAAAGCAAATCCTCTATCGCAGTCTTTCATTAAAGGAATCCTAGGAAAAGATAATGAAAGGAAATCACCCTGCAAGAAAGGAAACCAATCAACCATAACAGGGAACAGGACCTTATTCCTCCAAACAGGAACTTCAGCACCTGTTTCCTGACACTAATCACACTGTAGAAAAGATCAATCCAAGAAAACAGGACCCTATTCCCATGAACAGGAACCTTCAGCACCTGTTTCCCGACATCAATCATACATTCAAACAGATAACATAAAAATATCTCTTGGCTTCTTTAAGAATGAACGTTACCAAATTCATGCAGCGTTAAAGAAAACAGAGTGCTTAAAGAACTATAGAACTATGCAAATGATGATTCAGTAAACAGAGTTAAATTAAGGTGCAAATATCATAAAGAAATTCAGCAAACTACAGGAGCAATCGGGTGAATCTTGTGATGAATGCAGGCCCTTTCCTTCTCACAAGATTCCCTAGGGGAAAGAGTTAAATTGAAGTGCTCAAAAGAAACCTTTATTCATCTATCAAAAAATAATGATACATTACAATGGAGTCTTGCTCCTTTCCACTCAAAAAATATGTTTCTCCTGTAGTCTCTCACTCCCCTCTAATGATGATGTCTCCTCTTTTTAAAGAGGAGACATCTATTACAGTTACATCAGAGAAAAGCTATATTTATCCAAATCCATTCTTCTATCTTAAAACAGGGTCCTTTTATTCTTCCATAGAAAAATATTGTTACAACAGATACAAAAAAAGTACTCGCTTCAGAACAATCTGTGTAACAAATTTCTTGCTTGTCTTCGTCTTTTTGCCATTGTTCCCAAAATACTCTTCTGAAATCGCAAATCACGAGGAGTGATGGAATTTACGTTCCCGCTAACTGTTTCAGCAACGAAGTCGACTATTTCAGCAACGGCCAATTGTTTCAACACAGGACGTTCCTTATCATAAATTATCTGTGATATTTTAGACTTGTGTTAGCAACAATCTACCTTCGATTAATGATGAAATATAAGAGTAATGTGGAATTATATGCAAACAGATCAAATATATAGTAAAGAGAAGGATTTCATATACCTTTGGGTAAAATGGATGACAATGATAATGTAACCCTTTTTAAATATAGTTATAAAGGGTAACATGTATGGTAAAAATAGTACATTGTGAGGTCCTAACATCCCCCCCAGCTGAAAGGGTTGCATGTCCTCAGGCAAATTTTAGTCTGAGTCAGAGTCTGAGTACTGACTCTTTGCATGCAAGTTACTCAAGCAATAACTATGGAAGGTGGCTTCGCAGGCCAAGATCGGAATCCCTGCTAACTTACACTTCGCTATGCTACCGCCCTCGTCCCCCAGCTGGACTTGTAGTGAGACCGGGTATCGGCCCCACGGCATCCACAAACCCGGAAGTGAAAATATAATCCAACCAATTTCTTATGATTTATTAATGTATCTGGAGAGTGGTTTGGCACCTGATATGCGCTGAATATTATCAGTCAGGGTAATATACTTGTCTTTCCGTTGACCGCGCTAACACAGGCATTGCCAGCTTCTGACCGATTAACCGAAGTGACACTTAGGAGCATCGAGGCTTGCAATGTCAAGATATTACGCACTTTTAAGTTTAAAAATCAGTATATTCTCAAGCACAAAATGGCCGGATTTGAAGGTTTCGGTCTTATCCAAAGGAGGCGATTATCCTCATTATGCCTACTTGCAATAAAAGAAGTTTGCCATGTAATTTGATTGGCAAGAAATGAAACAAATGCCCTAATTTGTATATCACCAACAATTGGATTCATGTTGACTTCCCTATTATCAGGCATAGCCTCATTATGAAGATAAAGTTCACATAACAAATGTTGGTCACTAGCAGGGGCCTCAACAAATTTTTTGACAAATTGTTCCGCTGTGAGCAACTCATGAGGTCTCCCATCCTTAATTGCCTTCAATTGAAAATAAACAAGGCATTCAGAAAGGAACAGAGAATAATTCAAGGTTTCCTGGTGGCTAACAATTTTTGTACTAATGAAAACATCAAAACCAGTTTATCTTTTAACTCCTTGATTTCTTTCTTAGAATCCTTGAGCTGTTGGAGTGTCTGCTCCCAATTATCCCAGTTGACATACATCTGATTCCTCCAGGCCAACTTATGCTATTGTAATATTTTATCTTGATCCACAGCATACTGCTTATTCCAGTTATTCATTATTTCCAATTGTTTCCATGGTGGAGTTTGTGTCCCGGCATTGTAAGTACTGGGTTGGGGCATCGTCTAAGTAGATGAGCTGACTAACATAGGGCAGGATATCTGTGGCTTGGTTTCTTTTTCTAGACTTTTTGAGGGCCCTACTAGTTCTTGTGTGACAGTAGGGCAATCTTCTTTGATTGCAACCGATGTGGATGCCTCAGGCACTGGGATTTTGACTATTTTGTATCCTGCCTGTTGGTAAATGTTTCCACATTCATGGCACATGTATTGTTTACATGGGTCATTATTTTGTGATGATGTTGTATGTGCCAACATGTAGAGATTTAATTCTCTATCAAAGGCTTCCCTTTCCATTACCAACTCTTTTTTATAGGCCTTTAGTTCTGACTTCAAAAACTCATTTTCCTCCAATAAAGATGCCATGGTGAGTGAACCCTGTGTGTTGGTTGATTTTTCTGGAGTTGATTGCTGATCCACAACTGTAGCTGGTTCTTGTGTTTCAGCTACAGCTGGTTTCCTTATATTATCATGCTTGGTGTATGATTTTTGCACCTCAGTAGCTGGTTCTTGTGTTTCAGCTTCTGAGTGAGTAACTGGTTCTTGTGGAGCAGTTACTGTTTGAGTAGTAAATGATGTCATATTACCCTGGGCATCTGGTTCTTGTGGAGTAGTGCCACAGGACGAGACAGGTAATGGTTGGGGAATTTTTAATGGTGATGAGGATTGAATTTTTAACAATATAGTCGCAGGGTCAGGGGAAATGGGAGTGACTTCAGTTTCAACAGTCATTTTCATTTTCCTCCTAGGTAGGAAAGCAGAAAAGTCAGTGACTTTCCTTTTCTTTTTATGAGAAGATTCTTTTGTAGGGGAAGGGCTATCAGAAGAGGTGGTAGCTTGGGATGTGGCCCTTGTTTGCCTTTTTGAGACAGAGACTGTTGCAATTCGTCTCTTCCTTTTATGAGTAGGGGGAGATGGGGGTGTTTCAGCTTGAGAGTCATCGCTAGAGATGTGGACAGTGGGAAGGGGTGACTCTGCTAAATGGGATGAACTTGGGGGCGGGTCAACTGGTTCTGAAGATGGGATCAATGGGGGATCAGGGATATCTTCCAGTTGCCGTTCATAAGAGCTTTCAGGAGTTTCTTGGGGAATTTCAAGGGCATGCTGGAGAAGGAGGAGTGGATTATTCAGAGGGGGGTTTTGCTGAGCAAAACCCCTCTGAATTAATAATTGACATAAGCGATGATGGGTAAGGGATAGTGATGGGAATTTTACCCATCTATAGTAATATGACATGTTTTTAATACATCCAAGCAGATAATAAGGAATGTTAACTAATCGACCATGCCGCAAATGATTCATTAAAACAAATTCGTGTTGATAAACTACCTGGTAACGCCCTTCAAAAGTCAAATAGTGCTTGTTGAATTCAGCTACTGTTGGCCATGGGCGAGGTAATGAATTCAGACTTATACCACAACGTTTATTCTCAACCTGTTCCTTTGGAAGAAGGAAGTCCTGCTGTGCATTTAAAATGACTTGTTTCTTGCTAAACCAGTGAGCACCTATGACCGGCAACCCTGAAACTTGTGCTATATCTTCCTCTATGACCGAAATTCGGACCCCTTGGAGCACGGAGTAATCTTCCTGAAAATTATGCGCAAACTCTAAAACTTGCTGAGGATCAAATTCTCCTAACCTTTCGAAGTATGTTATCCATCCTGCCTGCTGAAAATTTTGGTAGGCCTCCGGGAATAATTCAAGAAGAGTTATCGAGCCAATCTCATGTCTGATAGCCGAACCTCCCATAGCTACTAACTTGAGTCACATGCAGAGGCACAGAGAACAGAAACACAGGCTTTGATCAAGCTAATCGTTGCAACTAAGGATATGGAGTCTCAATGACGGCGGAAATAATGGATATGAGGAGTGATGGTGGATTGAATGGTGTGGAATGATGATTCGGTTTTCGAAATTCCCCCCTTAAGTATGATGAAATGATGTTTAAGTGTGCGGGGATTGTAATCATTATGAGCAAGATCCTCTCTTTAAAATATTATTTAACTGTATTACATAAAAAACAACATACCTTATATTTTTACCTTTGTTTTTATAATTCGAAGTATAGAGTGCTTCATAATGGCTTGATACTGATGGAAGAATCTTTAAATTTCTCTAGATTGTAGAAACAGGAGCATATCAGGATCAGCTCAATACTGAATAATATTCACCCAAGGGATCTGAAGAATAAAAGTGGAGAACTGAAAAACTTGTGTAGCAAAGGAAAGAAATGGTGTTTTAATAATGAAAAGATGAATGACAGGTTGTTGAAAGTGGTGTTTCAGCAATGGAAAAATGAATGACATGTTGCTGAAAGTGGTGTTTCAGCAAAGGGAAAAATAACGAGAATGGGATGTAATGATTTGGTTTTAAGAAAAGTGGGAGAAGTACTTGCTAGGGAATAATTTAAGCAGTAAGGAAAGGAAAATACTAGTTGAAAGATGATATTTCAGGAATAGGTAGAAGTGGGGGAAAAAATGGAAAAGGGAAAGATGGAGAAATGGGATAAGTAATAAAAGGGATATTGCTAGGAAATGGGTTGAAATGAAGGGAACAAAGCTTCTATGATTGAAGCTTCAGATCTTCTTGTGATGAATCTGTCCTCCTTAATGAGTTCTTCCATAATCTGCAAAATTCAATTGTAACATGCCAACCCTTGACAGGGATTATTAGTTTTAAATCTAATCTAATGCTAGAAATATAGTGCAGAAAATTAAATGCTGTGAGGAGCATAAGACTCCCCTAGAAAAAGATAATGTGTATCAGTCATGCAAACAGCCTTGAAATATACTTTAGAAACAGGGCGCTGGTACAAACGAAGCCTATGACCATTCACTAGTAGAGGTGTTTTAGAATCATCAATTGTTAAAAGTCTTACTATTCCATTAGACAAAACAACATCTACTTCATATGGTCCAAGCCATCATGTACGTAGCTTACCCTGAAAGTTTTCAAACCGAGAGTCATATAATAAGGCCCAATTACCTTTTTGGAACTGCTTGTGTTTGATGATTTTATCATGCCATTTCATTCTTTGTTGTTGAATCATGGTTGTTTGGTGAATGGCATCTAATCTCTTTTCATCCAATTCAAGAAGCTGCTGCAACCTAGCTGTCTGCACATCAGTCAAATCAAGATTAACAGCTAAAGCAGTTCTTAGAGTTTTGATTTCAAATTCCACAGGAAAAACAAAATTTTTACCATAAACCAATTCATAGGGAGAAAAACCTGTAGTGTTTCTCCAAGTAGTTCTGTAAGCCCATAATGCTTCAGGGAGCCTTTGAGACCAATCCTTCCAGTTGTCCTTCACTGTTTTAGTTAGAATGGCTTCTAATACTTTATTTGTGCTTTCCACCTGCCCATTGCCCTGGGGGTGGTATGGTGTAGTCATTCTATGATGAATATGATATTTCTGAAGGGTATACTTAAAACCATGAGAATTGAATGGAGGTCCTCCATCTGTAACTAGCTCTCTAGGAATTCCAAATCTAGTGAAGATTTCTTCAAATAAGAAAGCTAGGACAACTTCTTCATTGGCTCTAATAAGTGCTTTGGCCTCCACCCATTTAGTCATATAGTCTGTAGAGACTAATATATAAGTTATTTGATTGGATGGAGGATTAATGGGTCCTATGAAATCCAAGGCCCATCTTTCAAACGGTTCGGATACTACCTGGGGGTTTAATGGCATTTGATCTCTATGATTGGGTTGACACATTCGCTGACAGCTGTCACAAGCCCTCACATATTTCTTTGCATCCTTAAATAATGAGGGCCAATAGTAACCCATCCTCAAAATTTTGTGTGTTGTTCTTTTATCAGCAAAATGCCCTCCACAAGGGCCATCATGACAAGATTTTAGTATATCATACACCTCATCCTCCCTAATGCATCTTCGGATTTCCTGATCAAGCCCTATGTAGAAAAGACACCCACTTATCCAGCTATACCTGGCACTTTGTTGAACAATTCTTCTCTTTTCTCTGTACTACAGGTGTGATGGTAATTTTCCTGCAACCAAATAATTGGAAATATCTGCATACCACGGAGAGTGAGCAAAGACTGCAAATAAATACTCATCAGGAAAGGAATCATCTACTGGAATATTATTATCAGTTTTTAACCGTGAAAGGAAATCAGCCACCACATTTTCTCTACCAGACCGATCTACAATTGTAATATCAAATTCCTGCAGTACAATAACCATCTGGTAACTCAAGCATTTGTGACAGATTTGTTCATTAAATATTTAATAGCCGAGTGATCAGTGTGGACAAAAGTAGAATAACCAATGATATAATGTCGAAATTTATTAATGGCATAAATTACTACAAGAAACTCTTTTTCGATAATTGTATAATTAAGCTCAGCATGGGTCATGTTCTTACTGATAAAATAGATAGCATAAGGAAGATGATTTTCCTCTTGTCCCAAGATAGCTCCAATTGCAGTGTCTGAAGCATCAAAAGATATATGAAAGGGGAGGGCCCAATCAGGTCCCCTTAAAATAGGAGCGATAGATAACGGATGCTTGAGTTCTACAAAGGCTTTCTGAAAAAGATTAGTCCACTTAAATTTAGCATTTTTCATAAGCAACATAAATAATGGAGAAGCTATCTTAGAAAAATATTTAATAAATCTTCTGTAACATCCATCATGTCCTAGAAAACTTCTTACGTCATTTTGTGTTTTAGGAACAGGAAGATTCTGAATGACTAGTATTTTAGATGGGTCTACCTGAATACCTTGAGATGAAATAAAATGTCCAAGCACTACTCCTTCTCTCATCATCATATGACATTTTTCAGTACTTAGAGAGAGGTGAGCTTGGATACAACGTTTAAGTACCTTCTCAAGATTTTGTAATGCATCTTCAAAAGATACACCATAAGCAGTAAAATCATCCATAAATATTTCCATAGAGTCATTCAGCATATCAGAAAATATTCCTATAACAACCCTCTGAAAAGTTGCTGGTGCATTACATAGCCCAAATGGAAGAACTCTATAAGAAAAAGTTCCCCAAGGACTAGTGAAAGTGGTCTTGTCCTGGTCTTGGGGTGCAATTCTAATTTGGTTATACCCACTAAATCCATCTAGAAAAGAAAATAATTTCTTCCCCGACAGACTATCCAACACCTGATCAATGAAAGGTAAAGGAAAGTGATCCTTTTGAGTAGCTTTGTTTAAGGCTCTGTAATCAACACACACTCTCCATTTCCCATTTTTCTTAGGGACTATTACCGATGGGGAAACCCATTCACTGTCAGATATGGGGTATATAAATCCTGCATTAAGAAATTTCTGAAGTTCTTCTTTAACAATTTCTCTTAAATTAGGGTTCATTCGTCTTTGGGGTTGACAGACTGGTCGGCATCCTTCTTTAATATAAATTCGGTGAGTACATAATTCAGAAGAGATTCCTTTCATATCCGTGTAATCCCATGCGAATTATTCCTTATTTTCTCGTAATAACTTCATTAACTGCTGTGTTTCAGCAACTGTTAGATCAGGATTTATGTTTAATGTCTTTCCAGGTTTGATTTCGACTGTTATGCTTTTAGATGAGATGGTGGTTAATGTCTGAGATAAATCTTTAGATTCAATATTTTCCTGGGTATCTATTTCAAAAATTTCAGTCAATTGATTATGTGTTTCAGCAATTACAAAGGAAGGTTCGCAAATAAAATTATTAATTATTTCATCCTCTGTATTGTCTTTAAGAGTTAAGGCTTGTCCGATAGTTAAAATGGGATGAATAGTATCATAATCCATCCACACAGAATCTTCATTATTAATTATGGGTGTAGCATGAGGATAAAGAGTAAGTTGTTTGGTTTCATAACCATTAGAAATTGTCATTGAACCAGATCTGCAACTGATAAAGGCATCGGCTGTGGCCAGCCATGGCCTCCCCAGAATTAAGGGATGTCCCCCCCAGCTTTGTTTTAGTTTGTAATACGACAAAATCAGCTGGGTAATTCCAGGATTCGACTGAGATAACTAGATCTTCAACAAATCCTTCTGGTTTAATTGTAGAACGGTCAGCTAACTCTAGGATAGTTGGTGTATCTCTGATTGTGTTATTCATCTGTAACAACTCTGAAGTTTCAAGAGTCATAATGTTTATTGCAGCACCTAGATCTACCAGAACTTGAGGAATCATTGTTTTACCAATTTGAACTGTCACAGTAGGATGGCTGGGGTCACCATATTTCACAGGAGGGATTTTTCTGGACATTAATGCAGATAAGTCACCCATCACATGAACTGTAAGGGGATATTTAGTTTTCCTACCAGGTTTCTTAACACAAATGTCCCTGATGGTTCTAGCATAAATTTGGTACATCTCTTAGTGCCTGTAAAAGTGGAATTTTAACATACAAGTTTTGCAATTCCCCTAAAAGATTAAAAGCAGGTGTTTCAGGCATTTTAGTTAAAACTAAATGCTCGGGGAATGGTGGTTCTGTTATTTCAATACCCTTGTTAGAGGGTGGTTGTGCTTTTTTATGTTTCTCAGTTTCCTCTTTATCAAAATCAGAAGAGGTTATATCATCGATGATAGGTTCTACTATTTTCCCGAATCTCAAATGAATATCATTACATTGCATAGTAGGAAATGTAGGCTGATTCTGAATATCAATGACTTGCACAACTTTATTATTGGGGTTAGGATTTGGTTGCACAGGTAGCTGGGGTCTCATTTGATTATTTGGTGGAGCATTTGATGGTAGAGGAAGTGGTTTTTGAAATTGAGGAAATTTATTTGGATACGGGAGTTGTTGGCTTCTCCAATTTGAATTCCAAGGATTAAAAGAAGATGGCTGTTGTGGGGGCCAAGGAGTCCACATTGTAGAATCAACAAAGGGAGGGTTTGATTGTTGCATGGGTGGGAAGTTCATATGATTAAAGGGTGGGTATTTCATTTGATTAAAGGGAGTGTAATTTTTCTGACTGAAAGCAGAATAATTATTCCAACGATTAAATGGCATACTAGAATTCATACCTTGTCCTTTTGGTTTCCATTGTCTTCTTTGTGTTAGCAGGTAAAATGCTTCAACTTCTTCTTCCGTTGGCTACAGTGTTGCCTTTATTCCTGGTAGAGAGGGACATTGTTGTGTTTCATGATCTTTCTCACAAAGGGTGTAGATTGGTATTTTGTCCAATGGGCATTCCCTTAGTGGATGTTTGTCTCTGCATTTCAGGCAGAAGACAGCCAGAGCTACTTCTGCTTCAGCCTGCTTCTTTTTAACCTGCAAGGTGTCAATTTGTGAAGCAAAAGAACTTAACATCTCAGTTTTAAATTCTTCAAGTAAATTACCTATTTCAGCTCTTGTTGCTCCCCCACTGGCTGATTTCTGCACTCTTGAATAGGTGGGATCTCTGTTACTTACTCTGTTCTTTGCAGCTCCTCTTGAACATCTTTTACAAATTTTAACAATCTCATCATATGATTCTTTAGATATATCTCCCTTTCCAAGCATGTTTAACATGTCTAAACAATCATCCCTTAATCCTCTAAGTAATATTGTTTTGCGAATTTCTTTACTTATATTCAGATGATCAGATCTCTGTAGATTATACTGCAGCCTTTCCACATAGTCCTCCAGATTCTCGTCCGGCTTTTGTGCCATGTTGAATAGTTCGTCACTCTTTTCTCTCGTCCGACAATAGTCTTGATATTTAAGCAGAAATTTATGTTTCATATGTTCCCTTGTTGTGATTACCTGACTTCCAAGGCTCATGAACCATCTTAAAGCATTTCCTTTTAATGTTGCTGGAAACAGTTTCAACTTTTGAGCATTAGTAACATAATCATAACTTCTGCATAATATATCAAATTAAAAAATAAATTCATCCGGATCTTCAGAGGATAAACCATGGAAGTTGGGTAAAGCTGACAATGGAACATTCTTCATAGGAGTTGTTCCTCTAGGGAGATCACTGATAGGAAATCCCAAGGTAGAGAGAGAATTTTCATCCCTTCCTTCTCCTTCAGGATCTAGACGTCCTCCACCAAAGAATTCTTCGTTGTTTCCTTCCATTGGCTGTTCTCCTACTGCACTTGCTCGATCCTCAAGATCTTCTACTGGCTCCTCAATGTTTTCCACTTGTCGTCCAACACTCTCTATTAGTTCTTCAATGTGCTCTGCTGATTTTCTAGCACTTTCTTCTGACTCTCCAGCATTGATTGCTGGTCGTTAAATATCCGTTACTAGCTCCTCTATGTTTTCAGGGCCCACGACTTCCTCTGTTTTGTAATCAGATTGAGGGGACTGTTGAAACTTTGGTCTTCGAGAACTTAATCTCTGTGATGATTCAGCATTTGATACAATCTTGTCAATGAAAGTCTTTCTTCCTCCCCTTCCTTTTCCCTTGCCACCTGTAGGATTAGTTTTCTTCTAGGATCCGCATCCTCTCATACAATCTGCACATCTAGAAAGAAAATATTAATTCTTTTGAAATCTATAATTGCCTTCCCCGGCAACGGCGCCAAAATGTTGGTCGCTTTAATTGTTTTAACAATTCAAGCTCCACATAAATTGTCAACCCGGGAAGGTTTGTTTATTCCAAAGACAATCGTGCACTCGATATGCTCAATTCCAAAAGCAAGATAATGTTGTAGTAAAATTCACACAATTATCAATCATACAAATCTAACTATTCACACCCTACTTTAACAAAGATGAAGTCTACTTGTGTTACAAGCAGAAGAAAATCCTCTATTGCAGTCTTTCATTAAAGGAATCCTAGGAAAAGATAATGAAAGGAAATCACCCTGCAAGAAAGGAAACCAATCAACCATAACAGGGAATATGACCCTATTCCTCCAAACAGGAACTTAAGCACCTGTTGCCTAATACTAATCACACTGTAGAAAATATCAATCCAAGAAAACATGACCCTATTCCCATGAACAAGAACCTTCAACACCTGTTTCCCGGCATCAATCATACATTCAAACAGATAAAAGAAAAAGATCTCTTGGCTTCTTTATGAATGAACGTTACCAAACTCATGCAGCGTTAAAGAAAACAGAGTGCTTAAAGAACTACAGAACTATGCAAATGATGATTCAGTAAACGGAGTTAAATTAATGTGCAAATATCATAAAGAAATTCAACAAACTACAGGAGCAATCGGGTGAATCTTGTGATGAAGGTGGGCCCTTTCCTTCTCACAAGATTCCCTAGGGGAAAGATTTAAATTGAAGCGCTCAAAAGAAACCTTTATTCATCTATCAAAAAAGAATGATACATTACAATGGAGTCTTGCTCCTTTCCACTCAAAAAAAATGTTTCTCTTGTAGTCTCTCACTCCCTCTAATGATGATGTTTCCTCTTTTTAAAGAGGAGACATCTATTACAGTTACATCAGAGAAAATCTATATTTATCCAAATCTGTTCTTCTATCTTAAAACAGGGTCCTTTTATTCTTCCATAGAAAAATATTGTTACAACAGATACAGAAAAAGTACTCGCTTTAGAACAATCCGTGTATCAACTTTCTTGCTTGTCTTCATCTTGTTGCCATTGTTCCCAAAATACTCTTCTGAAATCGCAAATCATGAGGAGTGACAGAATTTACGTGCTCGCTAACTGTTTCAGCAACGGAGTCGACTGTTTCAGCAACGACCGATTGTTTCAGCACAGCACGTTCCTTATTATAAATTATCTGCGATATTTTAGACTTGTGTTAGCAACAATCTACCTTCGATTAATGATGAAATATAAGAGTAATGTGGAATTATATGCAAACAGATTAAATATATAGTGAAGAGAAGGATGTCATATACCTTTGGGTAAAATGGATGACAATGATAATGTAACCCTTTTTAAATACAATTATAAAGGGTAACATGTATGATAAAAATGGTACATTGTGAGGTCCTAACATTCCCCACATTGTTCCCCACTGGTGATGTTGATTGGTTGCAGCCATGCATTTGTATTGTTGAACTTCATGAGTGTGCATTTCATCTTCTTAGATACTATGGTCAGAGGTTTGGAATCCATTATCTCTTTATATATTACCTATTAAACATGATAATTCAGTATCGGAGACAAGAAATTAATGCTATTTTTGTGAAGAAACATTTACATGATAACTCACCAACAACAATTGAAGACTTGCATCACCAACTTTGTGATTTACTAGATAATATGTTAGTTGAGCATCATATGTGGTTTGGTTCTTCTCTGAGAGGTACAAGGGAATACTAGAATAACTGTTGAGTTGAATAGATTTGGATGGTTACATAGTTAGGATGTCCATATTTATTTTTTACTTTCAGCGAAACTAACACAAAGTGGTGAGAGCTGCATAACCTCATGCCTCTACATTCACATTCTCGTTCTTTAAATGAGCATCGTATCAAAACTGTGAATTTTATCGAGTAACCTCATATTGTTTCCACATTTATGCACCATAGATTCAATATATTTTTAGAGGAGGTTATCTAAAAATATCTTAAATATAAATACTTTTGGTATAGGTTTGTGTTGTTGAATTTATTTCCTATAATTTGTCAATTGCTTATTATGATTCTAATTATATTATTTGTAGTAACTATATATATATATATATATATATATATATATATATATTCTTCAGTTATGAGTTGAAGCATAGAGGCTCAGCACGTATCCATGGTTTCCTATGGTTTCAAGGCAATTCTAACATGTAAATAGTTGGTTGGTAAAATGCTTCTGATATACAACTTGCAAATAGATTTGTTGAAATGTACTTAATGACATGGAATCCACATGAGATAAATCTTAGCAACATAATGGTTCCAAGAAGCCTTAATGGTGACCCTTTTCTATTGAATATTGATAAGGTTTTCTCTTGAAATCCTCAAAATTATAATGAATAATTGTTAAATAGTGTCCAAAGTCACACAAAGTGTAGTGTAGATTTTTGTTTATGCAAAAAGTGCACTATTCTCACATGTCGGTACAATGCTCCATGGGATATTTGTGATGAATCAATATTGTTCATAGATGATGAAGGAATAAAAAAATAGGACTCAGAAAGAAATGATGATAGTATAAATGTAAATAACATTGACCTTCTAACAATGTGGCATGCAAATATGTATTTCCAACTAGTTCTTTCTTGGTATGTTGTCTTCAAATATATTGATAAGTATGCGTCAAAAGAAAAAAACGGTCTAAAAGTTATCATCATATGTTAACTATAATTTCAAATTCTATTGGCTCTGACGATCCTGCTTTATGTGCATACAAAATTTTTCTTGTAGAATGATTGTTGGCTCTAACATTAGTGCACAAGAAACATGTCATATATTGCTTAAGATACCTCTCATTATTTGTAGTCAGAAATTTGTTTCCCTTGTAGGTTTTAACTATATAGATAAATTATCTGTAGGTGAATTCTTCAAAAACAGAAAATAAATAATAGTGATAAAATAAAACATAAAACATATATACATGAACATTTTCCCTTGGATCCCAAACTAGGACTACCAGCTTGATTTTTCATTATATTCCTTTCAATGTGACAATAAATATATATAGATGTAGAAGCATTCATAAAACCCAATCCATTAACACTGGATTATAACATGACCGTAGTTCCCTTAGCCAGATCTACAAAATACCAGGAGAAGAAGACCATAATGCTCAAAACCATGTGCAAACCCATGCACAAAACCATATGTGGGTCTTCCCACCTAATATAGGTGCCTACTTATAGTTGTGGAAAGAATATAACACACACCCAACATTCTAAAACTTGTTGTTTTATTTTCATAGGGGGCATAGGAGAGGTTAGTCATTGGTCCAGCTCTATAGTGCCCATTATTTCTCTACACCAAGAAAAATTCTCAATGCTCATAGACTTCGTCAATGCACATGAAACATTCTTCAAAGTGTCCATCTTTACCAAAAACACATTTTTATCCTCAACTATATCTCTCACAAACTGATAATGAACATCAATATTCATTATCTTTGAATGATAAGCAGGATTCTTAGCCAAGAAAAATGAACTTCGGCTATCACAGTCTATCCTTATAGCTCATCGCACCAAACGCATACATTACACAATCTCTACAAAAAAACTGCTTCCTCTCTTACATGAGTGGTTGCCATGTATTCTTCCTCTTTAGTTGAAAGAGCCACTAAAAATTGTATTTTATTCATCCAATTGACTGCACCACCAAATAGAATAAACACATACGCACCTATAGATATTATTTAATCCAGATCTCTAGCCTAGTCTGCATAAAAAAAGCTATGAATATCTAAAACTCTATCCAATTGTGGTCTTCCCTTGTAGAACTAACCACGATCACTACTGCCATGTAAATATCTGAAAAACCTCTTCAATCTGGTCCAATGCACCTTCCCTGGTTTGGACATAAAATTTCTCAATACTCGCACTACATTTTCAATGTATGGTCTAGTACATACCATTTCATATATTGGGCTACCCACTGCAATTGCATCTTGAACACGAGACATGTACTCCTCTTCTTCTTGTGTCTTGGGACAATGTGCAGGAGATAAATTTACAGTAAAGGAATAAGAACCTTCACCTATTTACTATCCTTCATATTGAACCTCTACAATATTGTATCTACATACTTCCTTTAGTTTAAATAGAGATTCCTTTTCACTTGATCTGGTTTAATTTGGATGACCATTTTATAGTTTGTAGCACCATATCCTTCATGTAAAATTTGGAGAACAATTGGATCTTCAAATACTGGATAATTTATTTCTCATTTCCAACTAGCAACATATCATCCAGATACAAGACCAAATAAATTACAAGGTCACCAATTAATTTTAAAAAGACAAAGTGATCCTCTTTGCTTATGGTGAAGCCAAGTCCCCGTATATATGTAGGAAATTTATGATACCACATCGTTGGTGGTTGTTTTAAGCCATAAAAGTACTCTTTTATCCTTCAAGTTGCTTCATCTAGATCTCCTCTTCCAGATCCCTGTGAGGAAATTTTGTCTTCACATCCATCTGTTCTACCTCAAAATCAAATGCAACAACAACAGATAAAAGTAAACTAATATAAGTTACCTTGTAAATAGGAGAGAAAATATCACCAAAATCAAATCCCGACACCTGGAAATAACATTTTTCTATCAAACAAGCTTTCTATTTCTCCATAATTACTTCTTCATTTATCTTCTTCTTAAACACCCATTGTATCCCAATGGGCTTCCTTCTAGCTGGCAAGTCCACTAGATCCCATGCCTCATTTTTGTGTAAGGATGCCATTTCATCAACCATGGCCTCCTTCGAGAGCTTTACATCCTATGAATCTACTACCTCCATGACAGTTTTTTGATGATCATCACTGATAGTTAAATCAAAATTTGAATAGAAATAATATGGCCTATACCTTTCTGGTTTCCTTCTTTCTTCAACTGATATTATCACAGTTGGAGTTTGTGGCTCTTCCTCTTCTCAATCTTCTTTTTGTGTAGAGTTTGATTCTTCCTCATTTATCTCAAACTCTATATTATCAGGATCCTTTTGTATGAAAACATGTTTAACAATATTTCACCTCTCTAAACACCACATCTCGGCTGTAAACAACCTTCTTTGTTTCTGGGTTCCAAATCATCTAACCTTTTAAACTATCCTTAAACCCAATAAAGATCCACATTTCAGATTTATTATCCAACTTGGAACTTTTCTCCTTTGGAGTATGTACATATGCATCACATCCAAATGCCCTCAAATGTGATTGAGAGGCTTTCTTATAAGTCCATACCTCTTGTAGAGTCTTATCCTCCAACACTGATGAAGGTGATGTGTTAACCAAGTAACATGCAGTCTCCACTACCTCCGCCTAGAATTATTGTCCTAACCCAGTACTAGTGAGCATGCTTCTTTCCTTTTCCATCAACGTCCTGTTAATTAGTTTTGTAACTCCATTTTTCTGAGGTGTGTATGGAGTAGTATTATGTCATGCTATACCACACTTCTTACAAAAATATTCAAATTACTTCTTCAAGAACTCTCAAGCATTATCTGTCCTGAACACCTTCTTTATCTTCTTCTATGTCTGGATTTTTACCACAACCTTGAATTCTTTAAATATATCAAAGAATTCATATTTCTTCCTTAGGAAATATATCCATGTATTCCTTGAGGAGTCACCTATAAATGATACTAGTACACAAACTTAACCAATTATGGAATTGACACAGGTCCAAAGACAACACTCTTTGCAAGCTCTAATATCTTGTTTGCCCTCTTAGCATGAGAAGAAAAACTCACTCGATTCTACTTCCCATATACACAATGTTCACAGAAATCAAAATCCAAAAAGAATATCCATACCTTCTACCATACCATTACCATGAAATATTTGAAGGCCCTTGTGTCCAATATGTCCAAGCCTTTGAAATATCTTTTCTCCAGAGTCCACTAAGCTTTCTACTCAACTTTCAGGAACCATAGAACTATTTCACCCATCAATAATAGTGCTACTCAAAAGCTTTTCTGGAGCTCCAATCCCAACTCCCCACATAAATATGATTTATGGCTAATGCGGAAATATGCAAAACACCAAGAAGTGTTTTAATCCTTCGACCTTGAAACTTCAATTTGAATTTTCCATGTCTGGTGATTCTGGCCTTCCTATGATACCCTAAGAAGACATCACCACCATCATACTTATCATATCATAGAAACGCTCCCTATGGGGACTGGAGTGAAAGGATGCACCTGAGCCAATCAACCATCCCTCATGATGTACATTTTTATTTGAAAAATAATCCCAATATACATCCCCACCTTCATTTAAGGTGGTTTTTTCCTGTGCAGAAGGAGCATCGTCAAATCCTTTTCCTTTCCCAGGAGCATTATATATACAGTCCTTTTTGAATTTCCCTTCATTTCTGCATTTCTAGCACACGTTTAGAGGCTTTCCTAGAGATTTAGATCTCCCTCTCGATTTATATCTCCCACTTGACAATTTTTTTTGTTTTTTTTCTAGCACCATCCTCATACAGATAAGGCATCTCCATTCTAGCCCTCGATATTCTTCAGTCCCATTTCCACCAAAAATAATGCTAAGAAAATTTCATCAAAATTCAAGGTATCTGTAGTGCTAACTATTGCAACAACTGTCTATTCCAAGAATCTGGTAGAGAACAAAAAAAATTGATTCAATTATCTTCATATGAGATTTTAATATCAACACATGAAAACTGACTTACCACAGTATTCAAGGTGTTCAGATGCTCTATCACTGAGTCTCCATCCTTCATCCTTGGGTTATATATCTTCTTCCACAGGAACAAATTATTCACCAGAGAGTTAGATTGGTACAAGTTCCCTAGCTTGACCCACAAAGCCTTTGGTATAGCTTCAGCATATACATTCAAAAATACCAAATATGAGAAACAAAACCATATTTTTCTCTTCGGCTTCCAATCCATATTCGTTTAGTATTCATGTGGCATTTTCGTTGGTTTAGTACTCAGATCTACCACAATCCACTCGTCTTTATCCACCAGCAGATCCTCAACCTTGAGCTTCCACAACTCAAAAATGTGACCATTAAATTTGTCGATCTCGATCTTTCCACTACTCGCCATTTCTTTCACTACAAGAATCGATCCCGCAGATCTCCCACTGAACACGGTCTACCATAGGCCCGAGAAAAAAACCACTCACCAAAAAAGGTGTCTTGTTGAATTCGAATAAATTTCGATACAAAACATATGTTTTAACACTGTATAGAAATTATCTGCAAAAAAAATCTTAAAAAGAAGAAAATAAAAAAATAGCGAGAGAATAAAACATAAAATATATATATTATGATACACTAAAAAAAAATAAAAATTCTTGTTCCTTGGTTCTTATTCATCACTCGTTAGAGTTAAAGAGACCTCTAGGCTCCTCTTTCGTCGAGCCATAGTTTCCTTATATACAACCTAGAGGTTTATTCACCGTGATGATCATAGAATTCCTCCTATACGTGTATTACTTATGATAATGTCAAATCCTTTATGAAAATTAAAAGGCTTGGAAGTATTCTTAATTAGTGATCCCCTGCTCGTTACACTATAGACTCGTTTTAGACTCCAAGTATAATATTATTAGTTTAACTCATATAGTATAATTTGTAACCCCCCATTTACTATACTAGTGCTAATCATGTAGGGCATAAAAGTCTTGCTTGATTTTATTTATAAATTATATTGTTGGGTTGTAGGCGTAATTTATTATGGTACTCCCACTTGACTATAATTATTCATTTAAATTTTGTTTGTCATAACTTACACTCTTGTTGTGGAGTTATGGCATCCTTCCACCTATAAATACTACCCATCCAGAGATTGTCCACTGTAAATTTCCCATGTGCCATCTTGTTTCTTCACGTGATTTATCGGTCTCGATGTGAGCTATGGTGGATGGCTAAGATTGATCTCGGGTCGATCGACGACCGTTATGTTATGTTCCAAACCTTAAGGCATTTAAACTTGTTTTATTTCACATTTAGTCTATTTTTAATGCTGAGGTTTTGGACAGAGATGGTGAAGGTCTTCTAGACTCATGCAAAGTCTACGTAGTCCCCTACCCTCTTGCTATCTTCTCAAACCTGTGTTATGATACATTATTATTTCGGCATTATGCCTAAGTGTCAAAAATTGCATTCTTGGTGACCAGAGTGACTGAGCTTCATAGTTAACCTCTTTTCCATCTAACCCTCACCTTTCATTTCTGCATTTTGTGTTTGGCGGAGTGTGAAATGATATTTTATTGATAAAGGTTTATATTATATTATAGGTGGGATCCCAAAATGCAAGGAAACTTTCCCTTCTTGCAATATCTCTGAGATTCTAGGCTTGGGTTTTGCTAAACTCAAACCTAGATTTGGGGCTTATAGTCTGCCAAGGTAAGGTTTCTCCTCTACCCCTTTAAATTTTCATTTTCACTCTAGTTAATGTTTTTCTTACCTCAACTCCTTGATGCGAATTGCAGGTTGGAACATTGGTGTTAAAATCCCATGGTGAGGGTTTTCATAGTTCATCGAAATTCCTCATTTGAGGCTTTGGAAATGTTCCATTCTATGAGCCATGACTTCGACCTCATTTTAATACTAAGTATTTTTATAAAGGAGAGTTTGGTCTTTGTTTCTATGCTTTCCCAATTCCTCTCACTTTCTTACTGAGCATGGTTGTGATAATATTTGTTGTAGGGGTTTTGGCAAGGAAGACTTGAGAGGGTTTGCTGGTGGCAAGGCTAACCACACCCCTCACACCAGGTAATCATATGCTTCTCCTGGTTCTTTGTTAATTTTCTTTTTATATTTTAACTCCCAATTTCTTCTGTGCACCAAGAACTTGGATCATTGTTTCTAGGAATTTACTCATTGTTTCTTCAATACATTGCCTATGAGTGTTTCTTGTGCGCGCAGTTGTAGACATGGGTCAACTCAGTGAGGGATTCAATTAGGTAATATTTCCCTCATTTTTATTATTCTTGTCATTCTAATTGTTTTACTCCTATTCCCTCGTGCAATGGAGATTTAATTCGGGCCTTTTTTTCTTTGTAAAGGTGCCCACGTCAACTTACTATCCATTACACCAAGGTTTAAGGATTAAGAGGGCTACTAAACTAAGGATTTATATGCTTATGTTAGCCATTATATTGATGGATTAGTTTCATAGTTCTTAGTGTCAAATTATCAATGCAAGAGTATCCTTTTTAGTTGGCAGAAGGACAAGAGGGTCTGGGTTTTTAAGCCAAGACTTGAAACTCTTTTAACCCTTTTAAGGGAGTTGTAATTTTTTTTATGTATTCATAATTTCAAATTTTCATATATATATATATATATATATATATACTATGCAGTGACAACGCATTGTCCTACTTTCAATTTCTATGGCGTGAATTTGTATAGTGATAATGGTGTGTTTTATTGCTACTGGTAATTTTTAATGACACTATTTAAGTTTTGTAAATTTATATATAAATGTGTTTTCTTTTCCATATAATACAATTTCAATGTATTTCTATGATTTCTATGCATTTTTTTCGAACTTAATAGATGTAATTTATGTGTGTCCCACAAATATTTATGGCGATTTGTTGTGTGGTAAATTATGAATAAATTAATTTATCCACTCATGGTGTATCTGCGTGAAGTAATGTTTACATGCCATAGCAACCAAGCTATGGTGCATACACTGCCAAATTGTGGCTTTCTATCTGTACACCCAGTTTTATGACTTGATTCTGTGCTTTTATAATCTATGCATGTCGATAGATGATATATTATTGTGTTATCTTTAAAATTTATACACAACTTGATTACATATTATCAATACACAGAGAATGAGTGGGTTGTCTTTTGTATTTTTTTGTATTTTCTATTTATACTAGAATTATACATCAATGTGATATATGATATCCATTGTCTATTGTAATAATGTGTTTAATTCCACATTAATTCACTAGATAATTTAGTTGAAGTCGCCTCACTTGCGCATTTCTGCAAGTTTTATCTTATGTATTATTGTGTTTAGAAGATTACGTGCTTGACATGATTATAGATGGATGCACTAGTATTATCTTTGTTGCACTTGAGTTTTCTTGACTTATGATTAATGAAAAATTACTATAAAGCTATCTTACTCCGTGCTTGTAGTGTGTATTATGGAATCAATTGTTGGAGTATCTTCACTTCTATTATGCAAACCTCTCCTTTACTATTCGTTCAAATATTGAGGATGATATGCCTTTGTTCCTAGTGTTATAATTACAATTAGAACAGAGTGTTGCCAATACAGAGCATAGGCTTCATCGGAATAATTCTCCTCCTAATCTAACTACCTCTAGAAAACCCAAATTGAATTCATATGTTTAATTTATCTTCGATAATTTTGGTACCTAAATATTTGGTATGATAATACAATTTTTTCATAATACTCATCATAATAAAATATGCCTATGGCCAATTAACACTTATTCCAATTAGTGTTTACATGTGTGGTACATCTCCCCTTTTTTTATCAAGAAAAGCATATCTAAACATAGTCTACCATTCTACCAAACTAAGTCTTAATATACACCTGCGCCACAATAAGTTTGTCCCTCACCGATGTTTGAAGACATTAACCTAAGTAACATTATTCACTTGGATAAAATAAAATAAAATGATCATTAACATGTAATGTGTACTAAAGTACAATTCTACCGGGTTCTCCACCAGTTCATATACTACTGCACATAATTATAAATCTACATAATTTCATCATAATTCATGGTAATTCACTTCACTACAATATATTAATAAAATAAACAGTGTAATTTTATCATCAATTATAGCGTAGCTAATGATTAATGAAAATTTATGGCAGCATCATACTAACTAGAAAAGATGATATTTAATCCCATCCATGAGCTTATTTCTCCAAGCTCTCCCTCAAGCAGAGACCTTCACACCCCATAACAGACATCTCGTTGTCCTCCTGGTGAAGGCACTTTTATTCCTACTTTCCCCAACATAGTTTCCATAATGACGTCTCGTTATTCTGGGCTATTGTTTCCCATAGCCTAGAATTTTCTTTTTCTTTTTCATAAAAGTTTTGTTTTCCTCCTTAAAGCTCGCTTTCTCTACAACGTTGCTTTTCCTACCCATTCTGAGTGTAGTTTCCTCCTCAACAAGGTTTTATTAGATAATTTTATCCAATATAATTTTGATTTTAATTACTTTCTTACTTCCTAAGGGATTTTTTCTGGGATGTTTGGGAATGTCAAAAAATTCCATCCTATCCACATGAATTAGAATTTAGGATCTCTTTATATCCTATCTTTTCCAAATTAGTATGAATTTTTCTCAATATTATTAATATCAAATAATTTTTACAACATTATGAATGTTTCTTAAGTCCACATAGTACTTGTCCTTTCTATAATAATTAAAATATATAACATAATGAACTAAAAATTTGGGATATTACATAGTCCCCCTCTAAAAAAAACCATTGTCCTCAGTGTTAGCAGATAGCCATTCATTCCTTTAATAATGTTGGATAGTCTTCTTTCATGATATCCTCTCGCTCCCATGTATCCTCCTTAGGTTTAAAGTGCTTCCAATGCACCTTCACCCAAGTGACGGTTCTATTCTAGAGCACGGTTTATTCTCGTCCCAAGATACGAAGTGGTTCTGGAAGAAAGCCCCCTTTGGGTTCCACTTGTATCAAATTCCAATCAACCACATGATAATGGTCATGAAAATATTTATTTAAGAATGATATATGGAAAACATTATGTATTTTAACATGACTAGGTACAACAAATTGATACACCATTGGACCCACTCGATCCAAAACATCAAAGGGCCCACAAAACCAAGGCACTAACTTGTCATAATTACTAGTATTGAGGGTACTCTTTTTAGGTTTAACCCTCAAATAGACATAATCTCTGACCTTAAATTCTTCATGTGTTATTTTTTTTTCCACATAACTTTTTTGTCGGTCTTTGGTTCTCCTGATATTTTGTTGAACGTTGCGTACTGTTTGCTCCATCTCATGTAATGCCTCTGGTCCAAGGAACAAATTTCCCTCTAGTTGACTTCAGCTAAGTGGGTTGTGTAATTTTTTTCCATATAAAGCCTCAATCCCCTTCCATTTTATTTTCAACTACAATTCCTGATATTGGGGGTGTTGTGACTAATCCCCTGATCCCACTCTTCAAAATCTATCTTCACACTGCTACCCATGTTGGATAACATAGGGTTAGACTGTCTACTTAGAGAATTTTCAATTTTATTTTATTTTCCCTTAATATGTTTTATTTCCATGTCAAATTCACTCAGAAAATGTAACCATCTAGCTTTTTCTGCATTTAAATCTAGTTGGCTAAAGAATTATTTCAATCCAATGTGGTCAGTCATTAATACAAAATTTTTTCCCAACAAATAATATATGCACATTTTCAATGCATGTATAACAACAACTAATTCTAAAACATAAACTGCATAGTTTTGCTTATGTATTTTCAGTTTCCTAGATCCATAAGCTATCACAACATTGTCTTGGAATAACACTCCTTCCAATCCTTCTATATAGGCATCGGTGCACACCATAAATTCTTTAGCTGGATCTACAATTTTTAGGATAGGGGTTATGGTCAATTCTTGTTTAAGTTTCTAAAATATTTCTTGACACTTGGTTGTTCATTATAATTTCAGTCCCTTTTTCTAAAGGGAGGTAATGGGATAAGCTAATATGGAAAATCCTTCCATAAATCCATGGTAATACCCTGAAATCCCCATGAATAAATGAATTTCTGATACATCTATGGGTACCGACCAATTTAGAATTTCTTGTACCTTTTTTGAGTCTACTTCCAATGCCTCCTTGGAGATAATATATCAAAAATATTCAATCCTTGGCTTATAAAACTCAAACTTGCTGAGTTTTGCATACATTTTGTGTTCTTTTCTTGTTTACAGCACTACTCGAAGGTGTTTTTGGTTTTCTTCTTCACTCTTAGAGTACACCAAGATGTCGTCTATCAAGACTAGCATAAATTGATCAAGATATTTTTGAAGGATGCTATTCATGAGACACATGAAGGTAGCAGGGGCGTTAGTGGGACTGAAAGGTAACACAATGAACTCGTAATGTCCATATCGAGTCCTGAAAGAGGTATTGTGAATTTATTCCTCTTTTATGTGAAGTTTGCGATAACCAATTTGAAGATCAATCTTTGAAAATATGGTAGCTCCCCTAACTTTGTCAAACAAGTCATCAATTCACAGTAGCAAATATCTGTTTTTTATAGTTAACTTTTTCAACTGTCAATAATCTGTGCACATCCTAAGGGTACCATATTTTTTCTTGATAAACAACACTAGAGCTCCCCATGGGGACACACTTGATCTGATATAGCATTTGTTTAACAGTTCTTGAAATTCTTACTTTAACTCTAATCATTCTGGTGCTAGCTGAATTTCTCCACCTTTGTTAATTTTCTTTCTCTGATGATCTCTACTGAAGTTATTTATATATGCTCGTTTGTGTCTTTTTGTGCTCATTATAGGCTTACTTTTTAATTTATTCTACCATGTTTTGAGTTTATCAATTCGAATCTTGAATTTTCGATAGCACAATCGGGCCTTTCTGACAACTTCCATCCATAGTCTTTGGGTTGTCAAACTCAATTATTTCTTTATATATCATGGGTAGAAAATTTATGAAGCTTTAATATTTCTATCTTTCTTCTCTAATGTATGATACATAATTAAGTAAGTCTTTCAATTTCATCACAAAATCATCTATTGTGAGTTGGCCCAATATTAGCTCATGGAAATATTTGGCACATTCATCGTAATACCTTTCACTGAGGTATCATGACTTGAAATTTTGATGGAATTCTTCCCATGACACTGTCTTCTCATCCAGTAAGTGTATGGTTTTGGACTCTCCCCATGAGAGTGTAGATTTAACTTGCAATTGGTAAACAACCAGTTAGTCTTTCATGTTACTTCCATACTAGTACACCTAAAAATACTTAACCATGTTAAGTATCTATTAAGGAACTAGGCTTTTGCATCCTCCTCCCTTTCACCGTCAAAGGTAGGAGGTTTTATCTTGTGAAACTCTCCCTGCAATTACTTCTTCTTTTTCTTAGACTTGGAGTTTTCTGGACTCTTCTTCACTCTCAGACTTTTGTGAGTTTGTTTTGTCCTCTTTTATTTTCATTTTTTCTATCCCCTATCTTGGTGACTAGATCTAGAAGTTAGCTCCCTTATCAAACACTCTTGTTCATTTATGGCTTGCATTAGATGTTCATTACTAGTTCTTAATTGAACTAGTTCCTGCTGTAAACTCCTGATCATTCCCCGAATCAAGGAGTTTGGATATGGAGTATCCCCTTCCCCCCAATTCCACATATAGCTCCTCCCCGTCTCACATGATAGGTGTTGTAAAGTCCATTTGTACCTTATATATGACACACAGTCAAGCATTAGCATAATCCTTCCAAAATGCATATTTTGCACAAAAATAAATATAATAGTAAATTTTAATTTATGGACAGTAAAAAATTTCAACTGCCAAGGGTCCATATGAGGCCCAGTGAATTTGGCTCTGATATTAATTGTCACATACACACAAAAAAAAAATCTCTTGTTCCTTGGTTCTTATTTATCACCAGTTAGAGTTAAAGAGACCTCCACACCATATTCTGCTGAGGCATATTTTCCTTATATACACCGTACATGTTTATTCACCATGATGATCGTACTATTCCTTATATAGGTGTATTACTTATGATAATGCCAAATGATTTATGACACTTAAAAGGCTTGGAATTATTCTTAATTAGTGACACCCTGTCGTTACACTATAGACTCACTTTAGACTCTAACTATAATATGATTAATTTAAGTCATATAATATAATTTTTAACCCCTCCCCTTCACTATATTAGCGCTCATTATGCAAGGGGTAAAAGTCTTGTTTGATTTCCTTTATAAATTATAGTGTTTGGTTGTAGGCGTAATTTACTATGGAGCTCTCATTTGACTATAATTCTTCATTTATTTTTTATTTTTCATAACTTACACTCCTTCTATGGAGTTATGGTATCCTTCCACGTGGCAATATCTCCCATCCATGGATCACCCATTGTACATGGCCCATGTGCCATATTGTGTCTTGACCTGATTGATCTGGTCCTAAGGTGAGATATGGGGGATGGTTGAGATTAATTTCAGGTTGATCAATAATGCTTATGTTATGTTCCAAAACCCTAAGGCGTTTAAACTTGTTTTCTTTCTCAGTTGGTCTATTTTGAATGATGAGGTTTTTGATGAAGATGGTGGAGGGTTTCTATAATCATTCAAACTCTAATAATCCCTATACCCTTTTTCTATCTTGTCGAACATGTGTTACCATACATTATCCTTTCAACACTATGCCTAGGGATCACTGATTGCGTTCATGATGGCTAGAGTGACTAAGCTTCATAGGTAACCACTTTTCTGTCAAGCATTCACCTTTTATTTTTGTATTTTGTGCTTGAATAAGTGTGAAATGTTGTTTTACTAATAAAGGCTTGTATTAAATTTTAGACGCACTCCCAAAAGGCAAGGAAACTCACCCATCTTGAAATTTCTCTGAGGTTCTCAGCATGGGTGTTGTTAAACCCAAACCCATATTTGGGACTTATAGTCCGCGAAGGTAAGGGTTTCTCCTCTGCCCCTTTCAAATTCAATTTTCACTCAAATTAAAAATTTTATTACTTCAATTGCTCGATGCGAATTTTAGGTTGGCACATTGGTGTTAAAACCCCATGATGATTTCTTTCACAGCTGATCGAAATTCCTCCTCTGAGGCTTCAACAATGGCCCATTTTAGAAACCATGTCTTTAACCTCATTTTACTAGTAATTATTTTTGTAAAGGCGAGCCTGGTATTTATTTCTATGCTTGCCCACTTCCTCTTGCTTTCCTACTGAGCATGGTTGTTATACTAGCTCTTGTAGGGGTTTTTCCAATGAAGACTCGATAGGTTTCGCTGGTGGTGAGGCTAGCCATGCTCCTCACACCAAGTAATCATATGTTCCCCTGGTTATTTATTTATTTTATTTTTATCTTTTAAATCCTAATTTCTAGCACACACCTGGAACTTGGATCATTGTTTTTTCAGTACATTTCCTAAGAGTGTTTCTTGTTTATACATGTCTAGATAGGGGTTGACTTGGAAAGGGATTCAATCAGGTAAGCATTCCCTAATTTTGATTATGGTTTTCATTCTAATTTATTTACTCCAATTCCCTCATGCAATGGAGTTTTAATTCATGCCTTGTGTTCTTTGTACAGGTACATACTTCACCTTACTATCCATTACAGCAAGGTTTAAGGGTTTGGAAGGCTACTAACCTACAACTTTCTCTACTCAGGCTATCCATTCCCTTTATGGAGTATCTTCATAGGTTTGAGAGTCGAATTATCAGTTCCAGAGGCTTCTTTCTAGTTGGTAGAAGGACATGAGGGTTGTTTAAACCAAGATCTCAAAATCTTGAAATAATTTCGAGGGAGCTGTAATTTTTTTAAGTATTCATAATCTCAAATTTAAATACACACACACACACGCACACACACACACACACAGATATATATATATATATATATATATATATATATATATATATATATATATATATATATATATATATATATATATATATATATATATATATATATATGCATTGACATTTCACTGGCCTTCTTTCAATTTATAAGGTTTGAATTTGTGTAGTGTTCAAATTTTTCTTACTTCAATTCCTCGGTGAGAATTGTAGGTTGGAACATTGGTGTTGAAACCCCATGGTGAGGATTTTCACAGTTCATCAAAATTCCTCCTCCGATACTTCACCAATGCGGTATTTCAATAGCCATGACTTCGACCTCATTTTACTGGTAAGTGTTTTTATAAAGGCAAGTCTAGTATTTGTTTTTGTGCTTTCCCATTTCCTCTTGCTTTCCTGATGAGCATGGTTGTGATACGGTCTATTGTTGGATTTTTGGTAAGGAAGACATGATAGGGTTTGCCGGTGGTGAGGCTGGTCATGCCCCTCACACCAGCTATTCATATGCTTCCTCTATTTCTTTGTTAATTTTATTTGTATCTTTTAACCTCTAATTTCTAGCACACACCATAAATTAGATCACTGTTTGTTCAGTACATTTCTTAAGAATGTTTCTTGTGCGTGCAAGTGTAGATAGTGGTTGACTCAGCAAGAGCTTCAATCGGGTAATAATTCCCTTATTTTGATTATGGTTGTCATTATAATTGCTTTACTCCAAATCCCTCATGCAATGGAGTTTTAATTCAGGCCTTGTGTTCTTGGTAGATTTACCTACTTCACCTTACTCTCCGTTATGCCAAGGTTTGAGGGTTCAAAAGGCTAGTAACTTATGACCTTCTCTGCTCAGGCTATCCATTCTCTTTATATATTAGTTTCATAGGTTTGAGCATTTACTTGTCAGTGCCAGAGGCTCCTTTTTAGTTGGAAAAATGACATGAGGGTATGGTTGTTTAAGCCAAGATGTCAAACTATTTTAACCATTTCAAGGGAGGTGTAATTTTTTTAAGTATTCATAATTTCAAATTTCAATACATACATACATACATACATACATACATACATATATACACACACACACACACACACACACACACCTATACATATGTACATATAAATATATGCATATACACACACACACATATATATAAATATATACATAGATATATATGCAGTGACATCGCACTACCCTTCTTTTAATTTTTATAGTTCTAATTTTTCCAGTGTGAACATTGTGTTTTATTGCTACTCGTAGTTTTTAATGATACTATTCTAGTTTTGTAAATTTTTGTATAAATGTGTTTACTTTGCCATATAATACCATTGTAATACATTTCTATGATCTCTATGCATTTTATTCAAACTTAAGAGATGTAATTTATGTGTGTCCCTGTCGTATTTATGGGGATTTTCTATGTGGTTAATTTTGAATAAATTGACTTATCCACAGATGGTGTGTCTGTGTTAAGTAATCTTTACATGCACTAACCATTATGCTATGGTGCGTACACTGCCAGATTGTGGTCTGGTATCTGTACACCCAATTTTATGACTCAATTCTCTCCTTTTGTAATCTATGCATGCTGAGATAGGATGTATTATTGCATTATATTTAAAATTTATACACAGCTTGACTACATATTATCAATACACAGAGAATGAGTGTGGTGTTTATTTTACTTAATTGTTATGTGTATGTAGACTATAATTATACATCAATGTGATAAATGTTTTCCATTATCTATCATAATACTGTGTGTAATTATACATTAATTTACCTGGAGTAGCCCCACCTAAGCACTGCCACAAGATTTATCGTATGTGTTACTTTGTTCTTAAAATTACATGTTCAACATGATTATGCATGGATTATCTATCATATGGCCAATTAACACATATTCCAATTAGTGTTTACATATGTGGTACATCTCCCCTTTTTTATCAAGAAAAACATGTCTAAATATAGTCAACCAGTCTACCCAGCTAAGTCTTAATATACCCCTGTGCCACAATAAGGTTGTCCCTCACTGATGTTTGGGACATTAACCTAAGTAATACTATTCACTTGGATAAAATAAAATAACATGATCAAGAACATGTAATGTGTACTAAAGTGGAATTATACCAATTTCTCCACCAATTCATATACTACTGCACATAATTATAAATTTTCACAATTTCATCATAATTGATGGTAATTCACTTCACTACAAATTGTTAATAAAACATGTCGTATTAATTTATCATCAATTGTAACATAGAGAATGATTAACAAAAATTTATTGCAGCATCATACTAATTAGAAAATATTGTTTTTGCTCCCATCCATGAGCTTCTTCATCTAATCTCTCCCCCGAGGAAAGACCTTCACACCCCAAAACTGATAACCCCTTGTCATGATGACGAAAGAAATTTTATACCTAATTTCCTTGGATATTTTCCATAACGTCATCCTTTTATTCTGGGCTGTTGTTTCCCATAACTTAGGATTTTCCTTTATTTTTTCACAAAAGTTTAGTTTTTCTTCCTTAAAGCTTGCTTTTTCCACTATGTTTCTTTTCCTACCCCTTCCTAGTGTATTTTACCCCTCACTAGGGTTTTGTTAGATACTTTTCTCTAATCTAGTTTTAATTTTGATCATTTTATTACTCCCCAAGGGTTTTTTTCTAGGAGGTTTGGGAAAGTGAAATAATGCCATCCTATCCACATGGATTAGAATTTAGGATATCTTTATGTTACGTGTTTTCCAAATTAGTATGATTTTTTCTCAATATTAATAATATCAAATAGTTCTCACAACATTATGATTTTTTTTTTAAGTGCACATAGTACTTTTGCTTTCCAAAAAAAATAAAATCTACAACATAAAGAAATTAAAATATGGGATATTACATATACACACATATTTTCCCATGGACCCAAAACTGGGACTACCATCCTGATTTTTTATTATATCCCTTTCAATGTTACAACACATATATATACATGTCGAAGTATTAATAAAACCCAATCCATTAACCCTCGATTAGAACAAAACTATAGTTTTCTTGAATAGATATACAAAATACCAGGAGAAAAAAAAACATCGTGCTCGAAACCATGTGTAAACCCATGAACAAAACCATAGGCAGGTCTGCAAACCTAATATAGGGTCTAAAAAATAATATAACACACCTAATATCCTTAAATTTTTAAAGAAAGGTTTTTAAGAAAATTTCAAGGGATTGTAGGAATTTACAGGGTAAGTTTCGTAGATCAAAATCCAAAGGTCGCCGCTCTCAAATAGATCACAAATCAGTACACCAATATTATCACGTGGTTAAAATCATCAAAGAGGGAAACAGACCATGGCCTAAGCCAATGCGGCCACTTCAGGTAATTTATTAATATATAAAGAAAAGTTACCTGTGTTTCTCTCATAAATGGTTACCGAACAAATGACCCTCCATGCTCTTTAAGTAGAGATCATGGACCAATTAGGTGTTAAGCCACAGATCAAGTGTCATTAGTACCTAGGAGTGAGTGAACCTTCGGATCACTACAAATCATGACCGTTGGATTATATGTTACAAATGTACATAGTAGAGAAACACACTTTACCTAACTCTACACTAGACTAACTTATTCTTAACTATTTCCTATGTGTCAGAATATCCTAACATCCCCCCTTAAGAACAACTTGGGATAGGATTGAAGGATTTACAAAGGTGACACAAAAGGAGCCTATTTCCTATGTGTCAGAATATCCTAACATCCCCCCTTAAGATCAACTTGGGATTGGATTGAAGGATTTACAAAGGTGACACAATAGGAGAAGGAAGGAGGCATTAGAGCCTATCTCCCCTTAATGAGAACTTTCTTGAACTCTGATCATGGATCAAAGTTTGGTAAACTTCACTTCTATGAGAGCCTTTGTAAAGATATCGGCTACTTGATCATTGGTTGGACAGTAATGCACTTCAAGAACACGACCATGAATGAGATTTCTGATGAAATGTATGTGGATTTCAATGTGTTTCATATGCTGATGTTGAAATAGATATTTACATAGCTGAATAAAACTCTGATTATCACACCAAAGTGTAGTTGGATGCTGCTGATGGAGACCAAATTTAGACAGGATCTGACGAAGCCACATGGCTTCCATGATGGCTTCAACTGCCCCAAGATACTATGCTTCTGCTAAAGAAAGAGATATGGAACTTTGTTTCTTACAAGACCACGTAATAGGTCCTGAACCAAGAGTGAATACATGTCATGTGGTAGACTTTCGATCATCATGGTCACCAGCCCAATCAGAACCAGTGAAACTAATAAACAATGGAGATTCTCCTGCACTATAATGAATCCCGAGCTGAACTGTACCTTGAATATTTTGAAGTATTCTTTTAGCTGCTTTCGAGTGACTTTCATGAGGTTGGTGCACAAACTAAGCGACAAGACCAACATAAAAGGAAAGGTAAGGATGGGTATGGCTTAGAGACAAAAGTTTACCAACAAGTTGATGGTACAAGGTAGCATCAACTTCAGGGGTAGTAAAAGTGACTGAAAGCTTGACTCCACACTGAAGGGAGAAGAGGCTAGCTTAAAATATTCCATGTGAAAGTGGTGTAGAAGATCACAGGAATACTTGGACTGAGAGAGGGCAATGCCTTCTTTGGATTGCAAGACTTGCAGACCGATGAAATAATGAAAGTGTCCTGAGTCTATCATTTCAAACTTATTTTTGAGGATAGAATCCACATGGTTTAAATGGTTTGGATCACTACCAATAAGGATGAGATAATAAAAATAAAGAAAAAGGATGGTGAATGACTTACCCACATTCTTGGTGTAGACAGTGTTTTCAGAATGACACCTAGAAAAGCCATTATCTAACAGAAATATATCCATTTTGGCATACCAAGTCCGAGGATATTTTTTGAGACCATAGAGAGAATTCCTAAGGTGACAAAAAAGGCTAGAGTCATTTTGGATAAAGATAGGGAGTTTCTCCATGTAGATTTCTTCATGCAAATCTCCATGTAAGAATGTGGATTTAACATCCATCTGATGGAATTCCCATTTAAAGGAGGTAGCAAGGGAAAGAAAAAGGTGGATAGAATTCATTTTGGCAATAGGTGAGAAGGTTTCAGTATAGTCAATGCCTTCAACTTGTGAAAATCCTTCCATGACAAGACGAGCTTTATGTCTATCTACTTTTCCATCCCATCCAAACTTTGTTTCGTAAACCCATTTGCATCTGACAAGTTTTCTTCCTTTTGGAAGAGGAACAAGATCCCAAGTATCATTCGCCAATAAGGTATGATATTCTTCTTTCATAGCTTCATCCCAATCTGGATGAATGGAGGCTTCTTCAAAGGTTTCTGGATCAGGATATTCTAGAACTTGAGCCAATAAGGAAGAGGCTCTTTCAAACTGAGAACGTTTATGTCGTCGATAGGCATGGTCACATGCAACAGAACCTACTACATCCCGAGTAGAGCGGACCCATCTTGGAAATTGTGGAGTAAAAGGAATAACTTCAAGAGGTGGAAGAGGATTTTTATCCTCGCTTTCATCATCTGAACTAGAAGGAGTGCTATTAAAAATAGAAGATAGAGAGATAGGTGGCACATATGTCGAATCAGGCTCGCAGGCCAAAGGTCGCACACCCATCGAACTAGGCTCGCAGGCCAATATATTTTCGTCAAATTTTAAATCTCTTCTAATGATTATATTTTTGGATTTTGGTTGAATAAGTCTATATCCTTTGACATCCTTAGAATATCCAACAAAAATGCATTTTTCACTCTTAGGTTCTAAGGATTTATGTTTCGCATCTCGAATATTGGCCCAAGCATCACTTCCAAAAACACGAAAGTGACTTACATATGTTTGATTGAGCTCCCAACTTCTTATAGAGTTATATTCTTTAAAAACTTAGTAGGCCTACGATTTACTATGTAGTTTGTACGGTTCATTGCTTCTACCCAAAAATTGAGACTAAGTCCTTTAGATTGAAGCATACAATTAGCCATTTATTTTAAGGTGCGATTCTTCCTTTCAGCTACACCATTTTTTTTTGGAGTATATGGAACATTATGTTGCAATTGGATGCCATGCTCAATGCAAAACTTGATAATTTTTTTGTTAACTTATTCTCCTCCATTGTCTAATCTTAACTTAAGAATTTGATGTCCAAATTATTTCTCAACAAAGGCCTTAAATCCCAAGAACATGTTAAAAATTTCACTCTTGAGTTTTAATAAGTATATCCAAGTGCTTCTAAAAAAATGAAAGTTAAGAAGTACTTGCAACCAGAGAAAGAAACAACAGGAAGTGGACCACATAGATCACTGTACACAGGTTGCAAAGGGGCTGAAGCGTGCGAAGAGGCACATTTGTTAAAGCTATCCCGATGATGTTTTTCGAGTACACATCCAGAGCAAACACCATCTTGACAAGATACCATAGGAATACCTGTCACCATATTCTCTTTACATAGAGTTTGAAGAGAGCGATAGTTTAAGTGACGAATCGCTCATGCCAAAGTTTGCTCGCATCATCATTATGAGCAACATAAATGGAGGGAAGATAGGATGACCCAAAGTTGTCAAACTTATACAACCTTGTGGAATCATGAGAAATACGAGCATCTAAAATATGTATAGGATATTTTAGGTCCTTGATTACGACATCATGAGGTGATAATTCTACTATTTTCCCTTCACTTGAATGAGTTACTTGATAAACAAAGAGAAGGTTGCATGACAAGGTATTAACACATAGTACATCATTAAACTAACCATTATCTAGATGAATGGTTCCAGATCCTACAACACTAAGAGATCTATCATCACCAACATAAATATGTTTGGCATTACAATCATTTAAAGAAGGAAACATGGCTTGCTTTTTCCATGTGGTAAGAAGCTCTAGAATCATTGAGCCACTCATGAGAATGAGAATGCCTACAATTTTCATCTGAGAATAATTTTGTTCAACATTATCAAAATAGACATTTTTTCGTTGAGCATCTATATTCGATAGAAATAACAAGATTTGTGGAAGCCTAGAGATGCTCATTCTATTTTTTTTGTTTGGCCACATTTTTATTCCATTCCTAATGAGGCTTCCGAAAAAATTTAAACCTTTTTCTGGACCCAATTTCTGTTGTACAATACATTTCGTGACATTCATGCAAAAATTGTGCTTTTAGCTATAATTATTATTGAAAGTTGGAGGAATTTACAATATCAAGCATGGAATGTTGATCGAAATCCATCAATTGTTGAAAATATTGAAGATTAAGAATATGGTGATTTTTATAACCAAGAACTTAATGTTGAATATGATTTTCAAAAATGACAACTTTTCTCTAACTTGATTCCACAAATAATGTGAATGTTTCCTATATTGACACCCTTGGTCTAAGGTAATTTGATATATCCTTTGAATGGAAAAGTACAACTATATTTTATGTTGTTCCAAAAGATGTTATTAGTTTTATAATGAATGGAAAATAAAAGGGTGATATTGTTGAAATTTAAAATATAAATTTGCATCTCGATATTCATTGGCCGAAAAACAACAACTTACTTTTGAAATAGTTTTAAGGAGATTTTCTAAATATGAGTTTCAGGAAGCTCTTCTTTTGATTGTTCATGGTACTATAGTCACAAGGATTTCTCTCCTTATTGACTATATTTTTTAATATCTTTCTATTTTTTCAAGGAATGGAAAAATTCCTTTGCTCATTCTTGCCTCAACAAGAATAGTTTCTTTTAATATAAATGCAAAATAATACACCTGGATCTAAAAATTCCAATTAAATATATGCAAAAACTACAATGGAAATCACTATAAATATTCCAAGAAGAAATGAGGCATATTCGATATATATTGATTGATGAAATAAGATTCATAGGATCAAGGTTATTCATGTAAATAGATGCTCGATTAAAAGAATAATTTGTAGAGAAAAATAACTATCTTTTTGGTGGCAGATCCATCATCCTTGAGGGTGACCTTGGACAGATACCTCCTATGAGAAATAAGCCTTTGTACATGGTTAATACATCCATGAAAATCTTAGGGAAAAAAATCAACATTGTTGTCACTCTTGAAACAATATTTCTTGAACAAGGGAATAATGAGAAATAATATTGTTTTGGTAGAGTTCTTAATAACATAAGAAATGCAAAACATGTTCTTGAAGATTGGGAGTTTCTTATGTCATTGGCTAATATGAGGTTGCATCCTAGAGAAACGGATTTATTTAATGCAGTAGTTCACATGTTTCCAACAAATAAGTTGGTCACCTTCCATAACAGGAATACTCTAAATCATTAAATTCTCTACTTTCATGATGTATTGTTGAGAATTAAATGTGTTCTGAAATAAGTGACGTTGACAATGATAAATCGAACCATGGATTTTTTTGTGTCATGGTGAACATGTTATGTTGACATGTAATTTGTAGATTGAAGCTTGCTTGGTGAATGGTGCACTTGGTTATGTGAAGTATATATTTTATACATCTTCCACAAATCCACCTCATCTTCCAATGTTCACAAATATTGTTTTTGATAAGTATGTTAGTGTTCCATTTGATGGAAGCAACCTGAACATTGTACCTATCACACCATTGATAAGAAGAAATAAAAAACAAAGTCCTTTAAAGATGGCATGGGCTCTTAAAATCCACAATTCATAGGGATTGACTTTAGAATGAGAATCAACTGATACCGGGAATAATGAGCAAAAATTGCTAACCTCCACAACCATATGAGGAGTGAAATAAATATATGGTTTATCCATTGTACGTCAATTATCTTTTTAGCGTTATGCCAAGATAAAAGATAGTGCATATGTTACAATTAGAAAGAAAGAAGAGTGATTGAAGTCCATATCACTATAACATGAAACTAATAATAGTGTTACCTATTTATAGACTGTTTTTTTAATTTATTTTAATGTCCTCATTATTTACTTTGAATATAATAATGATTTTATATTAATGAGATGAATACACTCATAATATTCATAGTAATGTTTGATAAAGTTGTTTACATTATCTCTGGATGCGGATGATGGCTCAGAGTGATGGGACTTCTGTCCCTTGGTGGATCCCGAGGGCGCCCGCATGCTGCGGCCATATGGCCCCTGCAGCGTCATTACTCACACATTAACTTCACCAACCTGCTCTCCATTCATTCCATTCGTCACGCGTGTCATCTACCTCGCCTCGCTGGTTCATTTGGCTATGGCTTTCATTCTAGAGAATTTTTCTGCACATTGTGTTTTTTGTAGTCCTCCTTCTCCCGTCTGTGGAAATTTCCCTCCTGCTTGTGCTGTTCCAATTGAATGCACCCAAACAGGTCGACGTTGCACCATCCTTGCATGCTTGGAAACTCTTCCAGGTTTCCACTTCACCCAGACTAGCTTCTGTCATCTCAATTCCTATTTTCCTTCTCACACGGTTGATTTTCAGACATCTCCGTTGAATTCTGACAGCTCCTGCTGTCCCAAGCACTCCTAGCTTTGTTCGGCTTCGATGCCTCGACTCAAGCAGAGAATGCACTGTAGGCGTGAAACGAGCAGAGGGCGCTCTTCCCGCCCTCGCCCCTCAATCAGTTGTCTCTCTGACTCCTCTGAGTCGGACATTGATTGGAGTTTACATTTGGATTCTGGGTGACAAAGAGGCCGCTCCTACCCTCTTGGAAGCACTCACTTTGTTCTGCCTTTGCAGCCTCCTTCGCCTGTCTCTCAGCCTACCTCCCCTGCGTCTAATTTTCCCACCAACCCTGCCCTCTGCCAGTCTTCTCAAAGGGCGGAATTCCACTTTAATTTCTCCTTGAAAAAGCCTGTTCTCACTGCTTTCATCATGGTTACTGTTTGCGAAGAATCCTCTATCCCAGCTCCAGCTTCAGTTCCTCGTCCTACCCCTATTCCACCTGACCCTCAGCCCTCTCAGGAAAATATTGATGTTCCGGCCCCTGCTAAGACCGTGGGCATTGGGAATTCCATTCTTTGAATGGAAAATCTGCAGGTGGACTTCCTCAACAAGAGCGGCATGCCAGAGAAGGACAATGATGATGGAGAAGCTGAGTTTGGTTGCAGGATCTTGGAAGAGCCAGAGTCCCCTACTCCTGAACAGTGACTTTGATCTCCATCAACTTGCTTTGGTATAGATTTTCGACCTCATGGAAGAATTTTTTGGTTTTTTGAGTTTATACTCAGCTGTAAAAGCTGTAGGCTATTCCAGTTTACTGTCTCTTGTTAATTCGCAGTACTTTACTATTTAACCGGTTTCCCTTTTAAGGGCGATGGACTTTATTTTAAAAGAAATGGTTTCCTACTCTGAGCAGTTTAGGTGCTAAGGTTAAGCTTAGACATCAAGCCCAGTTCTCAGGCTCACACAGCTGAAACTGGTGCAGTTTTGTACTATTATGTTTTATAATTAGATTTAATTTTACCGAGAAAAAAAAAATGTTTACATTATTTTCATGTTGTTAAATTTAAATTTTTTTGTAAGTGAATATTGTTCTTTTGTTTACAATGAACCATTCAAACATAAAAAAAAACTAGTTATTTGAGCCCATTGTTAAAAATCAAGATTGAAGTTCACATAGCTATGACATGCAACAAGTAATATTGTCACCTATTTATAGAATGTTATTGAATTGTTTTTATTGTCCTCTTTATTTACTTTTAATATAATAATGATTTTCATATATTAATGACATGAATACATTCATCTCATTCATATTAATATTTGAGAAAGTTTTTTACATTGTTCTCATGTTGTTAAATTTACTTTTTTTTTTAAGAGGGTATTGTTCTTTCATTTAAAATAAACCATTTAGATATAAAAAACGAGCTATATGAGCGAATCATTAAAAATAAATTTAATAATTGGTTCATATTGATATTAATATTATGAATCCATATTATATCATAAAATATAAAATTATGGGGTGAATTCTATTAATTTTAATATTACCAATGATATCCAACACTAATGGAAAAATTTCACCACCATACCGAAAATTACCAATATTTATATTGGTAATTAGTATGTATATTAATATGTCTGTTAATTAATGTTGATGATGTTTAATATTAATATTAAACAAATATTGTGCAGACACATTAATATGGACATTAACATTAAACGTCGATGTAAATATTTTGATTGAAGATTAGGTTTAATAAATTTAGGTTTATTTAGGTTCAATGATACTTGATTTATATTTGTAGAGATTTATATATAGCATTAAACACAAAAATTTATATTGAATACAAAAATTGATATTAATGTTAAACAAAACTAATAATATATACATTAAAATTAATTTAAATAGAAGTATAGGATTACTAAGATTAATAATATTTGATTTTAAACATTAACTTTACAAAATTGTGGATTCTTGTTTACTATTGTAATAAAGGTAGTGTCACTCATTTCATTTTATCACTCATTTTATACAATATATATTTCTAAGAAGGTTTATCTTTCTAGAAATTTTTATATCATTTGGTTCATCTAGAATTAGGTTATTTTATATCATGAGTTTTATAATATTTATTTTTTTAAATTTAATAAAAACGGGGTGTTATTTTAATGTATACGTATCTAAATATGTGTATGCTCATGTGTTTGTGTGTGTGTATTAATTTCTATATTGCGATTTTTCCTTTCAAATGAAGATATGGATAATAATGACGGCATTGATTACGGTGAAGTGGTGGACAATATTTATAGAGAGATAAGTTTTCTTTGTATCTTCGGAACAAGTTTGATAGAGAAAATGGCTTCCATCCTGCTTTTATTGATGAGCATATTTATGTGATAGATGAAATGAAAACAAATTTAAAATTCTTGTTTGATGTTCACATAAGCGATAACTGAAAAACAACAAGGGATTGGTTGGAATGCGTTAAGTATCATGATCATTATCACGTTGATTTGAATTGGTGTTCCTTTTTTCGTTGGTATTGTCGTGTTTCGGAATAGGCTATTTGATAAAATACTTTTGGAGTGTTTCAAGTCCATTTTTGTAGTGGAAAATGTTAATGTAAAGACAACAAAAAATATATATTAATTTCAATGTTCTTTCTTTGGTTGCAATGATGTTGAAACTAAATATCCATTTAGTTTATTAATTCGTTTGGTTTATAATATTAACAATCCCTACGGTTGATAGATCACTTGGGTTTATAATATTAATAATAAGGTGCCTTTATCAATCCTTTGTGTTTAAAATATTAATTCTAAGGCTTTATTAATCTATTGTATTTTTAATGTTGATCCCATGGGCTTATTTATCCCTTAGGTTTTAAATATTTATCCCTTGGTTTCACCAATTCCTTGGATTTATAATATTAAGCCCCTGGGTTTATTAGCTCTTTTGGTTCATAATATTACTAATCCCTTAGGGTTATTAATCTCCTGAGTTTAAAATATTAATTCTTAGGGTTTATTAATTTCATTGGTTTTTTATATTATTTTTTTGGGTTTATTGATTATTTAGGTTTCTTAATCGCATGGGTTTATTAATAATTTGTATTTATAATATTAATATGTTGGATTTATAATATTAATAATCCATGGGTTTATTGATGTTTTTTATAATAATAATAATAATAATCCCCCCGGTTTGTTGATCCATTAGGTTTATAACGTGGATCCCTTGAGTTATATAATTCTTTGGATTGGTAATATTAGTCCCTTAGGTTTATTAAATCCCAATATTAAAGGTTAAATATTATTCCAGTTGTTTAATATTAATCCATGGCCTAGTTATGAAAAATATTGTCTCAATATGAAAATCAACCATGGTCAACAATTGTTAATCATCATCACCCATAGTCGATCATGGTCTACCATGGTCGAATGTCACATTTTGACAATCAATATGAAAATCAACCGTGGCCAACCATGGTCATCCTTGGCCTAACGTCGCATTGTAAAAAATATTGTCTCAATGTTTAAATCAAGCATGTTCAAACATGTTTATTTCACAGTTTATAATATTTACCTAAGGGTTTTTATATACTTCAAGTTTATAATATTAATCTATTAGGTTTATTATTATTCCTTTTGTTTTATCAACCATTTTTTTGTTTAGTACTAATCCATTGGGTTTGTAATACCAATCTATTGGGTTTATTGATCTAAGGGTTCATATTCCAAGGGTATAAATAATTCCTAGCTTTTATAATATTAACCGTTATAAATAATTCCTAGCTCGTGTTTTGTATCCCTTAGGTTTATAATATTTTTCCCTTGGGTTTACGAATCCTTTGGGTTAATAATACTAAGCACTTGGTTTTATTAATCATTCTTATTTATAATATTAATTTCTTTGTTTTATAACATTAAATATGCCTTTGGTTTATTTATCCCTTATGTTTATAATATTAAAAATCCCTTGGGTTTATTAAATCCCAATATTATGCGTTAAATATTTTTCCTAGAGTTTAATATTAATCCCTTGCTTTCTAACTCTTTGGGTTGGTAATACTAATCCCTTGGATTTTTAGTATTAATAATTGATTGGTTTTAGTATACATTAATATTAAGGATTAAATACTAGTCCTAAGATCTAATATAAATCCATTAGGCTTATAATGTTATCCCTTCAGTTTATTAATTCGTTTACTTTATAATATTAAAAATCCCTAAGGTTTATTGATACCTTGGGTTTATAATAGTAATAATCATATGACTTTATAAATGCTTTGCGTTTAAATTATTAATTCCTAGGCTTTAATAATCACTCATGTTTTTTATATTGATACCTTTGACTATTGATCTCTTAGGTTTTTAATATTTATCCCTTAGGTTCACCATTTCCTTGTTTAAAATATTAAACCATTGGGTTTTGTTAGTTCTCTTGGTTTATAATATTAATAATCCCTTAGGTTTATTAATCTCTTGAGTTTAAAACATTAATTCTTAGTGTTTATTCTTTTTTCTAAATTAGTCTAAATTCTATTACTATAACAAAATAGTACATGGAGGCACCGACCTTTGCAGTGCTAGCTTGATTTAATGGCTTAATTCAACTGAAAAAACATGAAATTGACTGCCCATGTGAGGGAAACAAGTCCATTCCAAAAAGTGGTTGCTGCCCTCGTAGGGGAAACCAACCTATTATACCAGAGAGAAGGATTTTTTGAAATAACATCTGAACTAACAAAATTACACAAAAACATAGAAGTAGACCCATAGGATTGGGAGCCGGGAACCAGAAATCTAATTAAACTAGACATGCTAGGTGTCATGAGAAGAAGGTGGAGGTTCTTTGACTATTAGGCACCTTTAAGCTTCAATGTCATCGTCTGAATCCTGCTTGTCATCGGTGTCATCCTCCTCATTCTTGCCTGTGTTGAGGTGGAAAATTTTGGTGTTGTCATATTCATCGCTGCTTCCATTATTCGGAGTATTGCCTCGAATAGTGGCAGGACTGCCTTTTTTGGGAGCCAAAACTTTCGTCTTCTTCAAAATGTGGGTTAATCCTTCAGCATTGGGAGGCTCCTTTGTAAATTCCATAGTGATGGTCTTAGTAATACATGGATGGTTAAGGGAACAATGGAAGTGAAATTGGGCTGATTGACGGGGTTGCTAGGGAGAGGTTAAGTTAGCTTGCAACTAGGGGGTAACATCGTTGGACTGAGTCAACCGAGTGCTCATCGTGGGAGCCCTCCCTCGACCACTGCGCATAGCCAGGTAGTGACTAGGGCATTGAAAAGATGAGGGGGAGGATGAGTCAGAGAGAGACGAGGGTGAAGACGGTTGGGTACCAATTTTGCCTCTAGTACTACCTCTGTGGCAGCGCATCCTCTGGCGTAAACATGGCATATTCACCCTAGCTAAGATGGAATTACTAAGTGGTATAGACTCAGAGAAATGGTGCACAATGGGGGTGGAGAACTCAGTAACCAGAGGCTAAAAGCGTAGACTTGAGGGGTACTCAATGTGGGCAGAGGACTCATTAACCAGCGGCTCAGAATGCAGGCTGCAGAGCACACTTTGCAAAAAATGTATGCCAACCACCAACTTTATGCAGCAAAGTAACTAGAAACATCTCAGTGTTTTCATGTGCGAGCTCGGATCTGCGATAGCAGGGCAGCAATTGTAACTCAAAGGAATCGAAGAGAAAGGAAAGCTTCCAGAGGAAGCCATAATGAGGAGCCAAAACATAATAGTGAAGCATTGACCAGCGAGCTGCATTAAGTCACATTTAAGAGTGGCGGTCATTCGATTAAGTGCAGGCGTGATGGGAATGTGGGTGGCCATGTGGCCAAGCCACTTGCCAGTCCACAAACGAACCAACGTACCCCTACCATTAAACACCTACATCCGGGAAATTCTTAGTGTTTATTAACTTCTTGGGTTTTTGAAATTAGTTTTTTGGGTTTATTGATTCTTCGTGTTTATTAATCGCTTTCATTTATTTCTAATTTTTATGTATAATATTAATATGTTTGGTTTATAATATTAATAATCCATTTGGTTTATTGGTGTTTTTGTTTTTAGTAATAATAATTCCCTGGCTTGTTGATCCATTTGGTCTATAGTTTTGATCCCTGGAGTTTTCCAATTATTTGTGTTCGTAATATTAATCCTTAGGTTTATTAAATCACAATATTAAGTGTTAAATATTAGTCCTACATTTTAATATTAATCCATGGTCCAATATCACATTATGAAAAATATTGTCTCAATATGAAAAAAAACCATGGTCAACAATTGTCAATCATTGTCACCCATAGTCGATCATGGTCTACCATGGTTGAATGTCACATTGTGAAAATGATTGTTTGAATATGAAAATGAACCATATCCAACCATGTTCTGCTTTGTTCCAACGTCGAATTGTGACAAATATTGTCTCAATGTTTAAATCAAGTATGGTCAACCATGTTTATTTCACGATTTTTAGTATTTCTGTAAGGGTATAATACTTTGAGTTTATAAAATTAATCTCTTAGGTTTAATATTATTCCCTTGGGTTTATAAAGCCTTTGTTTTTTAGTACGAATCCCTTGGAATATCATTTCCTTGGGTTTGTAATATCAATCTGTTGGGTTTATTGATCCAAGGGTTAATATTCCAAGGGTATAAATAATTCATAGGTTTCAGATTGTAAACTTTTGTGATCCATAATTGTTTAACCAATTATTCTATAAAAATCACAATATCATTTGGAGGGCTGACACGTTTCGAACTACCTAGTGTAGTTCATCATCAGGACTTTGCTACTAGGGTGATTAGAATAGTTGAAAATAAATACCTAGATGCAACGGTCAATTGCGAAGACCTAGACAATATTTAATGCATAATAACGTTATAAAAATCAAATATAAATATAATATAATATTAAAAATAAAGATAATAGGGTTGAACATCAGAATAGAAATAAGATGAAAAAATATAAAAAAAAGAAATAAATATATGAAAGTAAATAAATCAATTTAAAAAATAAAATAAATAAATAAATATAAATATAAATAAATAAAATATAAAAAAAAAATTCTAATAAATAAATAATTAAATCAATAAAATAAAAAATCCAAATAAACCAGGGTGAACGTTAGATAAAATGAAAATAATTAAATAATTAAATAAATAGATAAAAATTAAAATATATAAATAACTTAAAATTAATAATAAATGTAATGAAAATAAATAATAATAATAATAATAAAGAAATACAAGATCTAAAAAGAAAAAAATAAACCCCAAAAAATGAAAAGGAACCACAGATATACACACCCATAAACCAAGGAAAAAAGGGGGCCACTCCTAAGAGATTAGAGACAGAATTGAGCAATTGTTGTCATGTACTCTGAATAGGGATGAAAGATGGAAAATCAACAATTTTTGGATTCCATCTCTAATCTCTTAGGAGTGGCCCCCTTTTTTCGTTGGTTTATGGGTGAGTATATCTCTTGTTCCTTTTCATTTTTGGGGTTTATTTTTATTTTTTTACATATTGTGTTTATTTATTATTATTATTATTTATTTCCATTACATTTAGTATTAATTTTAATTTACTTATATATTTATTTATTTTTATTTTAATTTATTTTTTTAATTAATTAATTATTTTTATTTTATGTAACATTCACCCTTGTTATTTTGGAGTAATAGAGCGCTCGGCTCTGCTAGGGTTTATGCATCATCCCTGTAACTCTGATCCGTAGAGGTTACCGTCCCACTGCTACTGCTTAAGATCTTGGGCCCTCTGACTGACCTCCCCTTTATGAATCCGGTTGCCAGAGGGTTGGCCGAGGCCCCCCCTCCTCTCAATGGTCCCTCTGCTGACATTTCTGCAAGAGCAGATACTTCTGCCAGGCACGGATCCGTTCCCCTAGATACAAACGAACCTATTCAGGCTGACAGCACCCCTGCCACTACAGACAAAAACGATACTCCTATTCACAGCACCAAGGCTACTAAAGAGAACGCCTCTGACCAGCAAGCTTCTGCGTCACAAACAAAGGCGTCCTCAGCTACTTTCATTCCAAGAACCTCTGAAAGAACTAAAATAGATCTCCCCAGTCATCTAATCAATGGAAAAATCCAGTATATGAGGGATCATGCACTCATTGGCAAGTTCTTAGGTCTCTGGCCAACTGAAAAGGCCTTGCAGGGGTGGATCATCTCCAAATGGAAGCCAAAAGGACAAGTTACTCTGCAGCTTGGCCCCAAAGGTTTCTTCACGGCTATTTTTAACTGCTTGGAGGATCGAACTCGAATCTTCGGGGGAGGCCCATACTTCTTCAACTCTGCGGGCCTGACTGGGTTGAGAGATTCAATCCAGACAAAGAGGATTTCACCTGGGCTCCCGTCTGGATCCACATGTATTCTTTGCCTCTGGAGTATTGGGTTGAAGAGACCCTGAGGGATATAGGCAACGGATTGGGAGTCTTCATCAAAGTCGCTGAGGAAACTAAACTCCGCAGATATACCTCTTATGCCAGAATTTGTGTGCACATGCATTTGGCAAGAGCTCTCACTGATTCAGTAAGTCTATTTCATGACGATTTTGAATGGATGCAAACAATAGACTATGAGCATGTACCCTTTCGTTGCAGGAAATGCCATGAACATGGCCATTTATTTAGGGATTGTCCCTTGAATAGCCAGGACAAAGCTCCTATCACTGAGGCCAGCAAAGATGCGGAAGGATTCACCAAAGCTACCAGTCGAAGAAAGAATGCAAAAAAATCTCCAGTTGTGCACGACCCTCCCAGCAAACCGGCCACTCATAATAGCTTTGAACTCCTATCCTCTCAAAGCGATCAGGTGAGCATTCGTCCAAATCCTACTTCTTCAGATCGGCCCTCCATGTCTATAACACCCCCTCCTAAATCTTCAGCCTCGCTTTCAGCCTCTGATCTTGACAAGATCCCCGTCTCCTTCCCCACAGAAAACACACATCTAGATCCAGATCCAAAAGATTCAAACATGGATTTAGAAGCCACTCTCGCTCTCACAATCCATCAAAATCAAAGCATAGCAGAACAGAATCTACCGATGCATATGGAAGAAGAACCAGAGAGTATAGATCTGGGGGATCTGGACATACCCAGTCTAGAAACATCTTGCCGATAGAAAGAATACAATGCAATACCTCGTAGGAAAATTAAAAGTATTGAAGTGGTCTTAGCCAGAGCTCAGCAACACAGATATCTTGGTATACAAGGAGGAAGCCCTTGGGATGGGAAAAATATACTGAAGGAATAAAAAATCGAGGGCGCAAAACTGATTTGCAAAGAACCATTATAATTGGAGAAATGCTTGTGGACTCTGGAACATTCCCCAAGCTGACCAAATTTTTCACTACCCTCCCCCACAGTTCCTCATGAAGCTCATTTCATGGAATGTGCGAGGGATCAATAGTCCTGCAAAACATAGACTCCTAAAAAACATGATACAGCAAGATAATCCTTCCCTGGTCTTTCTTCAAGAAACCAAATGCAATAGTTCTGCACTGGAAAGGATCCTAAATAAAGTCTGGGCAGGCTGCCGATCGGTCTCTGTGGATGCCTCTGGGGCGTTAGGAGGACTAGCTATCATATGGAACCCTCAAACTCTTGATCTTCATGATTTTCACGCCTCACACTTTGTCATTCAGTCCACGTTCCACCTAATCGGGACGAATATCCATGGACATCTCTCTAATGTATATTTCCCTCAGGACCTTCAAAAAAAATTGGATCTGATCGAAACTCTCACTGCTCTTAACTCCGACAGATGCTTCCCCCTTTGGATCTGCGGTGGAGATTTTAATATCATCACAGCGCTGGAGGAAAAGACAGGAGGAAGATCAAAGCTGGACAGTGAAAGTATAAGCTTCCAAGACTTCATACATAGGAATCAGCTAATGGATCTATAGACTTCAAATGGCATGCATACATGGACTAACAAAAGGAGAGGACCACAACACATTGCATCCAGGCTGACCGCTTCCTAATGTTAGACAATGCCATCCATCTCGGTGGAGATTTCAGTGCCTCAATCTTGCCCCAAGTGGGCTCCGATCACTGGCCTATAATGCTCCAATGGACATGTCCAGGCTCCAGGTGCAACAGACCTTTTCGTTTTGAGGCATTTTGGTTCTCACACCCCAATTTCAAGGACATTGTCAAAGACACTTGGAATTCCTTTATTCCCTCTGAAGGAGCCAAGATGTTTCGGTTCCGAAAAAAACTAAAACACCTCAAACAAGCTCTCAAATTTTGGAACTGCACTCAATTCGGCAACATTTTTGATCATCAGAAAGTGCTAGAGTAGCAAATGAAAGCCCTACAACAGCGTATCATATCTGAAGGAAGAACGGAAGGACTTGCACAACAGGAGCAGGATCTCCTCTCCAAGCTTGAGGCAAGGAGAAATCAAGAAGAGATATTGTGGCGACAAAAATCAAGGGTCAGATGGCTTAAGGAAGGCGAGAAGAACACCAAGTTCTTCCACAGATCCACCATCCAAAGGCGTATGCACAACAATATTGCCTTCATCAACAATCGACAAGGGGAGTGATTGGAGCAACATGAAGACATGGAACAGGAACTCAAAGAATATTTTCAGGATATTCTTCGGGAGCCTCAAGGTTGCAGAAATCAGGCCATAAGATCTATTACGCGGCACATTCCAAAAATCACTACGACAGATCACAACAACAAACTTCTACAGCCAGTTACACTGCAGGAAGTGGAAGATGCCATGGCCCAACTCAAGGATGGCAAAGCTCTGGGTCCAGATGGCTTCACAGCTAATTTCTTTCATGCTTTCTGGGAACTTATAAAAACAGAGGTCTGGGAGTTAGTGGAGGAATCGCGCATGATGCATTGGGTTCTCCCCTCCCTAAACACTACCTTTTTAGCACTGGTTCCAAAAACGAAAGATTTGAGCACTCCTGACAATTTCAGGCCTATTGCGCTCTGCAATGTTATATATAAGCTTATCTCAAAAGTCATAGCGAATAGGCTGAAACCTCTTCTCCCTCTCCTCATCTCGCCGGAGCATACAGGTTATGTAGAAGGACGCCAGATTCTGGACGGTATCATCCTCTCCCACGAGGTGATACACTCTCTCAAAATTCTAAAAAAAGCAGGTATGATTTTAAAGTTGGATCTTTCAAAAGATTTTCATAAACTCAGTTGGTCTTATATCAATCAAATGTTATTAGCATTTGGTTTCAATGCCACTTGGACCCGTTGGATATTGAACCTTATCTCCTCTCCCAGTTTCTCGATTCTGTTCAATGGCTCTCCCTCCCCGCCCTTTCGTCCCTCCAGTGGCATTCGTCAAGGGGACCCTCTCTCCCCGTTCCTTTTTGTCCTCATGGCTGAGGGCCTTAGCCGCCTTCTCCATGCTGCCATCTCGTCTCACACCCTCAAGGGCATTTCCCTTCATGGTCAACCCCCCATCTCTCATCAATAGTTCGTCGAAGACAATATGCTCTTCGGTCATCCGTCTGTTCAAGAAGCCTCTGCCTTCAAATTCTTGCTTAATCTCTTTTCAGAGGCCTCTGGCACCACCATCAATGCCTCCAAATCCCAGCTCTTCTTCTTCCATACTCCCATTCTCACCCAGTGGAATATAGCCAGAATTCTGGGGTTTCCAATAGCAGTTCTTCCTTCGAAATATCTTGGAGCTCCCCTCTTAGATACTGCTATAAAAAATGCTTCCTGGCGAACCCTGCTTGATAAAATAGAGAACAGGCTTTCATCTTGGACCTATCGGTTGCTCAACATTGCCAGCAGGCTTCTCCTAATAAAATATGTACTCCAAGCAATGCCTCTATACTTATTTTCTATATTGGCAGCCCCTAAATGGGTTCTTAAAAAAATTAGCAATCTTCAAAGAAACTTTCTTTGGGGCTCCTCAGGACTCAACAAAAAATGGGCTCTAGTCAAATGGAACGATGTCTATCTTCCAAAGTATGCTGGGGGTCTTGGGCTGCGGGATCCCCTTCACAACAACAATACAATGGGAGCTCGCATCTGGTGGAAATGGGTCTCTAATGCCCAGTCTCCTTGGGCTCGCCTTTGGCATGCCAAATATGCTTCAGATAGTCCACCGGAGGCTCTTATTCGTTTCAGCTCGACCACCTCTGGTTCTTTGATTTGGAATGCAGCAAGGCAACACAACACTTTTATTTAGGCGCATAGTTTCTGGGAAATCCACTCAGGTACATTGGAAAGATTTTGGGATGATTCCTGGCAACAATCTCCCAAACTTGCCTCCCTTTTTCATAAACCCAACAAGAAGGAAACAATGAGGCACAATGAACAAATACTTGTCCATCAGTTTTGGCAGCAACAAACCTCTCATGGTTTTCAAATTTGGAGCCCTGCTGAGACATGGCAAGCCAAATGGCAAGAGGAAACGTATGAAGAAATAGATCAGGACCTTAAACTCAGAAAAATCAAAATCTCCGAACAAAAGGATAAAGTGCATCGGGGATACACTCCAAAAGGGATGTTCACGACAAAGGAGGCTTATCAACTGCTCTTTCAACCCATGCAAACTACTAAAGACCAGCTTTGGGATCAGATTTGGCAACCAGGAATCTGGTCCAAAGTCTCTACCTTCCTCTCGCTTTTAAGCAAAAAGCGTATCCTCACTTGGGATAATCTTCAAAAGAGAGGATTTATAGGACCTTCCAGATGTCCAAACTGTAACCTTCATAGAGAGACCATTACTCATCTAATGGATACCTGTCCTCTCGCAGATCAACTATGGGAGAAAGATGCTCAGTGAAATAAAAGAACAGGTCGACGTAAGGGAGACATAGTAAATACCATCAGGTACTGGCCTCGGCATCCATTCCACAGTCTATTTCTTAACTCTCTCTGGCACCTCCTACCGAGCTTCATTTATTGGATACTCTGGAAAGAGTGTAATAACAGAATCTTCAAAGATCACACTAAGTCTCACGAAACCTTGTGGACACTTCTTAAACAATCACTACAAAATACTTTAGCTCTAAGACACTGGCAAGCTTCGAAAATGCCAGCCTCTCCTCAGGAATGCCACATTTTGCGAAATTGGAATCTGGATCTCACCCCTTTAGTCCAGGTCAAAGCCACTTCTTCCATCCATCTGGATTCTCCCCTTTCCTGGTCTCCTCCTGCCTCCCATCCCTACAAACTTAATTTTGACGGAGCAACTAAGGGCAACCCCGGGCCAGCTGGGTATGGTGGCATTTTCAGAGATGCAGAGGGTTCATCTCTATATATTTATCATGGTTCGTTAGGCAAAGATACTATCAATTCCGCCGAACTAGAAGGTATGTGGCAAGGTATGCGCATTGCGGAAAAGGAAAATTTTCTCCCTCTTGAGATAGAAGGGGACTCTCGAATCTTAATTGAGGCTCCGATTCGAATTCAATCGAGCTCCCCTGCAGCAAAGATCGCATCAATCTAGAGGCTTTTAAACAGATTGGAACAAATTGAATATTGGCCCAGGACTCCCCAAAGCATAACCTTCAAGCACGTCCGACGAACAGCCAATAAAGTGGCTGATAGACTGGCCAATCAAGGAGTGGATCAGCAATTACCTTTCTTCTCTAGCCCTCTTAGCAGTTCCAACGATATACAACTTCAACAAGACTGCACTCTCCTGGTCCACAATGATCTTTCTCTTCCGGATGCGGGTGGGTATCGAGGTACATAGTACGTAGGTGATCTGGTGGGATTGCGCGTGGTCTACCACCACCGCCACCCTACTTCGCATGCTGCTAGTCTTAACTATTTCCATCCAGGTCTTTAATGCAGAGTTAATGAAGCCCACCTCCCATCGTTTACCCACTCTTTCTTATGCCATGGCGCTTAACAATGTTCTCATTTGTGTTCAACCCCTTTGCACCTGCTACTCCTTAGCTATTGCTGAGCATCGTTCAAGCACCAACACAGGAATGCAATGTGCTTTGGGTTGCTGTGTTATCTCTATGCTGGGTATCCACTTCACCACGAGATCTTCCTGCATTCATGCATGTCCGCCCTCCTCTCCTTACAGTTATTCACTGCAAGCTCCAGCTAGTTTCCTCTCGGCTCACCCCTGTTAACACCTTTCTACTGACATCTTCGGTCCCTCTGCTCTTATCACCATGCCATGACTTCACCCGAGGATGCGCTACAGGAGAGGCAGCTCCAGAGGGCAAGTAATGCACGGGTCCTCCCCCTCCTCTACTGATACATCATCCTACTCTTCAGATTTTGGACCTGTTCACTTTCCGGTTTCCAGAAGGGGTCGTGGAAGGGGTCGGGATCAATCCAATCCGGCTGGGAATTTTCGCCTTTCCTCCAGAGCACACTCTCGTCATGCTCGCCTGTAATTTCCCTGCACTCTCAGTAATACCCCCCTCTTAGCCACTGTAACCATCTCTCTCCGGGAAGCTTCTTTGAGTCACATTCCCTCGGATCACGTCTTGGCTACTCCTGCAGCAGCACCGGAGTCTACAGTGGACGCAGTGCACAGTGCTTCTCTGAAGAATGTCCAGCAGAGTGTTAACCCTGATATGGATGTTGATATGGGTCTGCAAGAAGGCTCCAGTGCTCCAATTGAAGGCGACTCAGCAAGCAAGAAAGGCCCCCCTCCTGAAGATGTCGATCCCTACAAATTTTCCCGCCTCATCGTTGAAGAAGAGCCTCCACCTACTCACGAAGACTAATCATGTTTGCGTTCTTTGGTTTTTGGTTACTATTGGCATGAAGAAGTTCACTTCCGGTTTGGTGCTCCTGCTTTACAGTTTCCCAGCTTACACTCTTTTGTTAAACTGCCAGTTTCCCCTGCGTGGGCTGCATAACTCGGTCTATGATTTTACTATTTGGTACTAGCCTTAGAATTTCAAACTGTCTGTTTTTATTTCTGTCATGGGACGGAACTGTAAGATCCCAGGCACTCTGGTAAAGTCTAAAATGGTTACTCTGTCTAATTCTGTTTACAATCCAGTCATAGAAGTCAATTATCTCTTTGAGACAGACAAGGTCACAGTTTTCATAGTTCTCTTGGTCAGATTCCAACAAGTTATGTTTTGTTATTCAATGACCAGAATAGTAATGTAAGAATGCCGCAGCAATGGGCTGGAACTTCTAAGGCCACAACCTCTCTATAATTTTATTTTGTATCAATATAGAAGTAGACCTATTTAGAAAAAAAAAACATTCACCCTTGTTTATTTTGATTTTTTATTTTATTGATTTATTTATTTATTTAAAAAATATTTTTATATATTTTTTATTTTCATTTATATTTATATTTAATTACTATTATTTTTTAAATTGATTTATTTATTTTCATATATTTACTTTATTTTTTATTTTTATTTTATTTCCATTCTAACATTAAACTGTATTATTCTTAATTTTAATATTATATTTTATTTAAATTTTATTTTTATAACGTTATTATGCATTAAATATTGTCTAGGTCTTAGCAATTAACCGTTGCATCTCAACAGTATTTATTTTCAACTATTTAGATCATCCGAGTAGCAAGTTCCCAATGATGAACTACACTGGGTAGTTTGAAACGCATCGACCCTCCAAATTATATTGTGATTTTTCCGAAAGAATTGGTTAAACAATTCATAGGTTTTATAATATTAGGCATTGCGTTTAATATAAATCTCTTCTAATTTTAATATTGATCACTTGCGTTTTTTTATCCTTAGGTTTACTAATTACTTGGGTTTATAATATCAAACGCTTGGGCTTATTTTTTCCTTAAGTTTATAATATTAATAATTCCTTTGGTTTATCATTTCATCCCTTGGTGTTACGAGCAATATTTCCCTAAGGTCTTGGTTTGGTAAACCTCACAAAGCAGGGGCATGTCATCACAAGAAGGACTGAAATTACCGACTTCTATGCTTTAAACTAGAAAATGAGGATTGCAGATCTTACCCATCTATCCTTCGTTTATAGTAGATCCTGTAGGGTTCAAACCCCCTGTAACTCCTCATGCTCCAGAACCTGCAAATCAGCAAAGCACAAGCACAAAAACCTAGTTGTACAACATATATGTCCTAGATGTTAGCAGCATAGCATATATAATCTCATGAAGATAGTAAGAAATAAACTTTCCAAGATTATTAAGCATGTATAAGAGATATATGACACATGAACATCACGAACAAGATGACACTTCTTTTATTGATAGCATGTACATAAAACAATAGTGGAGAAATCACTTGATATCTACCACGACCATGAGCGAAACTATCCTTCAGATTCATCCAACCCTAGCCTCATAAAGCTTCTTCCATGAATGATGAACAAAGTATGTCACATAGAATGAGGGTGATAATCAAAAGGAAACAATGGTTTCCTGAAAATCTGGGAAGTGCAGGAGGCACGGGGGAAATATCAAACTTGACTAGGGCTATAACAAGCTATAATATCTATAATTCTCTATCTTACTCCCTTAGGACATTCCCTTGAGGCCTATTTATACTTCATCAAATTAGTTTTTTCAGTTGAGGAACAATTAGGACATGGGGTGGGGTAGTTAAGTTATAGTAAAAACCGTAAACCTCGCCACAATAATAGGTAAATTTATATTTTTTAATATTTTAAATAGCATATGTGGGTTCTCTATAGATGGACCCATGTGTACACACTGAAAAATCTGACTAGAGTCATGTATGGATTTTAAAATACTATTTTTTTAGAAGTGTTACCAATTCTAAATGGAAGGGTCGCCCAAGGCTGATGCATAAGTCATCATGTATATAGTGGTGATAAATGATGTTATAACACTTGGGTTTATTAATCTCTTGAGTTTAAAATATTTATTCCTATGATTTATTAACTCTTTGGGTTTTGAAAATTAGTTTGTTGGGTTTTAAGATTCCTTAGGTTTATTAATTTCTTGGGTTTATTAATCATTGGTATTTGCAATATTAATGTATTGTGTTTATAATATTAATAATTTTTTGGGCTTATTGATCCCTTGTGTTTATAATATTAAAAATCCCTTTCTTTTTTAATAATAATAATAATCCTTTTTGTTTATTAAACCTAAATATTATGTGTTAAATATTATTCCTAGATTTTAGTATTAATCCCTTTTTTTTCTAATGTGTTGGCTTGGTAATATTAATACCTTGGGTGTTTAGTATTAATAATTGGTTGGAATTATTATACCTCAATATTAAGGGTTAAATACTCATCCTAATACCCTCATGCTAATCCATTAGGTCTATAATGTTTATCCCTTTAGTTTATTAATTTGTTGGTTTTATAATATTAATAATCCTTAAGGTTGATTGATCACTTGGGATTATAATATTAATAAACGTTTGAGTTTATCAAGCCTTTGTGTTTAGAATATTAATTCGTAGAATCTATTAATCTCTTGTGGTTTTAATATTGATCCCTTGGGCTTGTTCATCCCTTAAGTTTTCAATATTTATCCCTTTCATATACCAATTCCTTGGGTTTATAATATTAAACCGTTGGATTTATTAGTTCTTTTTGTTTATAATATTAAAAATTCCTTGTGTTTATTAATATCTTGCGTTTAAAATATTGATTCTTAAGTTTTCTTAATTTCTTGGGTTTTTTATATTGAATTGTTGAGTTTATTGATTCTTAGGGTTTATTAATCGCTCGGGTTTATTAATAATTTGTATTTGTAATCTTAATCTATTGGGTTTATGATATTGATTCCCTTAGGTTTATTTATGTTTTGTGTTTGTAATATTAATAATTCCCTACGTGTGTTGATCCATTGGGTTTATAACATTGATCCCTTGAGTTTTATAATTCTTTTCATTGGTAATATTATTCCTTTGAGTTTATTAAATCCCAATAATATTAAACACTTGAGTTTATTTGTTCCTTAAGTTTACAATATTAATAATTCATTTTTTTTATCATTTAATCCCTTCGATTTATCAATATCTTGAGTTTAAAATATTAATTCATAGGTTTTATCAATTGTTTTGATTTTTTAGTCCCTTTGGTTTATTAAATACCAAAATTAAGGGTTAAATATTAGTCCTACAATTTAATATTAATCCATGGTCCAATGTCACATTATGACAAAGATTGTCTCAATATAAAATTAAATCATGGGAAATGATCATCAACCATAGTCGATCATGGTTTACCATGGTGGAATGTAACATTCTCACAAAGATTATCTCAATATGAAAATAAACCATGGCCAATCATGGTCATCCTTTGTCCAATGTTACATTGTGACAAAGATTTTCTCAATGCTTTAATCAAGCATGTTCAACCATCTTTATTTCATGATCTTTAGTGTATATCTAATAGTTTATATAGCTAAGGGATTGTAATATTAATATGTTAGGTTTAATTTCATTCCCTATGGTTTGTAAACCCTTCGTTTTTTAGTATTAATCCCTTTGGTTTATTGTTTTCTTGGGTTTTAAATATCAATTTGTTGGGTTTATTGATCTAAGGGTTTATATTCCAAGGGTATAAATAATTCATAGCTTTTTTAATATTAGCCATTTGGTTTAATATATGTCACTTTGGCTTATAATAATGGTCAACCATGGTCCAACATCACATCGTGACAAATATTTTTTCACATATTTTTTCAAGAATATGTATCCATTGTGTTTACTAATTGATTGGATTTATAATATTAAACTATTGGGTTTATTATTCATTTCAGTTTATAATATTAATAATCATGTGTGTTTATTAACCCCTTGGGTTTAGTTGATATTTTTAATCTACTAAAAGTAAATGTATGAAAGATATTAAAATTTATATTAATAAATATATAAAATAATAAAAAATAATAAAATACTATTCTTATGTTATATTTGAATTATTTTATAGTTTGAGTTATAATTTTCAATATATTGAATGGATTTCCCACCGTTCAAGGTCTAGCTGCAAGTAATGGAAGCTACATCTCCTCTCAAGGAAATGATGACATTGTATAAGTATACTATAGGCTCGGGCTTTTCATTGTCCCATCACATGAAGGATCTGTAGGGCCAATGTTATAAATTTGAGTTCAGATCTCTGCAACTTTTCATTTTCCTTGTCTTTTGAAATTCAGGTTGGATTAATTTTAGACTGCTTGGTAGAGTGAATACGATAATATCTAGGGACTAGGTCTACAACCTCATTTTTGGGGAGTGTTGTAGTTTTCCCCAGTGTGCTCTATGGGTTTCAATTATGGAAGACCCCCATTGGTGTTTCTCCTTCCGTGTTTGCTCCATAGTACAATGGCACTCTTATGGGATAGCTTTTGGATTCTAGGGCAATAGATGTGCATGCTCTGGCTGGGTTGTGGAACAGGAGGAAAATAATCTAACAATGGGTCTACAATAGAGTTTTTGGTCGACCTAACTCATGTTGTATGTGTACAATGTGCACAGAATATTTTAGAGATTAAATTAGAGCTCGTCAACGTAAAGCGATTATTGTACTGACAAGAGGTGGTGGCATGTGAAAATTTTGAAGTTATTGAAGATAAATGCAAGCATGTTGCAAAGTTAGAGGACGAGATTGGAGCGGTATGCAACATGTTTGAGGACCTTCACTATAAGGGACCAAGTCAGGTTCCCTTCCTAAACAACGAATGAATCCTTTTGAAGTCCACAACTGAGGCATTAACTTAAATTTCCCTGTTGATCCTTCTGCTTAGCCTTCAATTGTAATGACTGGTTTTTTTTGTTCTCCCTCTATCTAAATTTTTTTGGGTATGTCCTACTAAGCTAAATAAGAGTATTGTATATTTTTTAGTGGATAATGAAAACTAGGAATTGTTAATCTATCTCTTAACATAACAACCGCACTTACCTAAATTTGTTTTCTATTTATAGCAATTTTGATAACACTCAGAATTCTTTTGTGACCCTTTCGTCACTTAATATTATCATCATAATTATATACCGGATAATTATTAGCCGGTATATAATTATAATTTCCTATATTACCTGATTCAACATTTCTATTAAATATCCACTACACACAGATCCCCATATATCGAATGCCATATACATAAGAAAGGTTTTAATATATATGAATTGAATCGCTAAGAACTGTAGTTTATATTAACCATTACATAGTAATTGTTTACATTAAACCAGTTGTGTTTCATGTCGCTGGGTTATTGGATTTTATGTATCTGTATTTATTTGAATTCAATTTACTGCTATCCACATTAAAGGCTTAGATTTTCGATTTCCCAACGCATTTAATGGTAGTACCTCCAACACGTGAATATTGCGTGATTGCGTTTACCATTGAAATGATTACTTTTACCCTTGAGCCACCTATAGGTTAGATCTACTATGTTTTCGATAGTTGGGTTTGGTTTGTATTCTCTCCAATTCAAGATGACTATGGTTATGGTTTTGTGTGTTAGTTTCTTCCATTTTCATTTTTGTTTAACCTAGTAGAGAGACTTCTCCTCTGTTTCCGTCATGTCTATGTTACTAACACTAGAGACAGTCTCAGATATGCATCTTATTATCCTCCCCAAGCTTATTAGAGCCATAAAGCTTTCTACTGTGCATAATTCTTAGGTAATGCACATTGTTTTTACATTCATAATTTATAAATGAGTTCGGTATGCAACATATTTTATTTTCAATGTACATTTAATACATTGTTCTACTTTATTGGCATATATTATAACTAAGCATCATTATCCTACTCCTTCGGATTTTAATATTGAAATTCCTATTCTTTGTAGGTTCTAGAATTTGTTTAGACTTACCTCAAATTTCCTTGTGCAGCTCCAAAATTTCATTAAGTATTAAGAATCTAATCCATCCTCATGATTTTTGACTTCCTGGTCTCAATTCACTATGTTTTTACATCATGGTACTATTTCCACAACCAATATATTTACATATTTTATTTCTAAGTCCCTCCTAACATTTATGTGTATTATCCATTTATATAACGCCGAAAATAAGGATATTACACTTCATGATAAATTTGATTCACATGGATGGATTCAAACTATAAATCAATCACCATTGGGTGAAGAATTAATATAACAAGTTCTGATTGTTGTTAAAAAAAATCCAAAAAAATAAAAATAAAAATTTAACAATTATTAAATATTTACCAATAAATAAATAATTATTTATTTATTTATCAAGATAACTAAAATTGATTTAATATTTATTAATTATTATTAACATTTTTTATGAATAATAATAATCATAATAATAATGATTAGTAATAACAATAAATATTTTATAATAATAATAATAACAACAATGATTAGTATTAAGCATGTTCAACCATCTTTATTTCATGATATTTAGTGTATATCTAATAGTTTATATACTTAAGGGCTTTTAATATTAATATGTTAGGTTTAATTTCATTCCCTATGGTTTGTAAACCATTCGTTTTTTAGTATTAATCCTTTTGGTTTATTATTTTCTTGGGTTTTAAATATCAATCTGCTAGGTTTATTGATCTAAGGGTTCATATTCCAAGGGTATAAATAATTCATAGATTTTTTAATATTAACCATTTGGTTTAACATATGTCACTTTGGCTTATAATAATGGTCAACCATGGTCCAACATCACATCGTGACAAATATTTTGTCACATATTTTGTCAATAATATGTACTCATTGTGTTTACTAATTGATTGGATTTATAATATTAAACTATTGGGTTTATTATACATTTAAGCTTATAATATTAAAAATCACATGTGTTTATTAACCCCTTGGGTTTAGTTGATATTTTTAATCTACTAAAAGTAAATGTATGAAAGATATTAAAATTTATATTAACAAAGATATAAAATTATAAAAAATAATAAAATACTATTCTTACGTTATATTTGAATTATTTTATAGTTTGAGTTATAATTATCAATATATTGAATGGATTTCCCATTGTTCAAGGCCTGGTTGCAAGTAATGGAAGCTACATCTCCTCTCAAGGAAATGCTGACATTGTATAAGTATACTATAGGCTCGGGCTTTTCATTGTCCCATCACATGAAGGATCTGTAGGGCCAATGTTATAAATTTCAGTTGGGATCTCTGCAACTTCCCATTTTCCATGTCTTTTGAAATTCAGGTTGGATTCAGTTTAGACTGCTTGGTAGGGTGAATCCAATAGTCTCTAGGGACTAGGTCTACAACCTCCTTTTTGGGGAGTGTTGTAGTTTTCCCCAGTGTGCTCTATGGGTTTCAATTATGGAATACCCCCATCGGTGTTTCTCCTTCCATGTTTTCTCCGCAGTACAATGGCAGTCTTATGGGATAGCTTTCGGATTCTAGGGCAGTAGATGTGCATGCTCTGGATAGGTGGTGGAATAGGAGGAAAACAATCTAACAATGGGTCTACAATAGAGTTTCTTGGTCAGCCTGACCCATGTTGTATGTGTACAATGTGCACAGAATATTTCAGAGATTAAATTAGAGCTCGTCAACGTAAATGGATTATTGTACCGACAAGAGGTGGTGGCATATGAAAATTTTGAAGTTATTGAAGATAAATGCAAGCATGTTGCAAAGCTAGAGGACGAGGTTGGAGCGATATGCAACATGTTTGAGGACCTTCAACTCTAAGGGACCAAGTCAGGTTCCCTTCCTAAAGAACGAATAAATCCTTTTGAAATCCATAACTGAGGCATTAACTTAAATTTCCCTATTGATCCTTATGCTTAGCCTTCAATTGTAATGACTGGTTTTTTTTGTTCTCCCTCTATCTCAATTTTTTTGGGTATATCCTAGTAAGCTAAATAAGAGTATTGTATATTTTGTAGTAGATAAAGACAACTAGGAATTCTTAATCTCTCTTTTAATGTAACAACCACACTTACCTAAATTTGTTTTCTATTTATAGAAATTTTGATAACACTCAGAATTCTTTTGTGACCCTTCCGTCACTTAATATTATCAACACAGTACAACCTTACAGATTTTCCAATTTTGTATTATGTTATTATCATTATCTATTCCTTTAATTTCACCTTTTGGTTTATAAACTACATTCATTCCCATGAATGTTTTCAAGGTGATCTATTCTATTTAGTTCACAACGAATTCCTCTTCCTTTGACTTGTATACTTGTTTATTCTAGGTACTTCGAATTGAAGTATACCTTCCAAATTTTAATTATTATTCCTAATAGGATGAAAATGGGATATATTTTTATCTTTAATACCCAAAATATATATTACATTTCTTAAAGTTAAATTTATAGCCAACAATTTACACATTTATACAGGTGTATAATCTGGTTATATATATATATATATATATATATATATATATATATATATATATATATATATATTCCCACCTCTATATACATATTTCTTTATATGTAACCCTAACACATATATTCGTTTTCAAATTACGTAAGGTTCTTAGGGTCTATAAGTATTTTTATTTGTCCCTTTATGATATGGAGACATAAAAATTATGTATTTTCAAACCATTATTTTAGCATTTATGGGAGTTAAAATATATCTATGTCATATTCCACCCCATATATATTATTCCACAAACTATACATATGTTGACATTTTTTTTTGAATAGATTGGGAATTATTACCATATAAATTTGTGAATGCATAATAGAGGTAAAGTTATATAATACTCCCCACTATGCACAACTAGACATGCATATTTCAAAAATCTAATAGTTATAAACTATATCAGTCTTGTTCTAAGTGCTATACTTGTTTCACATTCCTTATAAACCATAATATGGTATTCAAATACCTATATATATAGGTATTATCTGGTATATAATTATAATTTCATATATTACCTAATTCAACATTTCTATTAAATATCCACTACACACAGATCCCCATATATCGAATGCCATATACATAAGAAAGGTTTTAATATATATGAATTGAATCACTGAAAACTGTAGTTTATATTAACCATTACATAGTAATTGTTTACATTAAACTAGTCGTGTTTCATGTCATTGGGTTATTGGATTCTATGTATCTGTATTTATTTGAATTCAATTTACTGCTATCCACATTAAAGGCTTAGATTTTCAATTTCCCAACGCATTTAATGGTAGTACCTCCAACACCTGAATATCGCGTGATTGCGTTTACCATTGAAATGATTGCTTTTACCCTTGAGCCACCTGTAGGGTAGATCTACTATGTTTTCGATAGTTGCGTTTGGTTAGTATTCTCTCCAATTCAAGATGACTATGGTTAGCATTTTGTGTGTTAGTTTCTTCCATTTTCATTTGTGCATAACCTAGCAGAGAGACTCTTCCTTTGTTTCTGTCATGTCTCTGTTACTAACACTCGAGATAGTCTCAGATATGCATCTTATTATCCTCCCCAAGCTTATCAGAGCCATAAAGCTTTCTACTATGCATAATTCTTAGGTAATGCACATTGTTTTTACATTCATAATTTATTGAAATCAGTTCGGTATGCAACATATTTTATTTTCAATGTACATTTAATACATTGTTTTGCGTTATTGGCATATATTATAACTAAGCATCATTATTCTGCTCCTTCAGATTTTAATATTGAAATTCCTACTTTGTAGGTTCTGGAATTTGTTTAGACTTACCTCAAATTTCCTTGTGCAGCTCCAAAATTTCATTACAGCCAGAATAGAGGTATGACATATATTACTTTTCTATTTCTCAGAACGTATTTACGTGTTGAAATATGTAGGGTTTCAATATTCTCATATTGAAACTCTCATTTAATTTATTTGTTCCAATTTTTAAATGCATATAATCTTGTTTCTGGTATTGCCAAATAGTGAAAGATTATCCATACGTGTAGTGATTCAGTCGAATAGTTAAACATAATTGTTCACAAATTGATTTAACCCCAATACGGTGAAATCATTATTCCATGTGGGTATTTTATTTCAATATTTACTGTATCGAAATTTTCCATTTTGTATCATGTCCGCAGTGTGGGTATTAAGGGTTTTCTAAAAACCGTTTTCCATTTACCTTTTTTAGACTACCGAATCTTCCTCAATTTCGATTTGTCACATTTTACATTTTTCTTTTGATTGAAAGATTATTTTTTCTCACCGTAGGTACATTTTACGCTAAATGAGTATCAATTTATTTTAATGGTATTTATTCCTCATTATAATCAGTGTAAGAACTTACATTAGGGATTTTATGGTTACCAATATCTCCGCACTAAAACACATTTTAATTCTCTATTTAAAATTTTCTGGTTATACATATATATTCGAATTTGGTTTGCATTGATAGAGATGGTTCTTGGATACAAACATCCATGCATTTTTTTCTCAAACCGAAATACCCTACTTCTTTTTAGTAAGGTGTTGATTTAGTTCATAGTGTTTTCCTCTGTTTATCCTCGAGTTCTTCAGAATTTAAGCTTCGTTTACCTGCATCTCTTTTTATCAGAGAGATACTATATTGCTTTTAAATTTTAATTAGGAATTTCAGTTTGATAAAATTCCTACCTAGATATTGTCTTTACAATGTCAGTGACCTTCTCAGTTTTCAATACATTTAATTCAAAATATTGGTTTTACATGGTTTTGTGAGAGTTATGAAAATTTATTTAATTGAGACTTCAGTTTATGAAATTTCCCAATTTCACTACGATAATAATAATGCTCTGTAATTATCTTAGTTATAACATTTGTATTTCACAATGCTATATAATATACAGATTCTGGTTTGCATTTTCATATTTATGACATACTCAAATTTGGAATTATTTTAAGAAGATATTATTCTGAATTTAATTTCATTTCATTTAATTATCAGAATAAAATTTCGTTTTTGTATTTTGATCATGGAAAACCATTTTTCCACATTTACATAATTTTCTCAACTATGTTCAGATAGATACCATGTACGATGATACAACCACCCTCAAAGGTAATTAATTACATAGCTCTCCTTTTAATTAATTACCATATTCACATTTGTTTAGCCTCTTTTAATTTTTTGAACTGAATATTTTATTTCTGTCATGTACAAGAGGAAGTCCCACCTTGCTGGTACATAGACACATATAATTTTTATTATTCTTATTTTATGTATGTCAAAACTCATTATATTTCCATTTCAATCTTTACATTCCACTGTCAAGAGACCTTCCACCACCTTTATATCTTGTTTAACAATTTCAACTCCATACTCTTTAGTTGAAATATTTAATGGATGACTTTAAGTCAAAATGTTATTAAACTATTGAAATTATTATTTTTAATTGAATTGTAAGATGTTATCCTTATCTCTACAAGAGGAAGTTCGTATATATAAACACATTTATATGAAGTTTAAATATGTTTTTTTTAGTACATATCCATCCCTATATGACTCAAGATGCATAAAATAGAAAGTATTTATTTTATGGTAGCATATTATATTTCTAGCTAAATGATAATCTAAAATATCTATTTCATTATTCAGATTTTTAGTTTCATTCTTCAATTTTAAGGTTTAAATTTGAATTTTCTATGAATCAATTCAGATATTCGTTTATTTTCATGCTAGTTATCTAAAATATATTCTGTTTATATTTTCCCTTTCTTCAATAATTCATTGCTCTAGTTATGGCTGAATTATATTGTTTATTTGTACTTATACTAAAATTTTTCAGATGGACCTAATAGCATATTTAGACCCTTCCGGAGGGTTTAGAGATTTTGTATGTTGGTCCTGATATTCAATTTAATCTATGTAACCATACAAAGATTTTAGCTATACCAACTATGGTTAAAATTTTGTTAAATACATATGAAAAATACTTATTTTGAACTTAACAAACTATTACACATATTTTATGAAATACAACTTTTATTCATCAAATAGAACCATATATAACTACATCATAATTTCCTAAAATATAATAACAATATGAGACATAACCTCACAGAATGCGCATACCAATCTGGTAAAGACTATTTTCCACCCAACCTTGAGCTTAATCCACACCTGCCCCACAAGAAGAGACCAATCTTCCACAGTTTCAACAACCCATTGTCTAACTAAGAATAGCTTATTTAAGTTCTTTTCCCTTAGCATGTTTCCATTACTACGTCGAGTTAATTTGGGAAGTTGTTTTCCCTTAACCTAGGCTTTACTTTTATTTCTTCCACAAAATCTTCTTTCAAACTTACCTCTTCTTGAAACCTTCCACTTTACTAATAATTTTATTTCTCCCATCTAATAAAATTTATTTTATTTTATTTTTCTCCAAGGATTTTTGGAGAATTTTGAGAAAGTATTAAGAATCTAATCCATCCTCATGAATTTTGACTTCCTGGCCTCAATTCACTACGTTTTTACATCATGGTACTATTTCCACATTTATATATTAATTTCCACAACCAACAATATATTTACATATTTTATTTTTGAGTCCCTCCTAACATTTTATGTGTATTATCCATTTATATAACGCTGAAAATCAAGATATTACACTTAATGATAAATTTGATGCACATAGATGGATTCAAATTGTAAATCAATCACCACTGGGTGAAGAATTAATATAACAAGTTCTCATTGTTGTTAAAAAAAATCCAAAAAAATTAAAAAAAAATAACAATTATTAAATATTTACCAATAAATAAATAATTATTTATTTAATTTTCAAGAATAAATAAAAATGATTTAATATTTATTAATTATTATTAACATATTTTATGAATAATAATAATATTAATAATAATAATAATAGGAGGTATTTTTGTTATATATATATCATTTTTATTAATATTATCAAATCTATACCATTAACACATAATTGCATTTTTTCTAATGTGATACATTGATTAATATTTTTTTAATATTTAATATTAAAAAGTTGAAAATTTCCAGAAAAAAAATACTTAAAATATTTAATTAAAACAATACAATTTATTTTTTATTAATATTTAAAATGTAAATAAAAGCATATCATATTTATTTTCAATAATTTTATATTTCAATTAACATAATTTTAATCTTAATAATGGACTAATCCAAAAAAAGCTCTTCAACAAAATGGACAACATATTATAGTAATAACATTTCAAGATATCATATTTAAAAAAATCCAACCTATACAAGTAAAATACTATAGAAAATTTCAACATTCTTTTTTTAATTTTTTTATATCAATTTATTGTTATTTAATTTTATAAAAAATTAAAATTATTGAATTTAAGTTTAATAACTTTAATAGTTAAAATTACTTGTTTTTCTTGAAAAGTTACATGGCTCATATTTATAAATAAAATATCTATTGATATAGAGTTTTTTTTTTCAGAAACAAAAAGATTCATACATAAATTTAATACATTTAACATTTATTAAGAATAAAATATATTTATAACCGTTAACATTTTTCTGAAAACCGTTTTCCATTTACCTTTCTTAGACTACGGAATCTTCCTCAATTTCGATTTGTCACATTTTACATTTTTCTCTTGATTGAAAGATTATTTTTTCTCACCGTAGGTACATTTTACGCTAAATGAGTATCAATTTATTTTAATGGTATTTATTCCTCATTATAATCAGTGTAAGAACTTACATTAGGGATTTTATGGTTACCAATATCTCCGCACTAAAACACATTTTAATTCTGTATTTAAAATTTTCTGTTTATACATATATATTCGAATTTGGTTTGCATTGATAGAGAGGGTTCTTGGATACAAACATCAATGCATTTTTTTCTCAAACCGAAATACCCTACTTCTTTTTAGTAAGGTGTTGATTTAGTTCATAGTGTTTTCCTCTGTTTATCCTCGAGTTCTTCAAAATTTAAGCTTCGTTTACCTGCATGTCTTTTTATCAGAGAGATACTATATTTCTTTTAAATTTTAATTAAGAATTTCAGTTTGATAAAATTCCTACCTAGATATTGTCTTTACAATGTTAGTGACCTTCTCAGTTTTCAATACATTTAATTCAAAATATTGGTTTTACATGGTTTTGTGAGAGTTATGAAAATTTATTTAATTGAGAAAATTTCCCAATTTCACTATGATAATAATAATGCTCTGTAATTATCTTAGTTATAACATTTGTATTTCACAATGCTATATAATATACAGATTCTGGTTTGCATTTTCATATCTATGACATACTCAAATTTGGAATTCTTTTAAGAAGATATTATTCTGAATTTAACCACCCTCAAAGGTAATTAATTACATAGCTCTCCTTTTAATTAATTACCATATTCACATTTGTTTAGCCTCTTTTAATTTTTTGAACTGAATATTTTATTTCTGTCATGTACAAGAGGAAGTTCCACATTACTGGTACATAGACACGTATAATTTTTATTATTCTTATTTTATGTATATCAAAACTCATTATATTTCCATTTCAATCTTTACATTCCACTGTCAAGAGACCTTCCACCACCTTTATATCTTGTTTGACAATTTCAACTCCATACTCTTTAGTTGAAATATTTAATGGATGACTTTAAGTCAAAATGTTATTAAACTATTGAAATTATTATTTTTAATTGAATTGTAAGATGCTATCCTTATCTCTACAAGAGGAAGTTCATATATATAAACACATTTATATGAAGTTTAAATATGTTTTTTTTAGTACATATCCATCCCTATATGACTCAAGATGCATAAAATAGAAAGTATTTATTTTATGGTAGCATATTATATTTCTAGCTAAATGATAATCTAAAATATCTATTTCATTATTCAGATTTTTAGTTTCATTCTTCAATTTTAAGGTTTAAATTTGAATTTTCTATGAATCAATTCGGATATTTGTTTATTTTCATGCTAGTTATCTAAACTATATTCTGTTTATATTTTCCCTCTCTTCAATAATTCACTGCTCTAGTTATGGCTGAATTATATTGTTTATTTGTACTTATACTAAAAATTTTCAGATGGACCTAATAGCATATTTAGACCCTTTCCAAGGGTTTAGAGATTTTGTATGTTGGTCCTGATATTCAATTTAATCTATGTAACCATACAAAGATTTTAGCTATACCAACTATGGTTAAAATTTTGTTAAATACATATGAAAACTACTTATTTTGAACTTAACAAACTATTACACATATTTTATGAAATACATGTATGCAACTTTTATTCATCAAATAGAACCATATCTAAATACATCATAATTTCCTAAAATATAATAACAATATGAGACATAACCTCACAGAATGCGCATACCAATCTGGTAAAGACTATTTGCCACTCAACCTTGAGCTTAATCCACACTTACCCCGCAAGAAGAGACCAATCTTCCACAATTTCAACAACCCATTGTCTAACTAAGAATAGCTTATTTAAGTTTTTTTCCCTTAATTTGGGAAGTTCTTTTCCCTTAACCTAGGCTTTACTTTTATTTCTTCCACAAAAGCTTCTTTCAAACTTACCTCTTCTTGAAACCTTCCACTTTACTAATAATTTTATTAGATCTTTTTCTCCCATCTAATAAAATTTATTTTTCTCCCAGGATTTTTGGAGAATTTTGAGAAAGTATTAAGAATCTAATCCATCCTCATGAATTTTGACTTCCTGGCCTCAATTCACTATGTTTTTACATCATGGTACTATTTCCACATTTATATATTAATTTCCATAACCAACAATATATTTACATATTTTATTTTTGAGTCCCTCCTAACATTTTATGTATATTATCCATTTATATAACCCCGAAAATCAGGATATTACACTTAATGATAAATTTGATGCACATGGATGGATTCAAACTGTAAATCAATCACCACTGGGTGAAGAATTAATATAACAAGTTCTCAATGTTGTTAAAAAAAATCCAAAAAAATTTAAAAAAAAAATAACAATTATTAAATATTTACCAATAAATAAATAATTATTTATTTATTTATCAAGAATAAATAAAAATGATTTAATATTTATTAATTATTATTAACATATTTTAATAATAATAATAATAATAGGAGGTATTTTTGTTATATATATATCATTTTTATTAATATTATCAAATTTATACCATTAACACATAATTGCCTTTTTTCTAATGTGATACATTGATTAATATTTTTATAATATTTAATATTAAAAAGTTCAAAATTTCCAGAAAAAAATACTTACAATATTTAATTAAAAAAATACAATTTATTTTTTATTAATATTTAAAATGTAAATAAAAGCATATCATATTTATTTTCGCTAATTTCATATTTCAATTAACATAATTTTAATCTTAATAATGGACTAATCCAAAAGAAGGTCTTCAACAAAATGGACAACATATTATAGTAATAACATTTCAAGATATCATATTTAAAAAAATCCAACCTATACAAGTAAAATACTATAGAAAATTTTAACATTCTTTTTAAATTTTTTTTATATCAATTTATTGTTATTTAATTTTATAAAAAATTAAAATTATTGAATTTAAGTTTAATAACTTTAATAGTTAAAATTACTTGTTTTTCTTGAAAAGTTACATGGCTCATATTTATAAATAAAATATCTATTGATATCTATGGCAAAATGATGTCATTGTCAGTAGGAGGGGGGAATGGCACAAAGATGCACGTCCCCTCTACCATGTCGAACCTCACAATGCCTTCCACACCGTTTGAGGACACCAAAGTAGAGAAGAAGCTGAGTCCCGAAAAAACTATCCCCCCGAACTTTTCCACACATAACTGTAATGTCAAATTCTCCTGGAAGGCTCCCGCAGTGTTCCGGACCTTGTCTCTGGAGTCGTAGATTTCCACTATATACCGTCGGAGCATTTCGTGTTTGTGCACGGCCACCACTTTGTAGTCATCTTTCCCTTCCTGCACTATACCCATTAAATAATTTTTTGTGAAATGCAGATGTGAAAGTGCGAGGTTCTTCCCTGTGAAAGGATTGCAGACATAGATGGAATCAGTGATGCTGCTACCAACCAAGAACAGGCCGGCGCCTGATGCGATGTAATAGAAGACGGAGGGTTTTCGGGAAGTTGCACGTTCTCTTTCCTCTAAAAAGGAAAGGGGTAAAGGGGAGCTCTTCCAACTCTGTGTGAAGGAGGAATATGCGAAGCAATCATCCTGGAACTCTAAGTGAACTCTACATGTAATTATTCAAATATCGTATTCTAGATATTGATTTGTGTTTTTTTTTACATTTAAAAAAAGTCAAATAAATAACATTGAAATATTCAAATATTACATTGATAATAAAAAATATTACATTGATAATTCAAATATTACATTGATAATTGATATGTATTAGCATTGATTATGCTAAATTATTCTACAGTTATTTTTAATAATTCATAATAAAATAGACTATTACAATGTTTAAATGGAATTTGCAAAAAAAACATATATTGTTTTTATTTATATTTAGTGTTATTTTTTTCTTGGGGTTAGAATATTTTTTTCTTTAGATAATTTCATTTCATAATTTACAAATTGAATTCACTGGACAACACTATAATATTATTCAGCAACATATGTAATTATGTAGAAATAACAATATCATTAACAATGCCATGGAACATAAAGGAACAACAGAAGAAAAGTATCCACACATAGAGACACCATGACTCGTGGGAGACCAGGGAAAACCAAAAAGGGGGAAAACCCTTTCAAGTTCTTCTTCTTAATATATTTGCATTCAATGTCAGCCAAGAGTGAGGACAATAATCTATATCTCCAACCACAAAAGTGTCTAGTAAAATCAAATAAACAAGATCCAAGAGATGAACCCAAAGATGTTAATAATCAAAACCATGTTTCGGAAGCTTGCGGTCAACTATTAATATATGTTGTCTATTACCAAAATTTTTGGTCAACTAATGAAATGAAACCCTAGTTTCTAGCCACAAAAAGAGAATGTACATGTGTGTGGCTTAAACCATCCAACTTCACTCATAAGTCCACATGCTTGCAGTTGAAACTGAAAATTCCTTGTGGAAACCTTGTCGTTACAACTCAAAACCCTATATCACACATACGTGCTTCAGACCCTAACATTTCCAACCTGTATGAACCAATCTTCATCAAACACTTCAGACCTATGTGACCCAAATCAAAGAAAGAAGAATAATTGATTATATCGAGATGAGGGTCACTTCACTTGTATTTATAGCAATCCAAATGTGTCCAATTCTTCTTTTTGGTTGACCTGTTCTTTTGTGCACATGTGGGATTCCATATTAAAAACATGTTCTTCCTTACTAAAATTAAATTTTTCCAAAGGCGAGGAGGGACATTTTTTTACTAAAAAGATTATCTAAAGGGGGGAATTTATCCCTCAGCTTCCACAAATTAGAATTCCCTCTTAGTTATGGAGAAATTACCAATTGCAAGATATGTTCCATCAAACTATGTCGTCATCATCAGATGCCATATTCGCTCAGTCTAATCATCCTTGATAATATTCGGTCATTCTCTACTTGTCCTTACTCATCCTTTCTCACATTTGATCAACTCATAGGTTGAACACTCCCTAATCTTAAAGAAGAATAATTTGACATCAGAGGGGAGCCCAATCGACCTCCCTCTATCCATTAGGGAGACACTTATACCACCCATAATCACTACCAGTGGGAAGCCAATGTTTCTACTCGTTAATATAGGAAGGGGCCAATCCTACAAACCAAGAACCTCTACTAGCAGGGAGCTAATGCTACGACCCAGGAAACCACAAAAAATAGGAGGAATGCCACTTAACTTATGAGGTAAGGATATTTCCTGTCCTATTGCCTATATATAATAGGAGGGATACAACTTACCATAAATGGTAAGGATCACAGTTATCCTATTATTTCTTGATATTCCCAACTTGACCCTAAATAATCTGTGGTAGAACACATGCATCTCTAGCTTGAGTGTGATGCTACCTACCATAAATGGTAAGGATCATGCCGAACTCAAGCAACGAACACCCATTGGGTGGATGGGTGGGAAATACAAGTACCAACTGGGGTATACCCTGCATACATAAAAAATGGAAGCTACATATTCCACCCTATGGGTAATAGATAGGGGAAATACCTAATTTTTAGAGATCCCTCAACCCTAGGAGCCCTACATCTCAATTCCTCACCGTAGGAGCCTAAACAAGGGGAAATAACTAACTCAATGTCCTTGATTGCCCCAAACCCTTACTCAAAAGGGTCACATCCACTAACACATGTTGTTTTCTTTGAATATTAGAAACATATCAACGTACTCATATTTGGTACTAGATTAACCAACTCACTAACGAGTTGTCTCTTAAATTACCAAGACCGACAATCCTCCATTTTTCTATTCATGTAGGGCATTACATCAAATATTATGTTACAATAAATGCTTGTTAGAAAAGGATACCTTGTTCATCCTCTTTATCATGGAGGAAGCAACCATAAGCTTAAGCTTGTCTCACATGGTAAAATTGTCTCAATGAAGATATCTCATTCCGGCTCTTCCAGTCGAATCCCACTCTTTACTATTGTATTGTATCACTGTGAGATCTAGATCGTGCTCAAAAAACTCTCAAAAGAGATTACTTAACCAAACCTCCTGACAACTACTCATTCTAGTAACCATGTAATGAACCTAAATTGTGCTTAAAGCTACATACTTGTGTTTCCTCCTCATCAAAATGCCATTGTATATCCTAAGCTAAAGTAGCATACAGGTGTGCTCTTTATGTCAATAGTGCTTTCTAGTGAAAATTAGTATATCCATGCAGACTCATATCTTCGATAGTATATCTCACAATATTTCATCTCAAACTCAAAGGCCAACTCCCTCTTACGCTCATTCATTAGAGGCTCACTACGTGTCGAGAACAAATTGTCAACATATAAAAAACAAAAATGAAAGTCATAGCTTATACCAACTTAGAATATAAAATCATAATTCCTTCCAAGATTCACTAAGTAACTTCTCAATGCATACATGCTAGGCTCAAGGAGCTTTCTTCAAACCATACAATGATTTAGACTCATAGAAATCTGCATCATCTGCTCCATATCTATCATTCTGTCATACTCCTAATGCACTCATGCTCACAGGAATAATATTTTTTTTTCCTAAGGGATGAACCACACCCATAAGCCTTATTTTGTTTGGTTAGGAGGATTACAGCGGCAACCTTAAGCCTTTCTCCTAACAGTTAGGAGGCTTATAACTGCACCATTAATCCTTTCTCCTAAAGTTTGGGGCTTAAACTATGAGAAACCTTCTCTACTTAGATCATAACTTTCCACAACCTCTTCAATAATATCAAATTTTTATTTATGACCATAGGTCTTCCTTGAAAATTCAAGTTTCTTCTATTCATTTTATGCAAATAATAATAGGTGTTGAGATTTCATGGAGATTTGTTGCCTCATAATGGGAAGCCACTTTATTCATCATTGACCAAGACATCAACGAGTATATCATAATACTTCCATGCTTCACCAGATCTGTTAGATGATGAAATCAAACTATATGCATCATAGTCCAAACATATTGGGATCAACTACTTCATCGTCACATATGAACATCAGATCAAACTTTCATCAAGTTTTATTTATATATAATTAGGGAATCTAACAAGAGTATCATCATACTTGAAGGATCATAATCATTGCATGACTTCCATATCATATTACTTAATGATCAAGTTGGGGAATCTAATCATATTTTCTAAGCTTTATAAAAAGTAAGGCCAACAAGAAGATCTTGAGTATCCATCTTACTGTTCAAATTTTATCACTAACGTTACCATGCTTATCACAAGAAATATCAAGTAAAAATATATCAAAGTAAATTGATCTAGCCTTTTTTATGAGATCAGGAAATCCACCATGTCTAAAAAGTTAAGATTTTTTCCAAATATCAAGAGCACCAATATATCACATGTACTAGAGATCATAATTATTTTTCTTATGTATGCATTAGTCATTTATGAAGGTGATGTTCGTGACATACCTTAGGGCTTAACTTCCCTCGTAATCTTGTAGCTAAATCATTATATTGAAACAATAGATTATACATACGTTGAAGCATTCAAATTCTTGTGAAACTTGTACATCTTATTTGTTCTTTGAATTTGAAGCACTTTCATATATGAAGTAATTCACTAGCTCTTTTATTCCTACACTTTAGATAATCCTCAAGAAGGATATGATTATCACATCTCATTTCTAGGTTAGAAATATTCACATACTCAAATATATAGGAAGCAATCATCAGATCAATAAACCTAAACAAGAATAGAGTCACAAAGAAGTAACTTAAATATAAAAGGTACTTAACTTTCAACAAGAAGTTATCATCTCTCTCTTTGGACCATTATTAAAGAGTCTTTATTATCTACTTTCCATATAACATTTTTTCCTTCAATACATTTCAACCAAATTCATGAGCAATGAGGCCTAATTGAGACTATCCCGTCTAGGGTTACATCAAATCTATCACAAGTGCTAGAACATCCTCACACTGACCATGGTAGGGTTTCTAGATTGCGTTTTTCAAACCTTTGTCATAATCAAGGATTTCTTTTGAATCCTAGCCCCATAATATCCATGAAACCATAATAACCAAATTGATCAATGTTTCCTTCAAATCCTGACATTTGTTTAAGCAGTATTGCCACATGGAAGCCTGCCATAACTCCATGGTAGGAGTGTAAGGTATTCCAAATAAAAATTAAATGAAGAAATATAGTAAAGTGAGAGCTCCATACTAAATTACAGCTACAACCCAACACTGTAATTTATAAAGGAAATCAAACAATAAATTTATACCCTTCATGATGAGTGCTAATATAGTAAAGGGGAGGGGTTACAAATTATGTTATATGACTTAAATTATTCATATTATACTTAGAGTCTAAAGTGAGTCTATAGTGTAACCATGGGGGTCACTAATTAAGAATACTTCCAAGACTTTTAATTGTCATAAAGGATTTGACATTATCATAAGTAATACAACTATAGGAGGAATAGTATGATCATGATGGTGAATAAACCTGTAGGGTTTATATAAGGAAAGTATTCCTCAACAGAATAGGAGTGTCAAGGTTTCTTTAACTGTAATAAGTGATGAATAAGAACTAAGGAACAAGAGAATTTCTTTTTTTTGGGTATGTGAAAAGTAATATCAAGCCCAAGTTAAACATTGGGCCTAGTATGGACCCTCAGCAGTTGAAAATTTCTACTGTCCATAAATTAAATTTTATTGTTATATTTATTTTTGTGACAAATATGTGTTTTGGAAGGATTGTGCTAATGATTGATTATGTGTCAGATATAAGGTACAAATAGACCTTACAACAACAGTCATGTCAGACAGGGAAGAGTTGTGTGTGGAATTGGGGGAAGGGGATACTCCTCCAGATCCAAACTCCTAGATTCTGGGAATGATTAGGAGTTTACAGCAGGAGCTCGTTAAGTTAATAACTAGTAATGAACAATTACTGCAAGAAAGAAATGAGCAAGGGTGTTTTATAAGGGAGTTAAATTCCAGATCAAGTCATGAGGATGGGGGATAGGAAAAACTGAAAAGAAAAGAAGTCAAAACAAACTCAAAAAAGTCTTAGAGTAAAGAAGATTCTAGAAAGGCAGACTCCAAGTCTAAGAAAAAAAATAAGGAATTGTAGTGAGAGTTTCGCAAGAGAAAACCTCCTACCTTTGACAGTGAAAGGGGCGAGGATGCGAAAGCCTAGCTCCTAAATGTGGTTAAATATTTTCATGTGTACGAGTATGGAGGTAACCTGAAAGACCAAATGGTTGTTTAGAAATTACAGGCTAAAGCTACACTATTGTGGGAAGAGAGCAATATCATACACTTATTGGATAAGAAGACAGTCACATGGGAAGAATTCCAGCAGAAGTTAAAATCACGACACCTGAGTGAAATATTGGGACAAATCACCATAGATAATTTTTTGATGAAATTCACAAACTTAATTCGCTATCTACCATACATTAGAGAAGAAAAAGTGAAAGTTAAAAGGTTTCTAAATTGTCTACCAATGATATATAAATAAATAATTGAGTTTGATAACCTAAATAATTTGGATGAAGGTGTCAGAAAGGCCCGATTGTGCTATCAACAATTCAAGAGTCAGAATGATAACCTTAAAACAGGGTAGGATAAAGAAAAAGGGATGCCTGGAACATGCACAAAAGACACAAATCAACCTATCTAAAGAATTCCAACAAGCATCATTAGAGAAATAAATTTAATAGAGGAGGAAAAATTCAGCTAGCATAATCACACACATGATCCAAGCCCATGGTAGTGAATAACAAGAGGGATGTAGGAGGGAAAGAAAAAGATCCACTGAAATTCTAGGGATGTGGTGAAACCCATCTGCTGTAGGATTTTCCACACAACCTTGTGTCATTCAAAACATTCAAGCGGTACACAAGGAAGCCATGGTAAATGATGTGGCTAGGAGCATTCCATGAATCAGCGCAACATTAGAATATCGGTGAGTTGAACATCAATCAATAATGACCAAAATAAAAGGTATCATTATGAACCAACCTGCATATGTTTTAATTGATCCCTGGAGCTAGATTATGCTACATTAGCCCAGAGGTATTGGAAAGGTGTAAATTGAAGACAAAAAAATTTCAGAACTCTTGGCTGGTATAGTTGGTTGCAGGCACCAAGTGGAATGTAATTCATATAATAAATAAATTCCTTCTAATTTGAAGGGGTATCATACATAACTGAACTTGCTTATCCTTCCTTCAGGATCCTATGACATATTAGTCGACATGGATTGGCTGGAACAACATAAGGATATATAATAAACTGCTTAGAAAAAATAGTAAATTTCTTAAATGAGGAGGGATAGTCTCTTATAATAAGACAAGAGACAACTTCATTTCCTCTTCCTCTCATAAATTCACATCTTATGTGTAAATTTTCTTCTTTCTGCGGAGTTCCATAACTTCATCTTGCAGAGCTTGGCTGGTCTGTAGGCGGCCATGCATTATGTAGGAATGAAAGAGGGCAAGCCCTCATACATGTCATCGAACTCCTGCTCCTTTTCACGTAGTTCCTAATTGATCTTCTTGATGAGTGGATCTATTTTCACAAAGGTCCACAGTCCCATGGCTATCTCTAGCAGCTCTGAGCCCTTGTCAATGTGAGCTAAGATGCTCCTGGATGCTTCTTTTACTAACACGACCCGCTGCGGATGCACCTTCGATGGAGTCTCAGGTTGCATCTTAGCCTGCAAATATGCAATTTGTTGTTCAAATTACTGTTTTATAGTTAGAATTTCTGTTTGGGAAGCTTTAAATGTAGCCACCAAACTTTCAATATTAACTTGTGGCATGATAGATGTTGGGATGACCACTCCATGAAGATAACCGCATAGTATGCCAATGAAAGTCTCCAACTCTACACACTAAGCCACAACCGCCTGTTGCGATGTTTGTGCCTAGATCAATTCTTCTATTTAGGCTGCAGGTGTCAATTTGGCCTCACTTAACTATTGTTGAATGTGTGCCTCCCATCATTGCAACTCGTCAGAGATAAATGTTTGAAAATCATGAAGCTTGCTGCTTGGAAGCTTTGCCTAATCAATTCCGACATCAATGCAACTTTGCACCTGCACACGCAGCTCCGACTTCTCTAATGTCATGGTTGCACCTGGGAAGGGGAATATTCTGCTATTAGTTGTTGTGGTGGTCATGGTTGTCAGTAGGCTCGCTTGAATTAACCTCGCTTGATCCACACTCACATGAAAAATGTCCGCCTTCAAATGCAAGACCTGTAATCCAGATTCTAGGGCCTCCACCGTGGTCTTGTACTACTCCTCCATGGAAGTCCATATATATTCAAAGATAGAAGAAACCGTGTCTACAATATTATCCAGGTCCTCCTCTATCAGAGGGACCTCTTTGACTCCAGTGACCTTCAATCCCTTCCACTTTTTGCGTGGAAATTTTTATGTTTTTGTGCCTCACTTGGTGTCGCATGGAGATTTGGCACCGAAACCATCTAACCCATCTAAACCTCTAAGTTATACATAAGACTCACCTCCCTGGTCATCCTTTTCATCTTTAGACTTCTTCTCCCCTTCCTTCTGCATGCATGTTCTTGTCTCTTTATTAATGTGTGGATCAGTCCCTCTAAGCCTATCTCCTGGATCTATTTCTTTCCATGCGGTAGAGGCTGTAACGGGTTGAGTGGAGCCAAGCACCACTTTCCATGCAACTGGCCAGGTCGCAACCACCTAGTCAACCTCTACTTCTGTTACCATGAATGGCAAGCTATACCATGTAGGGTCCCTGCATGCCCTGATATGCATATGATGATAGTGAAAGTCTTGGACAAGAGTGGATTGCAGTAGCCAGTGCGCCTTCAAAGATCACCCATAAAATATTGTTTTCTTTTACGCCCTTTAGATCAGGGGAATCCCACATATTGGCATAGTGCGCCCCCTCGCATACACCAGGATCCACTTTCGTGTGGACTACATCTGACAGATTCTCCCATGCTATCAATGTGATAAGTAACAACAACCAAGAGTAGTGAAATGGCTTCTCGAGCTCCTACACTTCATGCACATTCTCCAAAAATTATTCACAGAGTAATTGGAACTAGTTGTAACTGGCCCCCTTCTCACATTTTCCTGCGAGCACCATTACGTGCATGGGGACCGTCTTTGGTCTACGCTTCCTCATTAATTTGTAGCCTAGGACTAGAGTTCTTAGGCGCACTCTCAAGTCAACAATGGTGTGAACCAGGAATCCCTTCTTATCTTGTTCCACCAAGTAATCTTTCTTGACTTTGGCTGTGACCTTCAGCTCATTGCTATTCCCGAATCGAGTCATGAGATGAGGCCCCTTCTTGGACAGACTGGTGATCTGATGGACCAGAACGACATCTATCAAATTATTCCCTTGAATCTAGAGGCACTGATCATGTATTAATGCTAGCAGCTCGTGCACGTCGATCATGTTGATTGAATACCTCCCAAAATGTGGAACCCTTAGAAAATTTATGATCCCACCATTGCTCAGCCTGCATGCATATGGAATTATCTCAACCTTCATGACATGCTTGTATGGTATGCGCTATAAGTAGTACTTTGGCGCTGGCTCAAGAAATTTTTCTTCATTTTCTACATCATGATCATCAAATTTAACTCTCGAGACATTACGAAACATATCACCTTCAAGGGGGACAACTTGCGAGACTAGAGGTCTATGAAGGTAGTCCCACATGGAGTCTACATTTTGGGGTGTGTGTAGAGAAGGCTTGCGTGACTTGATAGGCATTGGTCACCATGAGATGGGCTAAACATACAAAGCCTCCTCTGTGGCGCTCATTGGCCTCTTCAAGGGGTCCCCAAGAGGTGATTCGTCCTTAGGAGTTTGGCGTAGGGATGTCACATTCCTCGAGGAGGTCTGTGGCTTTGAAGTGGACCACTTTGATATTTTCACTTTTCCCCTAGCCTGCATGGACATGACCTGTTAAACCTCAGGGATTACTTCGTGGACCTCATCTGATCTTGGCTTAATAGACGCAATAAGAAGCACAAAGTGATCCTCGGCCAAGGCGCTCTCTAGATTAGTGGTTTTCATTCTTGGGAAGAAGATAAATTCAGGATTGCTCACGTTAGGTGGTGTTTCTCTTCTATGCATACAATGCCCACAGACAAGCCTATAGCACAAATCACAGATAAGCACTGAGCACAAACTTTTCATAAAGAAAAGGAACAAAAAGCGACCCGTGCCCTTCCATTTACATGTAATCCAAGGTGAAAACATATGGATCTTCATTAAATGAAACTCACCTCTGTAAAAATGGTCAAGAAACCCATAATATCTATTTAATAAATGCATAATATCCACTTCATCCAATGAGAAAATCAATTATTGACCTAGTTTCACTATTCTAATGGCTAGTTTCTTTTCCTGCACACCACCCCTGCACTTCCTTCACACTTGTCTCCGTATTTCCCTTCTTCTATGCACACACCACTGGATTCTGATCCTCCTGTCATAGAGTCATTTTGGTTGGCACAGGATTGTCCCTATGCGGCTTCAACCGATCCCCATTAACATACCCTGGGAGACTCTCACCGTGCAGCATGGCCAAGCGCATCACACTTCCATCAGTGATTTCCTTCACAATGCAATGCTTTACCCAGTGTTTCCTGAACTACCCTAGGTGGCACATGAACTTACTATTATATAAAAAAACCAATTCTTCATCCTTAAACACCTTATGCCCGATGTGCCTATCATGGCAAGCCTTTTCAAGCACCTTTTTCATTTGCTGATGGAAGTTAGCAATGAAATGATCTTCTTCTAAGGAAACTAATTGTGTAAGACATTCCTCCATGATGGATGTCTCCACCATATTATTGAATGTTGCGATGCGCAGGCTTGGGATGATATACTACATTGGAATGATTTCTTCTTTCCCATAGACCATTTTGAAAGGTTTTTTCCCAATCAACATTTTACACGTGCTCCTATAAGCCCATAACACAGAAGGGATGCACACGTTCTAGTCATTGCAATTTTCATTAAAGATCTTGCTGAGCGCATTCTCAATTTTTTTGTTGAAAGCCTCTACTGCGCCATTCACTTGTGGGTTATAAGGGGTGATCTTCTGGTGATGGATCTAGAATTCCTTCATCAGAGCTTCGATTTTTTTGTTGAAAAAATATGTACCTATATCACTGATAAGTTCCTTCGGACATCCAAATCTAGTCACAATATGTTCAAAAATGAAGTGTGTGACAGTATTTGTGGTACAATCCTTAATTTCCTTAACCTCTACCCACTTGGTCAAATAGTTTATGGTAGTGATGATATAGCGTGCTACAGTATTTGTCCCCGAGGGATTAATAGATCCCACAAAATATATAGCCCATTTATCAAATTCCTACAGGGCCATCTATGGCTATAGGGGAATTTCATCTTCGCATGACGGTTTTGTTGTACTTTGACATGAATTACAGGCTTGGTAGTAGGCACGTGCATCATTGTGCAGTGTGGACCACCATAACCCAGTACGTAAGACCTTCTGCGCAATATCTTTCCCATCATAGTGGCCTCCTGCCACCCATCCATGAGCCTCAACCAATATATCATGTCTCTCATGTTCCAACAAATATCTTCTCAACACTTCATCTGCTCCTAGCTTATACAACTGAACAAAAATCACGGTGAAATTATTTGTGCGCAAAACCAAAACCAAATCCTTCTTCTACTGTACTAAATATTCAATAGGCGTGCTCCCAGTGGTCAAAAAGTGAATAATCAGGTAGCCCCTCCTCGAGACTAGTTGGATATTCCCCATTTTCGATGCGTGACAAATGATGAGGTCCAACATTTCATATTCCTGGCTTCAAAATGATTTCAAAGTCATACTCCTGAAATAAAAGCAACCATTTGAAAATATTCCCCCACAAAAAAGGCTTATTGACCAGGTACTTCAAAGCATAATGGTCAGTGAAAATTTTGAAGTGTCCTCCTAGTAGATAGGTCTTGTATTTCTACAACACATAGACCATGGCCAATCCTTCCCTTTCTGTACTTTAGTAACTTTTCTTTGCACAGGGGAGATTCCTACTAGAAAAATAAATAGGTTTATCAATGCCTCCTTCTCTCGGTTGCGCTATAACATCCCCAAGTTCTATACTAGATGCATCCACATGTACATGGAAAACCATAGAACAGTCTAGGAATATCAAAATAGGGGAAGTGACCATTTTCTCCTTTAGCAGCTCAAATATCTTTTGAGATTCTTCATCCTATAAAAATGACATGTCCTTCTTCAATAACTTCTCCATTTTTGGAGGGATTAGAGCATAGCCCTCAATGAACTTCTTGTAATACCTCGTTTTTCCTAATATGGAGCGCAGTTATTTCTCAGTGGTGAAAGCCTCTAGTTTTATGATAACTTCTATCTTTGTTGGATCAACCATCACTCCTTGCTAACATACTATATGTCCCAAACAAATTCCAAAGGGTACACAAAAGATACATTTCTTCAGGTTAAGAGAAATCTCGTGGTTCTTACATGTTTCAAGCATCATGGACAGTTTTGACACAGGTTTATTTACCAACCCAAGAAATTTCCAATCCTTAAAGTATACCTCCAAAATTTATGCATGAATTCTTTGAACACATCCACAACCATGCGCAATAATATCATAGGTGCATTCTTTAATCCGAAAGGCATGACAATGTACTAGAAAGGCTCTCATTATTTCGCAAATTAGGTCTTGTTGTGGTCCTCCAGTATAATTCTAATCTGATGATACTCCGAAAATACATTAGTAAAATAATAAGCTTATTTTCCTCCCACATTATCCAATATCTCATCCTAAAATAAAATAGGGAAAGAGTCATGCACACAGGCATCATTCAATTTCTATAGATCGACACAGATCCTTATCTCTCCTTTGGTCTTGTTTTCCTAAACTACCATTGGGCTCACCCAATCAAACTGCTCTACAGGCTCAATTATAGTTGTGGCCACCATCTTCTATAATTCTTCTTTTACCTTCTGCTTATACTTTGGATTTAATCGGTACAAGCGTTGCTTGACACGACGCACGTCTAGTTTCAATGTGATCTTCATAAAACCTAGGTCTCCCACAATCCCTTTTATTTTTGAGAATTTTGTAGGGAACATGTCTTGATACTCTGTCAGTAGCTCCATGATATTTCCTACTATATCATCATCCCAGTAATCCCTAATGTTGGCGCTGCTCTTTAGTGCCAATATTGACTTCCTTCAACATTAGAGATTTTGTTTCATCTACTGGTCCTAATGAGGGCCCTATAACTGCGTGCTCCCATTCATATTCAGGGATTTTAATGTTTCATGGATCATGTTCATTATCCTCTATTGACAGATTCCTGCAATTGAAAATTTCTTGCATCTATGCATCCAAGCTAGCACAACACATTCCTGTCAAGGGAAGGAGTCATTAAAGACAAGGGAATCTATGTCCTCCACAGCTTCATCCAACTTCTCTAATCCCCCAAACAATCCAAAGTTTGCTAAGGTCATTGCAATCCAATGGCGATTTCCTCGGTGTGTCTCTACTTCTAGACACCAGGTGCTGGTAACTAGCCCCAATGAATGAATAAACCTATGAACCCCCTTGTTCCAGGTCTTTCCATACCACACTTCCATCCACATGGATAGGTGTTTGCGCAAATCTCCCCAAGCTTAAAATAGCTCAGTTGGTGGGGTATCTAGAGGTTCGAAGTTCAACGTGATCATTTTTCTACATTCCTCCCAATCTTGAAAAGCTCCCTTGTGCATCTCCCACCAACACATTGGAGTTGTGTGCATAGCCACATCCAGTGTCCAGAATCTTCATTCTTCTAGGACATCCTTTTCCCATTCTTTCAAAAATACTACAACACTTCTAGAACCATCAAAATAGGGTATCTCTCTTACCTCCGAATAAATGCATCGAAATTCCTTAGTGATCATGAGGCATCACGACATAGAGGCATAATACAATCGGTTCTGTGAGTTCTCCATATCTCCATCCGAATATGAGAAACACAAATTGTCCTTCTCCCAATTCAACACTCCATCAGCTGTAGTGTTAATTCAATCTTCATCTCGCATAGTCAGCTTGTATATATGGTTGACATCATCTCCTTCACACACTAGTTATGTGTGTCTTTCTCCTTCTTCTGGTTCAAATGGTACTATCACCCGCGTACCATCATTCTCAAAGACCATGCTTCTCTGTTTCAGGTTGATGATGCCACCCATGTCTATGGCCCAATCCAATCCTGACAACATAGGGTAATGGTATGCAATATCCACAATTTGTATGACCTTAAAATCAATATGTACCTTTACTCTAGTGATTTAAACCATGACCTGTGGGAGTCTTCCGAGTGGAATGATTTTCTGCTGATTAGCCATGCGTAGTGGAATGGTGGACCATTCCAACTACTATTCTCCCATATTCTACCATGTTTTCTTAAGTAGAACATTTGCATCAGACCTCAGATCCAAGATGAATTGATCCATCTCATGCTCTCCAATTTGTACAGTCATGTGCATCTCTTGACTAGTTCTCTTCTTGTTCTTATAAATATTTTTTACAACCTTATTCTCCATTCAAGGTACTTATTTTTCCATGCAGTTATCTATCAGGGCCTAGAGATTATCTACTGCCTTCTGACTGCGTAGTATCTTGGTGCAGACTTGTGGGAATGGCTTGAAAACATCATTTTTTTTTGTTTCGTGATAGGCTTTGTTGTGGAAAAATGTACAATAGCGAAATCCTTTCTAGCTTCGAGGAAATTTTCCTTTTCCTTCTATAGGTTGTGTCATTATTTCTTGTGATATGGATTTCTGATCAGTGGCTCTGCATCAACCCTATTTTCTTCATTTCAGCTGGTAGCAACACTGCTACGTGTGATTACATTTATGCTAGGACCATCATCACGTGGTTCAGCTTTAACCATTTGTATGTTTTCGGTAGGAGTCTGCAACTGATTTTCCTCCATTTTAGCAATTAACACAATAAAACCTTCAATTATATGATCCAATTTCCTATCTTACCTACAAGATTTTCATACAGGGTTTGGACAGTCATGTGCATAGTGTTCAACGTCTCCAAAATTATAACAAGTTAATTTCCCTCTTCCCCGACCTGCACCTCCACCTCTTCCCCCTTCCTTTCCTCTTGTTGGAGATCCTCCATGTCCACAGGGAGATGCTGGTGAATATGGGCCAGTCTGTACTTTGTAGAGGTTAACATTGTCTATCATTAGGTAAAAATTTCGGTAGTGGTGCTCATCATGACCAACTGAGGAAAAAAACCTACGCCATTGTCATTTTAGTTCTGGAACATAGTCTCCTAGCCAAAGGCAAATTTTCAGATCATTTCATATAGCTACCATACAATCAACGCACCATAGTGTGAGGTACTAGGTCTAGTGGCATCCTTGGGACACAGTGGATTCGGTCCCACTATTTCCAGGTAATCGAAGTACATCGACCAATAATCCTTGGTGTGGCATGAACATTTACAATGTACGCACTAGAAATCGGTGCCAACTTCTTTACCCCAAACTCTACCGAGGTTTTGAATTTCTAGGTGCATAGCCTCCAATTGGCTTTGAATTTGCAGCACGCTGAATTGAGCATCTTCTCTAGGCACAACTTCTAATTTCATAGAAATTTCCAAGTATTTCACTTGAGAATCTATGTTCTGTTGTCCCATTGGTCCATCCAGATGTGGCAAGAACATGGAAATTAACAATTCATTATGTTTCTTGTCATTGTAAAAAAACCTCCTTCGCAAATGGTGCACTTCAACTGTTGATCATCTTCCCATATTTATTTCATCGGTAAATGTTTGAAATATTTTAATTTGATTATGCACTATGAGTAGGACTTTGACTTCTCGAATTGTTGTTTCAATGCATTCTTGATCTCATCAATTGTGGGATTAAAATTCTGAGCCATATATCCCATAAACCAATCTAACCCGTGGCCTTCAAATTACATAGCAAGTTGTGATCTCTGGACGGCATCAGCATTAACATTTTGCGTAATCCATATGACATCAGCTACAAACCAAACCTATCAATTTCCTCATCCCCCACAACCTTAAAGTTGGGTAGCTTCATATGTGCATCCATAGCCTCTATAGATGGTGGTGGCGGTGAGGTAGGAGATGTCTTACTCCTATGTCAGTTCAACTATGGCGTAGCAGGAGGACTACCTTCAGGGCATGTTTCTTCACTATTCTATATATCAGGTGAATTTATCAGAGGGTTGTACACATATCCATCCCCTCTTTAGTTGACCCAAAAATATTTTCCGCTGCGCGTAGTGTTTTATGTCTTATCTGGGGTCATTCACTCAATATGGCTCTTGGTCCCTTAAAAAATATACTTTCAGCTTCAGAGTACGAACACAAATTATCTACTACAAATTCTGTCACAAACCTACCCATGATGCTATTAGCTCAATGATATATAGTATATGTGATGGAATTATCAGCCTGCTCCAACTGTTGGATCAATTCAGGTGTTAGCATCTCACCCGCAACAGTATGGGGGAGTATTTGAACTAGGTTTCCACACCCTGAGAGAGAAATAAATAATATCAGTGCATTTAGATCTTAAAAAACCATGAAAAAACCTTTGCAATAGTAGCCCTAACCAGAAATCCCTAGCTAGACAGATTTAGGTAAATTATACAGAATACCTTGTGTGCAGGCTAAGCAGAGTCATCAATCCAAGTAATAACCCTTAACACATTATATAAAATCCCAACAATACTAGATCCATTCAGATATCATTCATTTATATCCATAAGTATTTGCGCAATATATCTGAATACATATAACGTAGTAATGAGAATTAATATGTAGAAATGATCATAAAGGAAGTAAAATATGCATGTGAAGCTCAGATGTCATTCAAAACAACCCTTTATTCGTTCACACTTTAGATATTCCTTACAAAACCTTCAATCTACCTGCACACAGAGCTAGCATGGTCTACACATAGTAGGACTAACGTCTCTAAGCACACGCCTAGCAGGAGCCTTCTAACCTAGAAAATTTGCTAAAAAATCATAAAAGCATAAAAATATCTATCATCATCAACTTGTTCCATTTTTTCCTATTTATCGACTCGATCTAGACTCCTATTTAGACTTTTATCCTACACTCATCTAAGGTCGGAAAGTCATGTTTTTTGGCCCCTAGTTATATTTTTTTTACTCATTAAATCTTATGAGGGGCTTTGAACCACCCCAAATCCCCTTGACTTGTGCTGCGTGCGACTAAAATTTACCAAATATATCAAAAATCAATCAAAATCGGGTACTAGGGGACCTTGCTCCAACAACACTCCCCATGCGGACAGAGTTGGTCTGCTATAGTATTTGTTTAATAATCCTTGCACTTTCATATTTATCTCTAATAATTATGGTGTACTCATTCTATAAGGGGCTCTATAAATAGGTGTAGCTACCGGCACCAACTCAATAGATAAATTTATATCTTTAGGAGGGGATAACTGAGGAATTTCCTCTGGATAGACATCCTGAAAGTCTTTGATCACTAGTAGATTTTCTATAGTAGCATTTTATGGATGTTTTTCGAACTCTTCCATGTGAACCACATAGAATTGGAAGCCCTTTTGTGTCATCCATTTCAATTGTAGTGCAGATATTTTTTGGACAAACACATGTTTTGGTTTCTCTCTTGTTACAAGAGACTATCCCTCCTCATTTATGAAATTTACTGTTTTTTCTAAGTAGTTTATTATAGCCATATGTTGTTCCAGCCAATCCATGTCGACCAATATGTCGTAGGATCCTAAAGGAAGGATACTCAAGTTCAGTTATGTATGATACCCCTTCAAGTTGAAGGAATTTATTTATTATATGTGTTACATTCCACTTGGTGCATGCAACCAACTATACTAGCCAAGAGTTCTGATTTTTTTGGTCTTCAATTTACACCTTTCCAATACCTTTGAGCTAATATAGCTTAATATAGCTCTAGGGATCAATTACAACATATACAGGTTGGTTCATAATGACACCTTTTATTTCTATCATTGTTGCTTGATGTTCAACCCACCAATCTTCTAATGTTGCTCTGATTCATGGAATGATCCTACCCACATCATTTACCATGGTTGCCTCATGTACCGCTTGAATGTTTTTAATGATAGAAGGTTGTGTGGGAAATCCTGCAACAGATAGGTTTCACCACATCCCCATAATTTCAGTGGATCTTTTTGCTTCCCCCCTGCATCCCTCTTGTTATTAACTACCATGGGCTTCGACCATGTGTGTGATTATGCTAGCTAAATTTCTCGACCTCTGTTAAATTTCTTTCTCTGGTGATGCTTTTTGGAATTCTTTAGATAGGCTTATTTGTGTCTTTTGTGCTTGTTCCAGGCTTCCCTTTTTATTTATCCTGCCCTGTTTTAAGGTTATCATTCTGATTCTTGAATTGTTGATAGCACAGTTAGGCATTTATGACATCTTCATCCAAAGAATTTAGATTATCAAACTCAATTATTTATTTACATATCATTGGTAGACAATTTAGAAACCTTTGAAATTTTGCTTTTTCCTCTCTAATGTATGGTAGATATCGAAGTAAGTTCGTGAATTTCACCACAAAATCATCTATGATGAGTTGTCCCAATATTGTCTCATGGAACTATTTGGCACATTCATCGTAATACATTTCACTAAGGTGTCGTGATTTTAACTTCAGCTGGAATTCTTCCCATGATATTATCTTCTTATCCAACAAATGTATGATATTTCTCTCTTCCCACAAGTGTGTAGATTTAGCCTCCAACTGGTAAACAACCATTTGGGCTTTCATGTTACTTCCATACTCATACATCTGAAAATATTTAACCACATATAGGAGCTAGGCTTCTGCATCCTCCTCCCTTTCACCATCAAAGGTTGGATGTTTTCTCTTGCAAAACTCTCCTTGCAATTCCTTATTCTTTTTCTTAGACTTGGAGTCTTCCTTTCCAGAATCTTCTTCACTCTTAGACTTTTCTAAGTTTGTTTCAACTTCTTTTATTTTTAGTTTTTCCTATCCCCCATCCTCGTGACTTGATCTGGAATTTAACTCCATTATCAAACACTCGTGTTCATTTCTCGCTTGTAGTAGATGTTCATTACTAGTTCTTAACTTAACTAGCTCCTGCTGTAAACTCCTGATCATTCCCAGAATCTAGGAGTTTGGATCTGGAGGAGTATTCCCTTCCCCCAATTCCACATACAACTCTTCCTTGTCTGACATGACAGTTTTTTTAAAGTCTATTTGTACCTTATATCTGACACACAATCAATCATTAGCATAATCCTTCCAAAACACATATTTATCACAAAAAATATATAACAGTAAAATTGAATTTATGGACAATAGAAATTTTCAATCACTGAGGGTCCATACGAGGCCTAGTGTTTAACTTGGGCTTTGATATTACTTGTCACATAACCCCAAAAAAAATCTCTTGTTCCTTAGTTCTTATTCATCACTGATTATAGTTAAATAAACCTCAACACTCCTATTCTGTCGAGGAATATTTTCCTGACATACACCCTACATGTTTATTCACCATCATGATCATACTATTCCTCCTACAGGTGTATTACTTATGATAATGTCAAATCCTTTATGAGAATTAAAAGCCTTGGAAGTATTCTTAATTAGTGACCCCCCGTGGTTACACTATAGACTCACTTTAGAATATAAGTTTAATATGATTAATTTAAGTCATATAATATAATTTGTAACCCCTCCCATTTACTATATTAGCACTCATCATGTAGGGTATAAATGTCTTGTTTGATTTCCTTTATAAATTATATTGTTGGGTTGTAGGAGTAATTTAGTATGGAGCTCTCACTTCACTATAATTCTTCATTTAATTTTTATTTGGCATACCTTACACTCCTACCATGGATTTATGGTAGCCTTCCATCTGGCAATACTACCCATCCACGGATTAGCCATTGTACATGGCCCATGTGCCATCTTATGTCTTCACATGATTGATCTAGTCTAGAGGTGAGATATGGAGGATGGCGAGATCGGTCAAGGGTTGATCGATGATTCTTATGTTATGTTCCAGAACCTAAGGTGTTTAAACTTGTTATGTTTCTCATTTGGTCTATTTTGAATTATGTGTTTTTGGATGGAGATGGTGGACGGCTTCTATAATCATTCAATGTCTAAGAATCCCTCTACCATTTTTTTATATCTTATAAAATATGTGTTACCATACATTATTCTTTTGGGGTCACCGGTTGCATTCATGGTAGCCAGAGCCACTGATCTTCATAGGTAACCACTTTTTCATCAATTGTTCACCTTTCATTTCTTCATTTTGTGTTTCGCTAAGTGCGAAATACTATTTTATTGATAAAGGTTTGTATTAACTTGTAGCGCACTCCCAAAAGGTAGGGACACTTGCCCTTCTTGTAATTTTTTAAAGGTTTTCGGCATGGATTTTCCTAAACCCAAACCCATATTTGGGACTTATAGTTTTCCAAGGTAAGGGTTTCTCCTCTACCCCTTTCAATTTCCGTTTCACTCTAATTTAACATTTTCCTTACTTCAATTACTCAATGTGAATTGTAGGTTGGCACATTGGTGTTAAAATCCCATGGTGATGGTTTTCACAGTTCATCAAAATTCCTCCTCCAAGGCTTCAACAATGCACCATTTCAATAGCCCCAGCTTCAACCTCATTTTACTAGTGATTATTTTTTTAAAGGTGAGTTTCGTACTTGTTGTTGTGATTTCCCACTTCCTCTTCATTTACTACTGAGCATGGTTGTGATACTCACTCTTGTAGGGGTTTTGGCAAAGAAGACCTGATAGGGTTTGCTGGTGGTCAGGATGGCCATGCCCCTCACACTAGGTATTCATATGCTCCCCCTGGTTCTTTGTTAATTTTATTTGTATCTTTTAACTCCTAATTTCTACCACACACCCAGAACTTGGATCACTATTTATTCAGTACATTTCCTGAAAGTGTTTCTTGTGCGTGCAAGTGTACACAGGGGTTAAATCAGCAAGGGTTTCAATCTGGTAAGAATTCCCTCATTTTTATTATGCTTTTCATTCTAACTTCTTTACTCCAATTTCCTCGTGCAATGATGTTTTATTTCGGGGCTTGCATTCTTTGTACATCTACCTACTTCACCTTAATAGCCATTACACCAAGGTTCGAGGGTTTCGAAGGCTACTAACCTACGAATTTCTCTACGCAGGCTATCATTGTCTTTATGGATTAGTTTCATAAGTCTGAGCATCTACTTATCAATTCCAGAGGCTCATTTCTGGTTGGTAGAAGGACATGAGAGTATGGTTTTTTCAGCCAATACCTGAAACTATTTTAACACTTTCGAGGGAGCAGTAAATTTTTTAAGTATTCATAATTTCAAATTTGGACATACATACATACATACAAACATACACACACACACACACACACACACACAGATATATATATATATATATATATAGATATAGACACACACACACACACACACACATATATCTATACATATATATACATACATATATATATACATCTATATATATATGTATATATATATATATATATATATATGTGTGTGTGTGTGTGTGTGTGTGTGTATATATATATATATATATATATACAGTGACATCTCACTACCCTTCTTTCCATTTCTATGGTTTGAATTTTTCTAGTGTGAACGCTCTATTTTATTGCTACAGATAATTTTTAATGATACTATTCGAGTTCTGTAAATTTCTTAATTTTCTATATAATACCATCGGAATACATTGCTATGATCCCTATGCATTTTTTTCAAACTGAAGAGATGTAACTTATGTGTGTTCCTTTAGTATTTATGGGGATTTTCTATGTGGTAAATTCTGAATAAATTAACTTACCCATTGATGGTGTATCTGTTTTAAGTAATGTTTACATGCCCTAACCACTGGACTATGGTGCGTACACTGCTATATTGTGTCTTTGTATTTATACACCCAATTTTATGACTCAATTCTTTCTTTTTATAATCGATGCATGCCGAGATAAGTTGTATTACTGTGTTAGTTTTAAAAATTATACACAAATTTCTTACATATTATCAATACACAAAGAATGAGTGCATTTTTTATTGTATTCCTTTTTATTATATATTTATACTAGACTAATACATCAATGTGATATATGATCTCCATTATCTATTGTAATATTGTGTGTAATTCCACAGTAATTTACCAAATAATTTACCGAGAGTAGCCTCACCTAGGCCCTGCCACAAGATTTCTCTTATGTATAAATTTTTTCTTAAAAGTATATGCTCAACATGATTATAAATGGATTCACTAGAAATGTCTTTGTTGCACCTGCATTTTATTAAATTATGCTTAATGGTCAGTGACTAGAAAGTTATCTTATTGTGTGCTTGCAGTATCTATTATGGAATGAATTGTTGGCTTATGTTTACTTCGTCTATGAAAACTTCTCCCTTACAATTTTTTGACTTTTCAAGGACGATAAGCCTCTACTCCTAGTGCTATAATTATTGTCGAAACAAAGTGTTGCCAATAAAGAGCTTAGGCTTCAATTCTCTTCCTAAACTAATTACCTCCAGAAAACCCAAACTGAATTCATATGATTAATTGGTTGGGGTAATTAGGGTAGCATACTCTTTGGTATGATAATATAATTCTGGCATAATACTCATCATAATACAATATTCCTATGGAAAATTAACACTTCTTCCAATTAGTGTTTACATACGTGGTACATCTACCCATTTTTATCAAGAAAAACATATCTAAATAGAGTCTATGAATCTACCAAACTAATTCTTAATATACCCCTATGCCACAATAAGGTTATACCTCACTGATGTTTTTGGACATTAACCTAAGTAATATTGTTCACTTCAGTACAATGAAATAACATGATCAATAAGATGTTATGTGTACAAAAGTATAATTATAATAGGTTCTCCACTAGTTCATATACTACTGCAAATAATTATAAATCCACACAATTTCATTGTAATTAATGTTAATTCGCTTCTCTACAAACTGTTAATAAAATACACCATATAAATTTATCATCAATTATAACACAAGGAGTAATTAATGAAAATTTATCACAGAATCATACTATCTGGAAATAATAAATTTTCCTCCCATCCATTAGCTTCTTCACCCAATATCTCAGTCGACGAAAGACCTTCAAACCCCAGAATCGAAAACCTCATGTCCTCATGATGTAGGAAATTTTATGCCTACTTTACCAAACATAGTTTTGATAACATCGTCTCATTATTTTGGGCCGTTTTTTCCCATAGCTTAGGATTTTTGTTTGTTTTTTCACAAAATTTCACTTTTTCATCCTTAAAGCCCGCTTTTTCCACAATGTTTCTTTTCCTACACCTTCCCACTGCAGTTTCCCATTCACTAGGGTTTTATTAGGTACATTTCTCCAATCTAATTTTAATTTTGATCATATTACACGCCAACGTTTTTTTTTTTCGGGAGGTTTGGGAAGGTGAGAAAATTCCATCCTATCTAGATGGATTAGAATTTAGGATCTTTTTACATTGTGTGTTTTGAAAATTAGTAAGAATTTTCTCAATATTATTAATATCAAATAGTTGTCACTACATTATCAATTTTTTTTTTAAGTCCACATAGTACTTTTCCTTTCCTCAATGATTAAAATCTACAACATAATGAACTAAAAATCTCGGATATTACATATACAGATAGATTTTCCCATGGATCCCAAACCGTGACTACCATCTTGATTTTACATTATATTCATTTCAATGTTACAAAACACACACACACACACACACATAGATATATATATACATATCGAAACATTCATAAACCCCAATCCATTAACCCTAGATTAGAACATAACCATAGTTTCCTTCACCATATATACAAAATACCATGAGTAGAAAACCATCATGCCCAAAACCATGTGCAAATTGATGCACAAAACCATAGTTGGGTCCAAAAACCTAATATAGGGTCAAAAAATAATATAACATATGCCCAAGAACCTTAAATGTTTAAAGAAAGGATTCTAGGAAAATCTGAAGGGATGGCCTGAAATTTTCATCTGAGAATACTTTTGTTCAACATTATCAAAATATACCTTTTTTCCTTAAACATCTATATTTGATAGAAACAACAAGATCTTGGACATTTCATAGCAAGCATAAACAAGATATGTGGAAGTGTATAGATGTTAATGCTATTTTTTGGGTTTGGCCACAGTTTTATTCTATTCATAGTGAGGCTTCAAAAAAAATTGAAACCTTTTTATAAACCCAATTTCTCTTGTAAAATCCATTTCATGACATTCATGCAGAAATTGGGCTTTTAGCTGAAATTATTATTGAAAATTGGAGGAATTTTTGAAATCGAGCATGACATCTTGATTGAAATCCATGAATTTTCGAAAATATTGAAGATGAAGAAGATGGTGATTTTTATAACTAGGAAATGAATGTTGAATATGATTTTCAAGAATGCTAGATTTTCTCTAGCTTGGTTCCACCAAATAATGTGAATGTTTGATATATTCAGACCCTTGGTGGAAGGAAATTTGATATATACTTTGAATGGAAAAGTACAATTATTCTTTATGATGTTGCAGAGGAAGCTATTAATTTTATAATGAATGGACAATCAAAGGGTGATATTGTTGAAATTTGAAATATAACGTTTGCATATTGATATTCATTTGCATAAAAAAAACGAATTTCTTTACAAATAGTTTTAACGCACTTTTCTAAACATGAGATTCATGAAGCTCTTATTATGATTTTTGAGGGAATTGTCGGCACAACGATGTCTTTCCTTATCCACTGTATTTTTAAATCTCTTTCTAATTTTTCAAGTAATGGAAAAATTCCTTTTCTTATTCTTTCCCTAACATGAATAGTTTCTTTTAATATATATGAAAAAAATACACTCAGATCTAAAAATTCCAATTAAATATATGCAACCACTACAAGGGAAATAACTGGAAATATTCCTAGACGAAATGAGGCATATTCGATATATATTGATTGATGAAATGAGATTTCTAGGATCAAGATTATTCATGCAAAATGATGCTCGATTACGAGAATAATTTGCAGAGAAAAATATTTGTCCTTTTGGTGGCAGATTCATCATGCTTGGGGGTGCCCTTGGAAAGCTACATTCTATGAGAGATAAGCCTTTGTACGCGGGTAATCAAACCATGAAAGTATTCTAGAAAAAATTCAACATTGTTGTCACTCTTGACACAATATTTCACCAACAAGGGAATAATTAGAAACAATTTTGTTTTCGTAGAGTCCTTAATAACATAACAAATGAAGAACATTATCTTAAATATTGGGAGTTCCTTATGTCATTGGATGATATGAGGTTTCATCCTAGAGAAAGGGATTTATTTAATGCAATAGTTCACATGTTTCCAACAAATGATTTTGTCTCCTTCCATAACATGCATATGTTAAAATCATTAAATTATCCAATTGAATGATAGATTGTTGAGAATTTAATGCATTCTGAAATACATGATGCTGAAAATGATAAATTAGACCATGAAGTTTTGTTGTGTCATGGTCAACATGTTATGTTTACATGGAATTTGTGGGTTGAAGCTGGCTTCATGAATGGTGAACTTGGTTATGTGAACTATATATTTTATACGTCTTCCACAAATCCACCTCAGCTTCCAATGTTCACAATTGTTTTTTTTATAAGTATGTTGGTGTTCTGTTTGATGCAAACAATCCAAACATTGTACCTATCACACCAGTGATAAGAAGAAATAAAAAAAAAACTCTTTTAAAGATTGCATGGGGTCTTACAATACAAAATTCATAGGGATTGACTTTAGAACGAGCATCAATTGATACCATGAATAATGAGCAAAAATGCCTAACCTTCATAGCCATATCAAGAGTCAAATCGATAGATGGTTTATGCATTGCACCAAATTTCTCTTTTGAGTGTTAGGCCAAGATAAAAGATAGTGCATATGGTACAATTAGGAAGAAAGAAGAGGAGCAATTGAAGTCCATATCACTATGACATGCAACTAATAATATTGTGACGTATTTATAGAATGTTTTTTTAATTTATTTTATTGTCCTCTTTATTTAGTTTGAATATAATAATGACTTTGATATAAATGATATGAATACATTCATAATATTCATATTAATGTTTGAGAAATTTGTTTACATTGTTTTCATGTTGTTAAATTTACTTATTTTTTTAAGTGGGTATTGTTCCTTTGTTTACATTGAACCATTGAAACATAAAAAAATAGTTACTTGAGCCCATCATTAAAAAAAAATATTGAATTTCATATCACATTGACATGCAACTAATAATATTGTGACCTATTTATAGAATCTTTTTGAAGTTCTTTTATTTTCCTATTTAATTAATTTTAATATAATAATTATTTTCATATATTAATGACATGATTACATTCATCTCATTCATATTAATATTTGAGAAAGTTTTTTACATTTTTTTCATGTTGTTAAATTTACTACTTTTTTTAAGTGGGTATTGTTCCTTTGTTTACAATGAACCATTTAGATAAGAAAAACCAGTTATAGGAGCCAATCATTAAAAATATATTTAATAATTGGTTCATATTGATATTAATATTAATATTACCAATGATATCCAACACTAAGGAAACATTTCGCCACCATACCAGAAATTACCAATATTTATATTGCTAATTAATATGTATATTAATATGTGTATTAACCAATGTTGATGATATTTAATATTAATTTTAAACAAATATTGTGCCAATACAATAATATGAACATTAACATTAAACACCGTTGTAAATATTTTGATTGAAGATTAGGTTTAATAACTTTAGGTTATCTTATAGAATGAGGTTTATAATATCTTTTTTTAATAGTAATAAATGAGTTTAACGTCAATATTTATATTGAATACAAAAAATGATATTAATGCTAAACAAAAATATCAATATATACATTAACATTAATTTAAATACAAATATAGGATTACTAACATTAATAATATTTTATTTTAAAGATAAATTTTACAAAATTGTGAATTCTTGTTGACTATTGTAATAAGGGTAGTATCACTAATTTCATTCTATCACCCATTTTATGTGTACAATATGTGTTTAAAATGAGGTTTATATTTGTAGAATTTTTTTTAATTTTGGTTTATCTAGCATTAGGTTATTTTATATCATGAGTTTTATAATATTAAGATTTTTAACATTAATAAAAACAATGTGCTATTTTAATGTATACATATCTATATATGTGTATGCTCATGTGTTTGTGCATGTGTATATTAATTTTGATTTTGTCATTTTTCCTTTCAAATGTAGATATTGGTAATAACTATGGAATCTATTATGATGAAGTGATGGAAAATATTTCTAGAGAGATAAGTTTTCTTTTGGATCTTGAGAACAAGTTTGATAGAAAACATGGCTTCCATCTTGTTTTTATTGATGAGCATATTTGTGTGCTAGATGAAATGGAAATGAATGTAAAATACTTGTTTCATGTGCACGAGGGAGTCTAGGATAAAAAGAACAAGGGATTGGTTGGAAAGCATTAAGTATCATGATCATTATCCCATTTATTTGAATTGGTGTTCCTTTTGTCATTGTTATTCTTGTGTTTTGGAATAAGCTATTTGATAAATGAATTTTGGAGAGTTTCAAGTCCATTTTTGTAGTGGAAGTTTTTAATGTAAAGACAACAAAAAATATATTGTAATTTCAATGATCTTTATTTGGTTGCAATGATGGTGAAAATGAATATCCATTTACTTTATTAATTCATTGGGTTTATAATATTAACAATCCCTAAGTTTGATAGATCGCTTGGGTTTATAATATTAATAATGAGGTGCCTTTATCAATCATTTTTGTTTTCAACATTAATTCCCAGGCTTTATTAATATTTTTTTTTAATATTGTTCCCTTGGGCTTCTTTATCCCTTAGGTTTTCAATATTTATCCCCTGGGTTCACCAATTCCTTGGATTTATAATATTAAGCCCTTGGGTTTATTAGTTCCTTTGGTTTATAATATTAATAATCCCTTAGGGTAATTAATAGCTTGAGTTTAAAATATTAATTATTAGGTTTTATTAATTTCTTGGGTTTTTGATATTAGGTTTTATGGTTTATTGATTCTTCACGTTCATTAATCGCTTAGTTTTATTAATAATTTGTATTTATAATATTAATCTCTTGGGTTTATAATATTAATAATCCCTTTGTTTTATTGATGTTTTTTTTGTTTATAATATTAATAATCCCCTTAGTTTGTTGATCCATTAGGTTTATAACATTGATCCCTTGAGTTATATAATTATTTGGATTGCTAATATTAGTCCCTCAAGTTTATTAAATGTCAATATTAAACGTTAAATTTCATTTCAATTATTTAATATTAATCCATGCTCCAATATGAAATTATGAAAAAAATTGTCTCAATATGAAAATCAACCATGGTCAACAATTTTTAATCATCATCACCCATAATCGATCATGGTTTACCATGGTCTAATGTCACATTATGACAAATATTGTCTGAATATGAAAATCAACTATGTACAACCATTTTCATCCTTGTTCTAACATCACATTGAGACAAATATTGCCTCAATGTTTAAATCAAGCATGTTCAAACATGTTTATTTCACTGTTTGTAGTATTTATCTAAGGGTTTTTATATACTTCGGGTTTATAATATTAATTTATTAGATTTATTATTATTCACTTAGGTTTATAAACCTTTTTTTTTAGTACTAATCCCTTGTGTTTATTATTTCCTTGGGATTGTAATATCAATCTGTTGGGTTTATTGATCTAAGGGTTCATATTCCAAGGGTACAAATAATTCATAGGTTTTATAATATCAACCCTTGGGTTTTATATAAATCCCTTGTCTTTTTAAAATTGGACGCTTTGGTTTTTTTCTCCCTTAGGTTTATAATATTTTTCCCTTGGTTTTACTAATCCTTTGTGTTTATAATACTAAGAACTTGGTTTTATTAATCATTTTTATTTATAGTATTAATTTCTTTCGTTTATAAAATCAAATATGCCTTTGGTTTATTGATCCTTTATTTTTATAATAGTAAAAATCCATTGGGTTTATTAGACCTTAATATTAAGGATTAAATACTGGTCCTAAGATTTAATATCAATCCACTAGGCTTATAATGTTCGTCCCTTTAGTTTATTAAGTTATTTGGTTTATAATATTAAAAATCCGTAAGATTGATTGATCGCTTGGGTTTATAATATTAATAATCATGTAAGTTTATAAATCCTTTGTGTTTCAAATATTAATTTCTAGGCTTTAATAATCTCTTCTGTTTTTAATATTGATCCCTTTCACTTTTTTATGGCTTAGGTTTTTAATATTTATCCCTTAGTTTCACCAATTCCTTCGGTTTATAATATTAAACCCCTGGGTTTATTAGTTCTTTTGGTTTATAATATTAATAATCCTTTGGGTTTATTAATATCTTGAGTTTCAAAATTTAATTCTTAGCATTTATTAACTTCTTTGGTTTTTGATATTAGTTTGTTGGTTTATAGATTCTTTTGGTTTATTTATAGCTTTGGTTTACCTATAATTTGTATTTATAATATTAATATGTTTGGTTTATAATATTAATAATCCCTTTGGTTTATTGGTGCTGGTGTTTTTAGTATGAATAATTCATTGGGTTTGTTGATCCATTTGGTCTATAGCATTGATCCCTTGAGTTTCCCAATTACTTGTGTTGGTAATATTAATCCCTTAGGTTTATTAAATCCTAATATTAAGGTTTAAATATTAGTCCTACAGTTTAATATTAATCCATGGTCCAATGTCACATTATGAAAAATATTGTCTCAATATGAAAAACCACCATGGTCAACCATGATCAATCATTTTCACCAATATTCGATCATGGTCTACCATGGTCGAATGTTAGATTGTGAAAATTATTGTCTCAATCTAAAAATAAACGATATCCAAGCATGGTCATCTTTGGTCTAATGTCGCAATGTGACAAATATTGTGTCAATGTTTAAATCAAGTTTGATCAACCATGTTTATTTCACATTTTATAGTATTTATCTAAGGGTTTATATACTTCTGGTTTATAAAATTAATCTCTTAGGTTTAATATTATTCCCTTAGGTTTATAAACCCTTTGTTTTTTAGTACTAATCCCTTGGATTTATTATTTTCTTGGGTTTATAATATCAATCTATTAGGTTTATTGATCTAAGGGTTAATATTACAAGGGTATAAATAATTCATAGGTTTTATAATATCAAGCATTGTGTTTAATATAAATCCCTTCTCTTTTTAATATTGATCACTTGCATTTTTTATCCTTAGGTTTACTAATTAATTGGGTTTATAATATCAAATTCTTGGGTTTATTCTTCATTAAGTTTATAATATTAATAATTCTTTTTGTTTATCATTTAATCCCTTGGGTTTATTAATCTCTTGAGTTCAAGATATTAATTCCTAGGTTTTCTTAACTATTTGGGTTTTTAAATTAGTTTGTTGGGTTTATAGATTCCTTGGGTTTATTAATCATTGGAATTTATAATATTAATTTCTTGTGTTTATAATATTTATAATTCTTTTGGTTTATTATCCCCTGCGTTTAAAATATTAAAAATCCCTTGGGTTTATAATAATAATAATAATAATGCCTTGTGTTTATTAAACCCAAATACTAGTCATAGAGTTTACTATTAATCCCTTTTTTTCTAATGTATTGGTTTGGTAATATTAATATCTTGGATTTCTAGTATTAATAATTGGTTGGGCTTATTAGACCTCAATATTAAGGGTTAAATAATCATCCTAATACCCTCATATTAATCCATTAGGTCTATAATGTTTATCCCTTTAGTTTATTAATTCGTTGGGTTTATAATATTAATAATCCCCAAGGTTGATTGATCACTCGGGATTGTACAATACTAATAATCATGTGAATTTATCAATCCTTTGGGTTTAAAATATTAATTATTAGGATTTATTAATCTATTTTGTTTTTAATATTGATCCATTGGACATGTCCATCCCTTAGGTTTTCAATATTTATTCCTTTGGTAGACCAATTCCTTTGGTTGATAATATTAAACCCTTGGGTTTATTAGTTCTTTTGGTTTATAATTAATGATCCCTTGTATTTATTAATATCTAGAGTTTAAAACATTACCTCTTAAGTTTTATTAATTTCTTGGGTTTTTTATATTAATCTGTTGAGTTTATTGATTCTTCGGGTTTATTAATCGCTTGGGTTTATTAATAATTCATATTTATAATATTAATATATTGGGTTAATAATATTGATTCCCTTCGGTTTATTTATGTTTTTTGTTTATAATATGAATAATTCCCTTGGTGTGTTGATCCATTGAGATTAAAACATTGATCCCTTGAGTTTTATAATTATTTTGGGTGGTAATATTAGTCCTTTCAATTTATTTGTTCTTTAAGTTTATAATATTAATAATACCTTTAGTTTTTCATTTCATCCCTTTTATTTATTAATCTCTTGAGTGTAAAATATAAATTCATAGGATTTATTGAACATTTGGTTTTTTTAGTCCCTTTGGTTTATTAAATACCAAAATTAAGGGTTAAATATTAGTCCTACAGTTTAATATTAATCCATGGTCCAATGTCACATTATGACAAAGATTGTCTGAATATGAAATTAAGTCATGGTCAATGATCACCACCCATAGTCGATCATGGTCTACCATGGTGGAATGTAACATTCTCACCAAGATTGTCTCAACATGAAAATAAAATGTGGTGAATCATGGACATCCTTAGTCCAACATTTCATTCTCACAAAAATTTTCTCAATGTTTAAATAAACCATTGTCAAACATGTTTATTTCAAGATTTATAGTATATATCTAACGGTTTATATAATTGATTGTTTGTAATATTAATATGTTAGGTTTAATATTGTTCCCTTAGGTTTATAAATCCTTTATCTTTTAGTATTAATCCCTTTGGTTTATTATTCTCTTCGGTTTTAAATATCAATCCGTTGGGTTTATTGATCTAAGGGTTCATATTCCAAGGGTATAAATAATTCCTAGGTTTTGTCATATTATCCATTCGGTTTAATATATGTCCCTTGGGCTTATAATAATGGACAACCATGGTCCAACTTCACATGGTGACAAATATTTTGTCAATATGAATATTTTGTGAAGAATATTTATCCGTTTTGTTTACTAATTGATTGGATTTATAATATTAAACTATTGGGTTCAGTATCCATTTCGGTTTATAATATTAATAATATTGTGGGTTTATTAACCCCTTGGGTTTAGTTGATATTTCTAATTTACTAAAAGTAAATGTATGAAATATATTAAAATTTATATTAATAAAAAAAAAATTACTATTATTATGTTATATTTGAATTATATTATATTTTGGGTTATTATTATTAATATATTGAAATAAATTAATAATATATTATTATTATATATTTTAATATATATATATATATATATATATATATATATATATATATATATATATATATATATATATATATATATATATATATTATAAGTAATGGATCTCCCACGGTTTGAGCACGTGGTTATAAGTAATGGAAGCTACCTCTCCTCTCAAGGGAATGATGACATTGTATAAGTATCATAGAGGATGAGACTTTTCTTTGCATCGTGGCACAGGGGATCTGTAGGGCCAATGTTATAAATTTCAGTTACGATCTCTGCAACTTCCCATTTTCCTTTTCATTTGCATTTCAGGATGGATTTAGTTTAGACTGCTTGGTAGGGTGAATCCAAAAGTCTCTCGGGACTGTGTCTACAACCTCCTTTTTGAGTAGTGCTCTAGATCTCCCTAGTGTTCTCTATAGGTTTCAATTATGGAAGAAACCCATCAATTTTTTTCCTTCAGTATTCGCTCCACAGTACAATGACACTATGAGGGGATAGCTTTGGGATCCTAGGGTAGTACAGGTGCATGCTCTGGTTGGGTGCTAGAACGGGAGGAAAATAATCTAACAATGGGTCTAGAATAGAGATTTTTGGTCTTCCCAACTCCTGTTGTATGTGTACAATGTGAAAATAATATTATAGAGATTAAATTAGAGCTCATCAACATAAAGGAACTATTGTACCAATAAGAGGTGGTGGTGTTTGAAAACTTTGAAGTTATAGAAGCCAAATGCAAGCATGTTGTAAAGCCATAGTACAAGGTTGGAGCATTGTGCAACATGATTGAGGACATTCAACTCTAACTAACCAATTCATGCTCCCTTCCTAAATAAAAAAGCAATCCTTTTGAAGTTCACAAATTGGGCATTGACTTAAATTTCCCTATTGATCCTTATGCTTAGCCTTCAATTATAATGACTGGTTTTTTTTGTTCTCCCTCTGTCTCAATTTCGTCAGGTATATCCTACTAGGACAAATAAGAGTATTGTATCTTTTTGTAGTGGAAAAAGACCACTGGGCATTGTTAAACTCTCTCTTAATGATAAAGTTGAAGCACATGGATGGATTCAGGTTGTAAATCAACCGTGTATTTTGTTGCGACTCGGTGAAGAATTAATATAACCAGTTCTCATTCTTGTTAAAAAAAGCAACAAAAGAAAATAAAGATTTAACAATTATTAATTATTTATCAAAAATATATGTAGTTATTTATTCATTTATTACAGATAACTAAAAATGATTCAATATTTATTAATTATTATTAACATATTTATGAATAATATTAATCTTAATAATAGTGATAAGTAATAAAAATGAATATTTTTAAGTAATAATAATAATAGCAATCATAGTAGTGGGTATTTTTGTAATATTAATAATTTTGTATTTATATTATATATTTATTAATATTATCATTAATATTAGATTTATACCATTAACACATATCTACCTTTTTGCTAATGTGATACTTTTATTAATACTTTTATAATGTTTAATAGAAAAAAATTGGAACTTTTCAATAATTTTTTATTTACAATATTTAATAAAAAATTTATAATTTAAAATGATTTAGATTTTTTATTAAAATTTCAAATGTGCATGAAAAATAACATACTTATCTTAGCTAATTTCATATATCAGTTAATATAATCTTAATCTTAATGAGGTGATTAATTTGAAAGACTCTCTTTAACAAAATGGGAAACATACTATAGTAATAATAATTAAACATAACAGATTTAAAAAATCCAACCTATGCAAGTATAACACTATAGAAATTTCAACATTTTTATTTTTAATTTTTAATTTATATCAATTTATTATTATTTAATTTTTTATCAAATTAAAATTATTGTAAAGCTTAAGTTTAGTAACTTTAATAGTTAAAATTACTTGTTTTTCATAAAAAGTTACATGACTCATATTTATAGATAAAATATTTAATTATATATACAATTTTTTTTCTTTTTCAAAAAAAAAAGAAATATCATACATAAATTTAATACATTTAACATTTATTAACAATAATAAGTTTGTGTGTGTGTGTGTGTGTGTGAATAATTCCTTGGTTAGATGTCAGTACAAACAGAGAAATGCAGAGCTATGCATAGAAACCATATGGTTTGGAGCCACGTAGATATTCTGCTCCAACATAGGGCTTCAGAGAGCCTAGAGCTACAGCACTACTTGCAACCTTCAGCGATGGATCAGGAGGTGTAAATTCCCACTCGCCCGCCTCACAACATGGATGAAGATTCATAGTTGGCATCACAGGTCCACGCGCTGCAGAAAAAAACTAACAACCACAATGGAGGCTCAAGGTTTGTCAAACGATTAGAAAATTCCCCAAAGGTCCAACTTTAATTCGTCTTGTTCCGCAAGAAATAAAAAATCTTCTTGGAAAGGGGCCTGGTAGGGAATTTCACTGGAATGTGGTCATGCTAATCAGCTTAGTAGGATGATTCTTAAATTTCTCTTGCAAGGAGGCAAAGGAAATGATAAAAAATTCCATATGGTAAATTGGAAAACAGTTTGGGCCTCCAAACTCTTGGGAGGTTTAGACATCTGAGATCCACTACTGGTCAAAAAAGCCCTAGGGGCACAAACTAGATTGGAAGCTTTTCTCCACCCCTTCAGGCTGGTGGCAGTGGGCTATGATTGCTAATTACCTAGCTAAAAGTAAACCCAATAGACTTGATACTCTGCAATGCCCCACCAAAGGCTCACCCATATGGCGACTCTGCAGAGAATTTTCCCTCTCATCGTTACCCATATCTCTTGGTAGGTCGGAAACAAAAGAGATATCACAATCTCGGAAGACAAAATTGATGATCAAGGATAGCTCAAGACCAGAGAAGACCTCCAAGCTCTATGTCAATGGTATAACACGAACCATGTCCACACTCTCTTCGACTTGTCCTACTGGTACGAAAATGGAAGGTGGAAGGGCTGGATTCTCGCTAACAAGACCCTCCCCCAAAATCTAGTGGTCCAAAAAACAACTCTCCTCTCCCTTCTTCATAGACACATGCCTCTACACCAGAATAAAAAGGACTCAAGAAGGTGGATTTACTCTGAAATAGGATATCAGGTTAAGACACGGTACCACCACCTTAGAAAGGATTCCCCTATGCAATAAGATTCCAGGCTATGGAAAGCCATATGGAATATGGACAGTCTTCCCAAGATCAACTCTTTCTATTGGAAAGAAACCCACAAAAAAATTCTTACTGTAGAGAATCTTTGAAGAAGGGGCATCGTTAGATCATCCATATGTGATTTATGCCAAATGGAAGAAGAGACAATAGAATACTTATTATTCCACTGTGGCTATACCAATATGACGTGGAAAACTGCCTTGTTTGAAGTAATACAGATCATGAATCTTCCCCACTCCTTTCTGGGCATGTTCCATTCATGAAAACATGCATGCCTAAGCTCCCTTTCGTCCAAAAAGCTTGCAAGATGCTTCTGGATGACCCTTCCCAAGTTCTTATGCTGGGAAATATCGCTCCCCAGAAGCAAATCCATCCTCCAAAACAAGTTCCCAAGATCTCTCTAAACAAGAATCAAAGCTCACTAGCTGCTCTCGGAAGTTCTATCCCACCGCCGGTGGAAGAAAGGCGATTTGAAAGGACTAACAGATGCAGAACTAAGGTGGATAAATCTCATCACCACCAATGGAAATAACCTAAGTTCCACTACCAGCCCACAAGGAGGAGAGTCTTGGAAACTCTGTTTCACTCAGGAAGAAATGAGCAAGTGGCTTAGCGGCATAGGTAGGATGGTGTTATTTTTTGATGGTGCCTCGAAAGGAAATCTTGGGTCGAAAGAAGCAAGAGGGGTGTTACAAAGCCTCAAAGGAACAACCAGAAGAGGGAAGAAAACAAATAATCAGGTTGAAGCAATGGCTCTCTGGAAAGGGATAGAGGTAACTCTAGGGAACAACATTAGAGACCTCCACGTCATTGGAGACTCAACATGGGCAATCAGGAATGTTCTAGCCCTAAAAAAAGGCACAGTGAAGCAGAAGCCCAGGATATGGCGCTGCATAGAAATTTTTCTCCTCCATTTCGAAATTCTGACTGCCTAGCTTGCGAAGTAGGATTTAAACATCATGGGGGGGAAACAAGAAAATCAAGGAGTCGGGCTTACCCCAAGTCATCTCAAACTTGAGATCCACAACCTCCCCTAAAGACAATGGAAAAGAACCCCAACAGGACAAAGGGAAATTGCCACAAGACCCAAGAGCTTTCGAACACCCACGACACATGTTGTCGGTCCCACTCCCCTGTTGCCTCTCAGAGTGAGTCATCTCAGCACGAAATATGGTGGAACTGGCCCACTCTAGCAGTGACCTCCCATCACGTGGCTCACAGTACGACCGATCATGTTATACCCGTGGAGAGCAGAATTACAAGCACCATGGATATGAAGAACATCATAATTAAGGATCGCTTCCCAATGCAACCATGCAAGAGGGATATGATTTATAGGGCAAAGAATTTTCTGGGGAGAAGGTGCAACCAAGGCAGGCAAACACAGTCACACAAGACTCAGGTATAGGAAAATTTGGAAGTCGTCATCTCAACAGCAGGAAGGAAATGGACCCTCAGAATCTAACTCTAGAAACTGCATTAGACTCGCCTCCAACATTCGAAGAGATCTGCAGTCAGTAGGAGGCCCAATTGGCCCACATGCACATCAACCTACACAAACTATTGTTCACTTTAAGAGACAAAGACAAAGTTATTGTAGATAGGATGATGCTGCAGGAGAGTAGGCCCATAGAGTAGGAAAAATGGATGACTTGTCTAAGGAGCGAGGTTCCTGTTGTAGGTGTTGCAAGAGGACAAAGGAAGAAGACTCGAACAACAATCGACCTTATGGAAAAAATGGACTTGTGCACCTAGACAAGAGCGGACCTATCCACGAGAGAGCCCAACAACCTATATCAGCGTCGCACAGACAAAGAAGATAGGAATCATCGTGACGTCCCAAGTTATAATCATTTTCGCTAATTTTCTTTGATGCATGTCTTTACAATTTTGATTTTAGGGGTATACCATAAGGTCTACAATATATCTAAGAAGCTTACAACTCCTCGAGTAGCTAGCAAATGCAATTCTCAAACAATTTTGGGAATAATTTTTGTAATGAGTTCTATATCCGAAAGACTGAAAAAATATGTAAGATTTTGGAGCTCAATAAGCATCGAGCAAATTTGAATTTTAATATAAAAACCATACTCATTCTTTTTATAAAAAAAACAATCAAATATACTTATAGCAATTTATTATTATTTAATTTTTATATTTTAAATAAGTTATTATTATTATTTTTTATAAAATTTATGTAATTGTAAAGTTTGAGTATGAGTGAATCTAATAGTTAAAACTATTTATTTTTCTTAAATAGTGACATGGTTCAAAATTGATATACAAAATCTATGTAATTTTGATTATTAAATCAATGTATATTGAAACAGATTTTTTTGTTTCGTAATCTAATACATCAATCTAATATTTTTAACATCTCCTAATAATAAATTTAAATTTTCTTTATTATTGCTAAATTTATCAAAAAAATATTAAATAATTATAATTAATAATTTTTTTTTAATATTTAATATTTTCAATTTAATTTATTAAAAATAAATGATCAAATAAATAATTTGTAAAACACTGCTTTCTCTACTAATCACATAGGAGAAAAGGTCCAACTAACAGTTGATCATTGTATTATAAGACTCATTACCTAAATTAAAAATTGTATTAATCCAACAACAGTTAATCCAACGATTTATGACTTACTAAAATTTATGACTTAGTAATTGAATTCTTACTCTTTTAGCCTTAATCATAATGAACTTGAAATGAAAACTTGAAACCAAGTAAAAAGTAGTGTTTTAATGGACTTTCATCATAGCAAATAATCAATCCACCTTCATGTCGAGCCTGGGTGAAAAGCTAAACAGAGAAGACTCGAAATATTCATCTCCAGGAAAGGAACGTTCTGGCAGCATGCTCCATGAATTCTGGGTCAAGTTGTAAACTGCGACCTGCTCCCATGTGTATCCTTGCCATGTGTATCCTTGGAATCTGAGGTAGATGTAGTCCCCCATTCCGGCGCAATCAAGAAGTGTCCCCAGCTCTCTCCCAGGTGGCCTCCGCTTAAAATCCGTTGGAGGAATCGTCGCAATTACTTCCCACTTTGGTAATGCGTCGTCTATATATTCCCATATAACAACTCGTATATTACCGATTAATGGTGTTGCATTCATCCTTCCCACCAACAGGATCCGTGAGCCGCAGTTAACGAGGTAACTAAAAAAAATGATGTGATTGTCTGTAGGACGAGGCAATGGCACAAAGATGCACGTCCCCTCTACCATGTCGAACCTCACAATGCCTTGCACACCGTCTGAGGACACCAAAGTAGAGAAGAAGCCGAGTCCCGAAAAAACTAACCCCCAGCGCTCTTTCAAACTTAACTGTAATGTCAAATTCTCCTGGAAGGCTCCCGCAGTTTTCCAGACCTTGTCCCTGGAGTCGTAGATTTCCACTATATACACTCGCAGCGTTTTGGGTCTGTGCACGGCCACCACTTTGTACTCATCTTTCCCTTCCTGCACTATACCCATTAAATAACATTTTCTGAATTGCAGATGTGAAAGTGTGAGGCACTTCCTTGTTAAAGGATTGCAGATATAGATGGAATCAGTAAAGATGCTACCAACCAAGAACAGGCCGGCGCCGGATGTGATGTATTGGAAGACGGAGGGTTTTCGGGAAGTTGCACGTTCTCTTTCCTCTAAAAAGGAAAGGGATAAAGGGGAGCTCTTCCAACTCTGTGTGTAGGAGGAGTATGCCAAGCATTCACCCTGGAAGTCCCTGTGAACTAGCATTAGCAATGGAACTTTGTTAGGAGGCATCTCAAGCCATTGTGTAGTATTAAATCTGGTTGATGTAAACAGTTCTTTCCATTTTTTGCAGACCCTAGAGAATCTACAGAGATAATCCGCTGGTAGCCACGCTAATATCTCTTCAGTTAAATCATCTGGCAGTTCACAATAGTGTATGAACTCCCCAACATCAACTTCGCCCATTTCAAAAAGTACAACTACACCGTAACACTTACGACAACAATTTTCAAAACTTTGGTGTTATATGGTAAATGCCACACAATTTTATATCTTGCAAATTTGTGATACGATTAGCCGCGACTCTAGTACATCAAAAATAAGGATGCAACCACTTTCAAAACTTTGGTTTTTTTTTTAACACGAAAAATATTTTGGTTTATATAATGTACCAGGACAAAACAATTACATTTTCTTTTTCTTGCACATCAATGCAAAGTCTGTCCTAGTCAAAAAAACCAAAACAAAAGATAAACCAGTCCCATGTGTGATCATCATACAAATAGTAATCAAACCAGGTAGTTACTTCAAAAACAGTATCACAGAACAAAGAAAAGGAGATCCAACAGTCTCAAAATGACAAGAAAACAAAATATTTAACCATCAAAACAAAAAAGGGTAGCTCCAGCTCAATAGAAATTAACTTTTCCATTCGCTCCTGGACCATTCGAGCTGAAGATCTGATAGTGCATTTCTCCAAAACTAGCTTCCAGTCCTTTTTTAGATAAACGGTCCACAACAAAGTTTTTCTCCATGTAAACATGGTGAAAAGATATAGAAGAAAAAGTACTTTTTAAAATATTGATTCTTTCCCGCGAGTAAGTAAGCAAACCCAGATAAATTGTGACTCTCTCGTTCATGTGATCAATAAGGACTTTTCAGTCCCTGACTACCCAAATCTTCTCCAAATATAACTGACAAGCAAACCATAAAAGTCCCCAGAGTGCCAAACATTCAGCCTTCATATTCGTCCCATTCCACCATTCCAGAAGATTTTGTAGTGACAACCTGGAGATAGCATTAACCAAGCCCCACAGCCACAGATCGACTGTTGTGAGGCCCCATCGAAAAAACGGACAGGAAAATGAACCTCATGTGGATGTAGTCTATTGGATAAATCTCTCGTTGGCTTCAAGCCGGTCTTTAGACTGTCCCAAGAGCTATATATCTGAAAAACTATTTTAACAGGAGAGCATGGCGTGCCTTCAAAGAGTTTTCTGTTTCAAGAGCACCATATACACCAATGAAACAATATTGGAATAGCCCTCTAGGTCTTCCCTCTACTTAGCCACCATCTCATACAATCCTCAGTAGATATATATGTATGAACTTGAATCTGCAATTTATCATATACTATAGACAATGTTTTGCAGGCAAAAGGACAAAAATAGAACAGATGTAAGTTATCCTCCTCTTCTTCACCACATAGAAAACAAAAACCCACCCCTGCCACCCTCTTTTCTGTAGATTTTTCCAGGTGATATTTTTATCTTTCCATACTAGCCATAAAAAAATGATCATTTTAACTTGAACTCTGGTTTTCCAAATAACCTTAAACGAACAGTCCAAATCCAGATTTAGCTTGTTTTTTATCAGGGCAGAGTAAATTCCATTTTCTTTCAACCCTTCCTTTGATTTAGTGCCCTCCCATAGAATTTTGTCATCCTCTGCATTACTACACAGCCCCAACGATCTAAGCATATTGGTAAACCTCATCCAAACTTCTTCCCATCTTTGATCCAACCCCAACTCAGAAATGTTTTTCTATCTCGGAGCCACCCCAACCCAACCTTCGATGATCTGTTGCACGTAGAAGACCCCCCTTTGATTTAAAATGTTGATTAGAGCCTCAAATAAATAAAATTGATTATCAAAACCCGACAACTTACAACAGCCAATAAGGATTTTAAATCCATTACCAAAATGCCAATTCAGATGCTCCTTGAATATTGGCCACAGTTTACGAAAGCCTTTCCAAATATAAGATCTGCAGCGGGCATATTTCCAGCCAGTGATGACCAGGTCCTCCAAAGACTCATGCCCCATATATTTGTGTTTTATAATGTCTTTCCAAATACCTCTACCATGGAGACACTGCCAAAGGAACTTAATAATGAGGGAGTTCCTGAAAACCTCCAAGTTTAAAATGCCCCAGCCCCCCTTATCTTTTGAAATAGTCAGACTTTCCCACCTCACTAAATGAATGGATCTTTTATCTCTTCCCCCTCCCCAAATGAATTTGGCCATAATCCTTCTAATTTCCAACAATGTTTTATTCGAAATAATGTAAAGATGTGCCAAGTACACAGTAATTTGTTGTAGAACAACGTGCTTCAAAATCAATCTTCCACCTCTGGATAGCCACTTTACTGACCAAATGTTCAGTTTTTTTTTATATTTGTTGATCAACCATTTCCAATCCTCCGCATTATACTTCAGAGCTTTCATCCTAAAGCCCAAATATGTCAATCCATATTTTAAAGAAGCCTTTTTGAAACTAAACAGACCAGCTAAGTCGATTTATTCCTTTTCGTCCCCAGCTACAAAATATACACAAGATTTATCTTCACTGGTCATCATCCCTGTTGCATCACAGAAAAGTTTTATAATATCTTTAAGGGCCATCCAGCATTTTCTAACCAACATTCCAAAGATGAGAATGTCATTGACAAACAAGCTGTGAGTTGCTTTCAATTGTGGACTAATATACATATCTGGAAACCTCCCTTGCTCAGCCGCCCTTTCTATCTTTAAACTCAGAGCATCCATCACTAAAATGAATAACAGGGGAGAGAGGGCACACCCCTGCCTCAGCCCTCTGCTAGGGTGGAAAAACTTTGACGCCGAACCATTTATGATAATAGCCATTGACGTATTACAAATACAACCCATAATCCAAGCAACAACCTCCCGATCAAGGCCAATTTTAAAGAGAAATGGTCTCAGAAACACCAAGTCAACTCAATCATAAGCCTTATTCAGGTCTATCTTCATCACCACCGCTTCCATCCTTTTTTTATTGAATAGTGTGAATTATCTCTTGAGTCATAGTGACAACATCATGAATTTTCCTATTTTTCAGGAATCCCGATTGTTCTGACGAGATGAAATTTCACAAAATTCCCTTCATTCTCTCAGTAACGACTTTAGAAACAATTTTATAAAGGGTGTTACATAGAGATATCGGTCTGTAATCATTGAAAGAAAGATTACCTTTCTCCTTTGGAATAAGAACAATGAAGGTTGAGTTAATAGCTCCATGAATCCCCCCGCTGACTCTATCTTCCTCAACCAAGTCCGTTAAATCCAAAATGAATTCATTAATGAAATGAAGGAAGAAGTTCGGGGACCAGCCATCTGGCCCTGGACTCTTGTCTGCTGCAAACAATTTTAACACTCCTTTTATCTCCTCAGGGGAAGCCTTCTCAATAAACCTTTGATTATCAATGTCGTCGAACATTATAGGGAAATCCCGAATCATATCCATTTGCTCCTCCGAGATGTGAGTCTCCCTTTTCTTGTAAAGGGACCCAAAAAAACCCACCGCAGTCGACTTAATATCCTCATTAGAGCATAGTGTTTTTCCCCTACCTCTATTTCCCAGATCGCATTTTCCTGTCTATTTGGTAAAATGTCACACATTTTTATATCTTGCAAACTCACGATACTATTAGCCCCGAGTCTACATAAAAAATCAGGATGCCTTAATGACATGTTTAATAATAATTATAAGAAAATATATTTGATCAATTTTAAAAACATTTAAATAATTTATATTAGAATGCTCAAATTTAAAAACAATTTAGATCAATTTTAATTTTAGATCTGAGGAGGGATCAAATCTAGCTACTTTAAAAGAGGTGAAATTTGATCTTTTGAGTTTCGTAAAATTTTATTAGAAATACTAATTAAAAAGTAATATTATTAAGTTTTACCTAATATTTATTTTCTCTTTAATCTAAATATTACATTTTACTCAATATTTCCTCTCACCCATCCTAATTTTATAATTGACTTTATTTACTTTTAAACTTTAAATATAAATAAAAATTACAATAAAATGTCTATAAGTTGAGGGGAAATATTGAGTAAATCCTAAGATTATGTTATTTATATTACATAGTCAAGTTCTTATGGAAATAGTTCAAAAATTATTAAAACAATTATTTACATTAATAGAAATGAGAGATTTTTTTTTAATACTTTGTGATATTCTTTTGTAAAGTACATTTTTTAGATTTGAATTATAAACATAAAATTTTCAATTCTCCTCTTTAAGCTACATTATTTACATTAGTTGTTATATGCTAGTACAAAATGAAAATCTGAAATTTCTAAGCATATATACACATTATGTATTCATCCATTCAAAGATAGAACAAAAACATACAAAAAGTGATAGGGTTACTAAAGAGATCGATACAAAACAAATCCATAAATTTTTTTTAGCTTTACCAACTACATGGATTCAATATCATCATTTTCTAGAGCTAAAAGCCAATGGCTCTTACCTTGAGTGGTTGGGAATGTGGTTTTCTATCCCACCCACCCAAGTTTAAAAGAATGAGTACTTTTCTTTAAAAAAATCAATATTATTATATTATATTGTAAAATATAAAAATTATGTTTTACAATATTATATTCAAAATCTAGAGTTCAAAATTAACTATTTTACTTTAATTATAAGTTTATTTTATTTAAGTTAAATTCTACCATACTCTTTGTTGCTCTAGGTGTAATTATTCAAATGTTATATTCTAGATATTGATTTGTCTTAATTTTTACATTTAAAAAAACTCAAATAACTAACATTGAAATATTCAAATATTACATTGATAATTGATGTGTATTAACTTTTACGTGAAAGATAACATTGATTATGTTAAGTTATTTTTCTGTTATTTTTAATAATTTAGAAGAAATTAGAGTATTATAAGGTTTAAAATGGAATTTGGAAAAAAAGAAGAAGCATATATTGTTTTCATTTATATTTAGTGTTATTTGTTTTTTTCTTAAGGCTATATTATTTTTTGTTTTAGATAACTTTATTTCATAATTTACCAATTGAATCTACCCCACAACATTATAACATTATTCAACAACATATACAATTATGTAGAAAGAACATTATCATTAGAAATGCAATGGAACATAAAGGAGCAATAGAAGAAAAGTATTCACACATAGAGACACCATGACTCATGGGAGACCTGGAAAAACCTAAAACGGGGACACTTGTTAAAGTTCTTCTTCTTAATAGATTGTCATTGAATGTTTAACCAAAGAGTGAGTACAATAATATATATCTTCAACCACAAAACTATCTTATAAAATCAACTAAACAACATCCAAGAGATGAACCTAGCGATGTTAATAATCAAAACCATGTTTTGGAAGCTTGCAGTCAACTATCAATATATGCAGTCTACTATCAAATTTTTTGTTAATTGATTAAATGAAACCCTAGTTTCTAACCACATAGAGATAATGTACATGTGTGTGGCTTAAACCCTCCAACTACACTCATAAGCCTACATGCATGTAGTTGAAACTAAAAATTCCCTGTGGAAACCTTGTTGCTACAACTCAAAACCCTATATCGCACATGTGTGCTTTAGACCCTAGAATTTCGGACCTGTATGAACCAATGTTCATGAACCACTTCACACCTATGTGAGCCAAATCAAAGAATGAAGAATAATTGATTATATCCAAATGAAGGTCACTTCAGTTGTATTTATAGCCATCCAAAGGTGTCAAATTTCTCTTTTGGGTCGACGTGTCCTTTTGTGCACATGTGGGATTCCATATTAAAAATATATTCTTGCTTACTAAAATTAAATTCTTCCAAGGGCTAGGAGGGGTATTTCTTGATTAATAAGATTATCCAAAGGGGGGAATTTATTGTTGAGTTGCCAAAAAATAGCATTCCCTCTTAGCTAGGGAGAAATTACCAATTGCAAGATATGTTCCATCAAAGTATGTCATCAACATCAGATGTCATCTTCGCTAATTATACTCATCCCTGATCATCTTAGCTTATTCTTGCTCATCTCTGCTTATATCTACTTGTCCCTACTCATCCTTGCTCATCTTTGATCAAATCATACGTTGAACACTCTCAAATCTAAAAGAAGAGGATTTTTTTTTTTCTAAATTATACTAATTCTATTTATGAAAACATACTGTTACAAAACTGCCTCATTTCAACTATGAGAGCCTGAAGACTAGGCTTGATGTCCATGCTTTAACAGAATAATGAACTACCCTGAGTGGGAAACCAGTTCTTTGAAGAAGAGTTTCACCGCCCTTGAGAGGGAAACCGGTTCATTGTTCATTGCGTACAACATACTAAAGCAAAAAAGACTAGAGTAGCATGCAGCTGTTGTTGCTGTAGAAAACCAAAGAAAATCAGTGAATCTCCAAAAACAGTAGAATGGATGTACCATGTTGACCGAGACAGGCGGGAATTACTGCGCGTGAGCTGGAGAAGGCGGCTCCTCCACTATGCGACACCAGTATTCGTCCTCTAGGTCTTCAACATCTTCTTTCTGTTTGCCATCCTTGCTTGTGATACCTGCGTCCACCTGCATGGGTTGCTTACCCAGGTCGGGAGGTGCAGAACCTGGGGGCGCGACCGGTCTCTCAGGAGAATTTGCAACCATAGCGGGATTAAGACCAAGGGGAGGGGGTGTTGGACCGGTCATAGGAGGAAGACAGAGAGGCGTTTCTTCTCTCAGGTGGACAATAACAAAGGCAGTGACAATGGGCTGGTTGAAAGAGCATTCAAAGCGGAATTCCGCCCTCTGAGAGGTTTGATGCAGAGTGTGACTGTCAGAAGCACGAGAGGCTGGGGAGACAGGTCTAGGCAGAGTAGCAAAAGGAGGCGGGGAGGGTTGAGCGGCGCGTGCATTGCCAGGATGGCTAGAACGACCTCTGTGCTATGGTTGTCTGGGTAACGCCCCCACTCAACATCCTCGGAGGAGGTCTCTGCATCTAAAATGGTAGAGGGACATGAGCGTGCAGACCGGCCTCGACTCGTACCCCAGCGACACTGCATCCGGTGACAGAGCCTTGGCATGGTGAATGCAATAGTTTGAGGCTGCATGAGACAAAAAGAATAGGAAGGGGCCGGAGGAAACCCACAGTGATTGACAAAATGAGACTGCAGACAGGAATTGGAGCAGCAGAAGGCGCTTTGGGAAAAATGATAACCAGGTGTAGTTTCCAAACAACTCAAAAGCGAGCAGCGTCGCCCTGTCTGTGTGCGAGCGCTTGGCTCGGCACAAGCAGCAGGGCAAGCACTCCACAGGGGATGCAGAGAGTGACAAGCGGAGCAAGAACAATCTGGATTTCCTGAGACGAAAGCCATAGTTAACCAACTAAGCAGGACGGGAATAAGAATACGCCGGCGAGGGAGAGTAAATGAAAAGGGAGCTGGTGGATTAATGGCGAGGTTAATGGAGCCGCAGGGGGCCATATGGCCACCCCATGCGAGCCTCCTCGGGATGTGTCCGGGGACTAACGTCCCATCAGGCTGCGCTACCATCCGCATCCGGAAAAAAGAAGAGGAATTTGACATCAAAGGGGAGCCCAATCTACCACCCTCTATCCATTAGGGAGCCGCTTCTACCACCTAGAATCACTACAAGCGAGAAGCCAATGTTGCTACCCATTAATCTCTACCAAGAACGGGCCAATTCTATGAACCAAGAAACATTCATAGAAGGGAGCTAATACTATGACCCAGGAAACCACAAAAAATAGGAGGGATGCCACTTACCTTATGAGGTAAGGATCTTTCGTGTCCTGTTGCCTGTATATAATAGGATGGATACCATTTATCATAAATTGTAAGGATCACACTTATCCTATTATTTTTTGATATTCCTAACCCGACCCTAAATACTCAATGGTAGAACACATGCATCGCTAGCTTGAGTGAGGTGCTACCTACCATAAATGGTAAGGATCACGCCTAACACAAGAAACCAACAGCCATTGGCCAGATGGGTGGGAAATGCAAGTGCCAACTGGGGTATACCCTACATACGTCAAATAGGGAAGCTACATCTTCCACCCTATGTCTAGTAGATAGGGGAAATACCCCATTTTCCAGAGATCCCTCAACCTCAAGAGCCCTACATCTCAATTCCTCAGTATAGGAGCTTAGACAAGGGGAAAGAGTTGGCTCAATGCCATTTATCAACCCAAACCCTTACACAATAGGTTTACATATACCAATACATGTTTCTTTCTTTGAATATTGTAAACATATTAACGTTCTCATATTTGGTACCCAATTAACCAACTCACTAAAGAGTTGCCTCATACATTACCAAGACAGACGATCCTCCATTTTACTATTCATGTGTGGCATTACATCAAATATTATGTTAGAATAAATACATGTTAGAAAAGGATACCTTATTCATCCTCCTTCTCATGGAGAAAGCAACCATAAGCTTAAGCTTGTCTCACACGGTAAAATTGTCTCAATGAAGATATCCCATTCCCAACTATATACAGGATTATCTGTGAGTCGAATCCCACTCTTTATTATTGCAATGTATCACTTTCAGATCTAGATCACACTCAAAATACTCTCGAAAGAGCTTCTTGTTTGGTCAATTTAATTTTCTTAAATTGATTACATAAATTATCGATAGGAGTTGGTAAACTTGTGAAGTGCAAGTGCACAATATATGCTTGAAGCCTCTTTTATTCATCTAGTTTATTAGTGTGATGATTGGATTTGTAGAGATTACTTCTAAGGATGTTTTTATTATTATGTTCCTAATGAAATTGATAGCTTTAAGTTACAACTAAGTTCTAAAACTCAACATGATTTCTACTCTGTAAAAATTGAAACAAACTTTCTCTATATTATGAAGAAATCTTAACTAATTTATTTGTTAGTCTCTAAAAATTCTTATTCTCTAACACTCTTGTGCATGAAGATAAAATCAAATTCTAGAAAAGGGAATTTATACATTTTAAAGTTTTTGAAATGAAATGTTATGGAAATGAAACTTGTAAAGAAATCACTATATCTCTTGAAAATAAATCACTCATGAACTAAAAAGAACACACTCGTATGCTGAAAGGAAATCACTCAATCACTAATGTTTTGAAAATAAATCACTCGTGCTCTTGAAATAAAACACTCATGAACTTGTAAAAGTACTCTAAAATAAATAATTGTTGCTCTAGAAGTAAAAATATGAATCCTCTGCAATTTGACAATTCGAAAGGAAATATTGATGTATCTACATCAAATGATAAAAGAAGACTTATGAAAGCATATAAATCAAATAAAAGAAATGAAATTCTTTAAGTAACTACAACAAATGAGAAATTGGAATTCTGAAAACAACTACGGCAAATGACAAATTGGAATTCTAAAAAAAAATACGACAAATGACAAATTGGAACAAAAAATTACAAATTGGAATTATAAAAACAACTAAGGAAAATGAAAAATTGGAATTATGAAAACAACTACATCAAAAACATAAAATGCAGAACCTTCACTATTTGCAAGGGCCCTCCACAAACCGGCAGTCTAATATTTGCTCCAATAGTTACTTGTGCATCAATTTCTTCAAGGTACTTCTTCATTAAAAATGAATGAAAAACAAAGTTGTAAAACTTCACAATATGCTTCATAAAATTAACCTCTCCTCTGTGTTTCAATTGAGTGTTTATATATGGGTTGCAATGTAACTTCATGGAGATTCATATGGATAAAGATCATAACTGAATGGACACTTATTTGCCATGAATTTGATGAAGCATAGTCCATTCCATCCTCTGTTTTCTTGACTGGGTGTTTATTGACACATGGGCACAATGTTTGCTCACGCAACTAAAATATAGGGCTCCAACGAACTTGTAATAGCTTCCAAATGGTAATGAATTCAGGAAAATGGCTTGTGTGGAACTTAATTGGCCTTGTGCTGAACAAAACCCATATTTTTTTTTTTGCGAGATTCACTTTAGTTTGCTCAGAAAATGCGCTTGTAATTGACTTGCCAAAACTGCTATGGTTTTCCCCTGACCTTTGCCTAGAGGTCCACATGTCTGAGCTGGGTGGAATTTGACCAACAACAATCCAGATTGGAGCTTCTAGATATAATTTCCATTTGTTGGATTTCATTCTATAGTGGTGTTTCTACCTCAACCATGGAGAGAGTTGTGGAAACTGTAGAAACTTGAATTGTCAAACTATCATTAGTAAAACCATGCATAATTCTCTTTAATTCATTAAAAATAATCCAAATAATAATAATAATAATAATAAACCATGTAAACATGTATCCGGGAATTTGGTGTGTTTATGAAGAAATATGGTTAAAAATGATGACAACGGGTGAATGGAATGATGTGAAAATGGATGGTTTCATCAACAAAATTATGATAAATTTGAGGCTCAACATTCCCCCACACCGGAGATTTTTCATGTCCTCATGCAAACAAAGCATTGAAAAGTTTCATAATCCAACCAGTTCCTTGTGTTCCTTTATTCTATCATTTCAACTAAATCCGTGAACAAATCTCCAAGAGAGAAATATTGACCCTTTATCGCAATAAGATGCATTTTTATCCAACCCTTCATTATTTATTACATGCAACTTGCGTGAAAAGAAATGATGCCCACATAGTAGCATATCCAAGTACTTGTCACTGTTTTAATTGTGCTCAAATTTTTCAAGCCTTAGTAGAATACCATATTGTGAAGAAAACATCAAGAATTTTACTCCATATATAGAATGTGCTTTCCATCCTTGTGAAGTTCTTCCCATTAGTATGGCTAGAAATGATCATATATTGTAGCCCATAATAATTGTCTTCATATCTTCCATGCATAGCAACCAATCATATTTTAACTATGTGATCAAACAGTTTCTTCAAGAACTCACAAACTAATGAATGAAGAATAGTTCCCAATGTGAATCTTTTTACAAGATGAGTTGCACATAACACAAAATAAGAGTTGTTGTTGTTGAGGGTTGCACAACTTATCAAAGCCTAAAATATTCTTCCAAGTGACTTTAAGATTGTGTGAACAAATGCTTGTTGCAATATTCTTCTTCTTGTGGCTTTGTACTCATCATTTATTGGCTTCCATTAAAATTCTGAAGATGAGAAATAGGACACATAATTTTAAGTGCTCCATGTACCTTTTGATCATGTGGTAAAAAAATTCTTTTTCTCAAGAACATCATTTTGATGGACCATTAAGGAAAGCATGAACTAACAAGGGAGAGGTGAAATCATAGAAGAACATCATTATGACCATGGAAACCAATGAGATGATTGCATGGGTGGTAAGAATTTGTTGAGAAAGAATTAATCATAACTTCTGGGATTGGTTGTTAAAATATATGACAAAACATAATGAGAGAAAAATTGGAACTACATGTTCACAATAGCTTTTCATCAAATATTCTAGAATTTTTAGCAAATTAAAAAGTTTAAGGCTAGTTTTACCTCAACTTTACCTTTTGGAATTTGATAAGAGAACACGATTTGATGGCTGATTTGGTGTTGATTTGGCTCAGGTACTCTAATCCATGATGCGTTGACCTCTACTTTGATCTTCCTACATAAAATTTATCTTTTTCATGTAGGAGATTTATTTTTCCAATTTCTATCAAATGGTAAATCAGATTCTCCTTAAATTTTCTGAGGTGGTTACTATTAAAATTATGCATCTTCCCACAACAATCCTTAGCCAATGGGTGAACGGATCTCGAGAAAAATGAGAAAATATTGTAGGTGAAGGTGGCCAATTTCTTGAAAAATGCATGCTGAAATTTTCTGAATTTTTTTGTGTTCATTTACCCTACATCAATACATTCACCATAAAAAATGCATGCCCAATAGATGCACAGTTTGCAAGTTATGATCAAATCAATTTTTGCCCTATTTCACCTTTCATGCTGCCCAATGTCGCAACAAAAACATATGCCATGAACTCATTTTAACGCTAAATTGAGTGATTGAAAAGGGAAACCATGTATTTTTACCTTTTCTACCGCCACATACCTTCAAAATCCCATTTTGATTAAGAAAAGGTGTCTCTATGAAAAAATACTGAAATATGCCCTAATCTGTCCAAAATGGTGAAAAATGAAAATTTGCCTTTAAAACCCATTGAAAAGTCCTACAAAATTGAAATTTTAAAAAATTATTCCCACGCATTACTCAATTTATCATATTCTGAGAAAACTCAGAAGCTCAGAATTTTTTATTTCTTCTCCAATCTCTTGCAATATTTGTGTCAAAACTACCTCTAAAAAAAACTACTACAATAAAAACAGGCTGCTACAGCGATAGCTATAGAAAATGCAACTTTCCGCAGTTGTTGCAAAAAAAATGTCAATTTTTGCAGAAATTTATTTTTTCCAATTTTGAACTACTAATTTGAAATGTGTACTGCATGCTAAAGTAGAAACCATGAAACATACTGCATACTCACTGAAATAGGACCAAATTTATTATTTTTCTTGAAAATGGATGAAAAAGTGTTGTGATGGTGTCATCATGCCGCTGTTGAATGAAAAAAAAAAGACGAACATGCTGCTACAAGAAACTAACAAAATGTACTACTGCAAGTTTTTGTTGATTCCGTAAAACCTAGTCTTCATTGAAGCCAAAATTCATGCTACAATTCTTACCATGTGAATGAATGTGTCAAATTCAAGCATGAGAAGAAATCATTAGATTACCGATCAATGAAGAAAATCATTAACCAATGTGATGAAACTCACCGATAATGTAAATGAGTGTCAAGGTACCCGAAGACATCTTGACAGGGACGAATGAATGTGTTGATGTCAAGTCACCTACAAGATATGACAATCAAGAGACATCGTTGTATTCCCATTGTTGTCAACAAGGAGGCTTTCCATTGATGTATGCAAGTTCCAAGGCACTCCAGATATTAATCTCTGATCGTGATCCCAGATAAGGTGTTGAGTTCTATGGGACAAGATCTGTTAGAAGGTGGACCTTAAGGAATTCCACGTCATCCAACTTGATCATAGAACAAAAAATGATTTGAAGAACCATAATAAAAGATTGAAAACATCATGAAATTGTAGAACTTATTGTGAACTTTACTTGCTAGTTGCCTGGTTTTCAAGAAAATATCATGTCCAATTGCGCGAGTAAGATGGTTTTCACAATAGGCCTTAGTTTTCTCTTTAATTTTTATTTTATTTTTTATTTTTCCTACTCTACTTGAAAAGTAAATATTGTTCAAGTATATGAATACTTCCAACAGAACCATGTCTATAACAAGATCATAGATAAACCCATATACAGGTTTGAAATATACTCTTTGATATGTACTGATACCAATTGCCTTGATTGAGATGATGTTATAAGATACTGAAGAATTGAGCATTGGGATCCCATGACTGTCGTTAACTAAGATTCAATGTAATCTTGCATTCCTTGGGTTCCTATTATCATGTCATGAAAGTCTTCAGAGATGTGATCTTCATTCATAGAATCTAGTGATAGTCATGAAAGAAAATTTTCAATCTCAGGTTCCAACAGCTACTCTTTATCAATATGCATCCATGATTCTTGGACCTTATTTGAATCTTCTTCTTCTGGTTTTTGTTCTTCAACATAAGTTGGTGAATCATTTTGCAATAGCTCAAAATTGTAAGTGGATTGAGGTGTTTTAAATGTTGAGGATTCGAAATGGTTGTGTAGGTAGTGGAGTGGGAATGGATCTTTGGCATGATTGTGTGGTTGGTAATATGAAAGGTTCAATTGAGGTCGAATGATGGTGGAATTTATGTTGTGGTGGAGGTGAATGGAATTGATAAAATTGATATTCTTATTAAGGATAGAGAGGGAAAGATTGAGGATATAGTGGATTTCCTTTGTAGGGCCTTTGCCAACTTTGTTTCCAATATTGGTTTTGAGGTTGGGATTGAGATGGCCAAGGTTTCCTAGGTTCGTTTTGATGTTGGGATTGAGATGTCCAAGGTTGCCAATGCAAGGGTATTTTCCAATTACTTTGAGATTGTTGTGCATAACCTTGAAATTGCGAATAAACAATGTTACCAATGAAATAGGTAACCACAATGTTACCTACTTTTTCTTGGTAGCATAAAAAGCACCCGATTTTGAAAAGTGGTGATGCAGAATCACCATTTTTTTTTTGGGTGCACATTTTTGACACTCTAATATTTTTATTTATGAAGTATGAATATTTGTTTTAAAATGTTAGTGAATTTCATGTTAATTTTGAAATGTATTGATGCAGCATCAACTCAGCATCAACTTTTTTTTTTTTAGAGTGGTGATTTTCATGCTAATTTTGAAACATATTGATGCAGCATCAACTTTTTTTTTTTTAGAGCAGTGATTTTCATGCTAATTTTGAAACGTATTGATGCAGCATCAACCTTTTTTTTTTTAGAGCGGTGATTTTCATGCTAATTTTGAAACGTATTGATGCAGCATCAACCTTTTTTTTTTAGAGTGGTGATTTTCATGTTGGTAATAAAACACAAAACTTAGAAAATATATATATAAACAATAAAAAAAACCAATAAAAATGTAAAAATAAAAAACTCGTAAAAATAAAACATTTAAACAAAAATATTAAAAAAAAAAAAAAAATATTTAAAATGAATAAAGAAATGACAAAATTTGAAAAAAATACATAATTTAAAGAAAAACAAAAACTAATTTAAAAAAATTAAAAAAAAACATAAAACATTTTTAAACTTATTTAAAAAACCATATAAAATTTTAAATACTAGAATATAAAATTAAATTTTAGATTAAAAAAATTAAAAAGCTGTACAAAATAAAATAATGAAAAAATTAAATTAAAAGAAGCATAATAATAAGAAAAATAAGGCAATTTTAAATAATAAAAAAAATAAATAAAAAGTAGACGAATTTAAAATAAAAATTAAAAAATTAAAATTAAAAAACTATCATTAAAAAACGAAAAAAAAATGAAAAAAAACACATGCAAATAATTAAAAAACAAATACACATAAATTTAGTGCTTTTTTTTTAATGAAACAATTTATAGATTTTAAAAACGAAAAACTAAATAAACTAAAAAAATTTAAAAAAAAAACAATTAAATTAAATTAAAATTTAAAAAGTTTAATAAATAAATTTTAAATTTTAAATTTTAAAAAATAAGTAATCTATAATATTAAATATGAAAATAAAAGAAAATTAAAAAAAAATTTAACAAATTGAATTTAAGATAAAAAAATTGAATAAAAAAAAATTTAAATTTTTTGAAATTAAAAAAAATTTAAAAGAAATCAAATTAAGATAAAAATATTAAAAATTAAAAAAAAAAAATTAAAATCAAATCAAATAAAAAATATACATATATATTAAAAAAAAAAAACAACAAAAACTAAAATAATAAAATTTAAAAAAAATAAAAACAAAATAAAAACAAAACAAATTATATTTTAAATAAAAAAATTAAATTTAAAAAAAAAAAAAAAATTGAAATAAAAAAAAAAAATTAAAAAAAATCAAAATAAAAAAAATCAATTTAAAAAAAAAAAAATAAAAAAATTAAAAAAAAAACCATTTAAAAAAAAAATTGGAGCGGCGGTGGTGGTGGGGCGGCGGCGGTGGTGGTGGGGGCGGCGCCACCCGGCCCTCCCCACCCGGGCGGCGGCGGTGGCCGGCCCGTGGGCGGGCGGGTGGCTGCGCACCACCACCGCCGCTCCAATTTTATTTTATTTTTTAATTTTTTTTTTTTAAATTGGTTTATTTTTTTTTTATTTTTTTTTTTTAAATTGATTTTTTTAAATTTTTTTTTCAAAAAATTTATTTCTTTTTTTAATTTAATTTTTTTATATAAAATATAATTTGTTTTGTTTTTTTTTTTCAATTTTGTTTTTATTTTTTGTAAATTTTATTATTTTTTTGTTTTAATTTTTTTTTAAAATTTATTTTGGTAGTAATTTTTATTAAAGTTTGCTTCTTTTTTTTTTATTTAATTGAATTTTTTTTTTTTTTTTAATTTCATAAATTTTCTTTATTATTTTATAGAATTTAATAAATTTTGTATTTTTTTTTAAATTTATTTGAATTTAATATTGTTTTTTAAATGTTTTACTTCTTTATTAATTTTTTTTTGTTAATAACATAAAATTTTTATATTTTTATATTTCAATTAAAATTCTGTATTTAAAATTAGATTTTTTTTTTTAAATTAAACTTAATTTTTTTAAATTAATTTGTTTTTTAATTTGTTTTTTATTTTATATTATTTTATATTTTTATAGTTTTTTCAATTTTCCATTTTTAATTGATTTTTAAAGTTTTTATTTTAACAATGATTTTTTTTTTCTTTTATATTTAAAATTTATTTTTTCTTTCAAAATTTATTTGTTTATTTGTTTATTTATTAAAATTTAATATTTTTGTTTTTAAATTTAATTTGTTATTTTAATATTTGTTATTTTTTTTTAATTTAATAAAATTTGATATATATACATATTTTAATTTAAGTTCATATATATATTTTATTTTTTTGTAATTTAAATTTTATTTATTTTCTATAGTTTATTTGTTTTTCTAATATATATTGATTTAAATTTAATATTTTCATTGTATTTTATTTTTATTTTTTATTTTTAATTAATTTTTCATTTTTTTACTTTTAATTTAAATAATGTTTTCTTTTTCTTAATATTTTTATTTTAAATTTTTAAATTTATTAAAATTTAATATATTTCCTTAAATTTAATTTTTTGTTTTAAATTATTTTATTTTTTAAAAATTTAATAAGCATTTTCTTTTTCTTTTTTAAATTTAATTTCTATACTTTATTTTTTATAATTTCCTTCTTTTCTTAACTTTTTTTTTTTTTAAATTTAATATTTTTATTTTGCTTTTATTTTTATTTTTTAATTTCTATATATTTTTAAATTTCAATCTTAAATTTTTTTTGTTTATTGTTTTATTTTTTATTTTCCTTAAATTTTAGGTTTTTTTTTAATGTTTGAATTAAAATTTTTATTTTGTTTTTATTTTTTATTTTCATATATTTTTAAATTTTAAGCTTTTAAATGTTTTTATTTTTTAAATTTATTTTTTTTCTTAAATTTTAGGTTTTTTTTTAATGTTTGAATTTTAAAAATTAAAAAATGTTATTTCTATTTTTAAAAATGCCAAAAGTATGACACAAATTTTTTTTTTTGTTATTCCAGCATCAACTTGTTTTGTTTTGAGGGTGTTTTTTCAATCCTTTTTTCAAGAAACAATTTTGTTTTTACCATAATTTTATAAAATGTTGAAATTTGACCTTAAAAAAAAACAAAGTGCGTTTTGGAAGACACACTTTTTTTTGGGGGGGTGTTTTTTCAATCCTTTTTTCAACAAACAATTTTGTTTTTAGCATAATTTTAGAAAATGTTGAAATTTGACCTTAAAAAAAAAACAAGTGCGTTCTGGAAGACACACTTTTTTTTTGGGGGTGTTTTTTCATGTTTTTTGAGAGTTTTTGGGCTAGAGTTCCCGTTTTGAGGTCAGGTTACCTATTTCATCGGTAATAGTGTTAATAAAGATATTGCATCATATTGGGTTGATGAGGATGTCATATTCCTCTTGGAGCTACATAAAAAAGTTCCTCTTTTTCTTGATTTGCTCCATTATCCTTCTGGTAAACTACCTTCAACCGTGGTAATGATGGGAAATCTTCAGTAGTATGTGATCCTGCACAAATTTTACAAATTTTAATGTTATCAAGTGGACATTCATGCAAAAAAAGTGTGTTTGTACATTTAGGGAAAAATAAAGCCACATTTTCAACTGTTTTCTCGTTTTGCATTCTTAGCATGTCAGTTTGTTCATTTATATTACCAAGAATTTTTAGCAAATTGTTAAGTTCAGTTTGACATATCAATCCTGATGTCGACTTACTTACTCTTTCCATAAATGGATCTTGGAAGGATCTTACATACTTTGCTTTTCCTCTTGATATGTTCTTGCACATTTAAAAAATCTCTTGAAGTGACAATTAATAGACAACTGCTTTTCCCACCAGATTAAGAAGATCAATCCATTCATCCTTTATAACATTTAGTAGGAGAGTTTTCAATGTGTCTCATCCTAAATTATGAAATTTATATCTTTTGATATTATAAGTAAATCTCTCCATTATATATTCTAGGCTTTCATCCTCTCTTTGGTTCATCTTAAAGACTTCATTTCTAAGGTCATCTTGTATGTAATAATATTTATATTTTTCCAATAACAATCTTTTCATATCATCCCATGTCCTTATAGAATTTGTTCCTAAAGTCATGAACCATCTAAGAGCTCTATCCTTCAATGTTGTCGGAAATAAATTCAATTTTTGAATGTGTAATGAGTAACCATAAGTTCTACAAATTATTTAAAATTCAAAAAGAAAGGTTTCTGGGTATTCTGATCTCATACCTTAGAAGTTAGGAAGTACAGATGGAGGGATTCTCTTCATATGACCATTGAAATCAGTTTCTTGAATGGGAAATCCAAAAAGGAGCTCCCACATTTTCATTATCTTCATTCATTTCTTCAACCTCCTTTGTCACATATTCTTCTACCTACAAAACTAAGAATTCATGTTGTGGATTTGTGGTTCTTACTGCACCATGTGATATAGTGGGTGTGGTAGGTGATTGAAGTTTTGTCTTGTTTTCATTCTTTCCTTCTTTCTTTTTAATGAAAAGAAAAAGGCCCCTATTTACACTTCCCTGGCAACGATGCCAAAATTTTTGCTAAATTTAATTGTCTTAAATTGATTACATAAATTATTGACCAGATTTGGTAAACTTGTGAAGTGCAAGTGCACAATATATGCTTGAAGCCTCTTTTATTCATTTATTTTATCGGTGTGATGATTGGATTTTTAGATATTACTTCTAATGATGTTTTTATTCTTATGTTACTAATGAAATTGATAAATTTAAAATAAAGCTAAGTTCTAAAAATCAAGATGCTTTCTACTCTCTAAAAGCTGAATCAAACTTTCTCTATATTATGAATAAATCTTAACTAATTTATTTGTTAGTCTCTAAAACTTATTATTCTCTAATAGTCTTGTGCATGAAGATAAAATCGAATTCTAGAAAAGCGAATTTATACATTTTTATTTTTTTAAGTGAAATGTTATGACAATGAAACTTGTAAAGAAATCATTATAGCTCTTGAAAAGAAATCACTCATGAATTAAAAATAACACACTCATATGATGAAAGGAAATCACTCAATCACTAATGTTTTGAAAATAAATCACTCATGCTCTTGAAATAAACCACTCATGAACTTTTAAAAGTACTCTAAAATAAATCACTGCTGCTCTACAAGTAAAAATATGAACCCTCTGCAATTTGACAATTCAAAAGGAAATATTGATGAATATACATCAAATGATAAAAGAATACTTATGAAAGCATCTACATCAAATAAAAAAATGAAACTCTTGATGTAACTACAAAAAATGACAAATTGGAATTTTGAAAACAACTACGAAAAATGAAAAATTAGAACAACAAATGACAAACTAGAATTTTGAAGACAACTACGTCAAATGAAAAATTGAAATTATGAAAACAAATACATTATAAATATAAAATCCATAACCTTCATTGTTTGCAGGGGTCCTCCAGAAACATGCATTCAAATATTTACTCCAACAGTTAGTTGTGCATCAATTATTCAAGGTACTTCTTCATTAAAAATGAATGAACAAAGTTGTAAAACTTCACAATATGCTTCAGAAAATTAACCTCTGCTCTTTGTTTCAATTGAGTGTTTATATAGTGGTTGCAATGTAACTTCATGGAGATTCATAAGGCTAAAGATAAAAATTGAATGGGCACCTATTTTCCATGAATTTGATGAAGAACGGTCCATTCCAATCTTTGTTTCTTGACTTGGCGTTATTAACACATAGGCGCAATGTTTGCTCCTGGAACTACAAAATAAGGCTCCAAAGAACCTGCAATATCTCCCAATGGTAACAAATTCAGGATAATGGCTCATAGAGAACTTAATTCAGCCTGTTTTGAACAAAACCCATGTTTTTGTTTTGGAATATTCGCTTGATGTTTCTCATAAAATGCGTTTGAAGTTCACATGTGTGAGTTGGGTGGAATTTGACCAACAACAATCCATATTGGAGCTTCTAGAAACAATGTCCATATGTTAGATTTCATTCTAGAGTGCTGCTACTACCTCAACCATGGATAAAGTTGCAGAAACTATAGAAACTTGAACTCTCAAACTATCATTAGTAAAACATACATAATTCTCTTTAATTCATTAAAAATAATAGAAAAAATAGTAATAAACCATGTAAAAATGTATGCGGAGATTTGGTGCGTTTATGAAGAAATATGATTAAAAATGATTACAATGGGTGAATGGAATGATGTGAAAATGGATGGTTTCATCAACAAAATTATGAAAAAATTGAGGCTCAACATTTCCTTAACTAAACTTCCCCACAACTTCTCATTCTAGTAACCATGTACTTAACCTCAATTTTGCTTAAATCTACATACTTATGTTTCATGCTCATGAAAATGCCATAGTAGATCCTAAGCTAGAGTAGCACCTGGGTGTGCTCTTTATGTCAATAATGATTTTGAGTGAACATTAATATATCCATTTACACTCATATATTTGGTATTATGTCTCATAATTTTTCATCTCGAACTCAAAGGCCAACTCCCTCTTACGCTCAATCATCAGAGGATCACTATGTGTCAAGAATAAATCGTCAACATAAAAAATCAAAATCCAAGGCATACCTTATACCAACTTAGAATATCAAATCATAATTGCTTCCAAGATTCACTAAGTAACTTCTCAATGCATACATGCTAGGCTCATGGAGCTTTCTTTAAACCATACAATGTTTTATACTCATAGAAATCTCCATCATCTGCTCCATATATATCAGTTTGTCATACTCCTAGTGCACTCTTGTTTATGGGAATAAGATTTTATTTTTTTTGTCCTACAGGCTCAACCACACCCATAGGCTTTATTTCGTGTAGTTAGCAGGATTATAACTTCACCCTTAAGCCTTTCTCCTAATAGTTGGGAGGCTTATAATTTCACCCTTGAGCCTTTCTCCTAACGGTTGGGGCTTAGACTATGAGAAACCTTCTCTACTGAGATCATAACTTTCCACAACCTCTTCAACAATATCAATTTTTTATTCATGACCATAATTCTTCCTTCCAAAGTCAGGTTTCTTCTATTCATTTTATGCAAATAATAATAGGTGTTGAGATTTCATGGAGAGTTTTTGCCTCATAATGGGAAGCCACTTTATTCATCATTAATCAAGACATCAACCAGTCTATCATAATACTAGCATGCATCACTAGAACTATTAGATGATGAAATCAAGCTATATGTATCATAGTAAAATAATATTAGCATCAACTACTTCATCATCACGTATGAACATGACATCAAACTTTCATCAAGGTTTATTATCATATAATTAGGGAAACTAATAATAGTATCATCATACTTCAAGGATCATAATCACCGCATCACTTCCTTATCATATTACTTAATCATGACATTAGGCCATCTAATCATATTTTCTAAGTTTTATCAAAAATAAGGTCAACAAGAAGATCCTGAGTATCCATCTTACTATTACAATTTTATCACTAAGGTTACCACGCTTATCACAAGAAATATCAAGTAAAAATATATCAAAGTAAATTTATCTAGCCCTTTTTATGAGATCCACAAATCCACCATGTCTAAAAATGTAAGATTTTTTCCAAATATCAAGAACACCAATATATCATATGTACTAGAGATGATAATTATTTTTCATATGCATGCATCAGTCATTTATGAAGGTGATGTTCCTGACATACCTTAGGGCTTAACCTCCCTCCTAATATTGTAGCTAAATCATCTTATTGAAAAAATATATTATACATACCTTGAAGTATTAAGATACTTGTGAAACTTGTAGCTCTTATTTGTTCTTGGAAGTTGAAGCACTTTCATATATCAAGTACTTCACTAGCTCTTTTCTTCTTGCACTATGTATCTTTTCCTGCACTATTTGGTCCCTTATTTTTGTTAGTGTAACCCCCTTATTTTTATTTTTGTACCCTTACATTATTATTGTTAGATCAGCTATGATCACATTGTGGCCCGATGGACTCCTATACATAGAAAGGAAGTTTTTTCATTTGTATCATCCAAGAATTGTTCATTTATGTAATGTATTAGAGCTTTCCCCCTCTAAGTGGCTTATTTATAAGGTGTTTATATCTCTTTTCTTCTAATTTTGGACCTGGTTTCATAAAATTTGGTATCAGAGCTTTGGGTTCTAGGGTTTTGCTGCTCCATACAGGTCATCGTGGAATTTTCGCCATAACGTTTTTTCTAGAAAGCATCAGAAGCAAAAAAATTTACAGAGAGAAGCCCAAATCCTAAGGAACGTAGTGTAAAAATTTCATATCTGTCTTCCCAATATTTTCGGAGATATGATCTGTGGAATTTGGGGTTTTTTTAGGCTCCTGAATTTCACCTAAAATAGGTCATCATGGAATTTGCGCTATAACTTTTTTTCTACTAAGGTTCAGAAGCTGAAATTTTTACAAAGCGGAGCCGAAATCTTGTGGGACTTCCTATACAAATTTCAAATCTTGGTACACAATATTTTCGGAGATATGATCTCTGGAAGTGAGGTTTTTTTTTAGGCTCCTGAATTTCAACTCAAAGAGGTGACCGTGGTAAAAATTGTCATAACTCTCTCTTTGAGCATCGTATTGGAATTCTGTAAAAATTGGATGCAAGTACATAGACTATAGTTTCCTGTGTATCAATTTCAGAGATGAAGGAGGAAACAGTAATATATGGCACATCATACAAGTTGGCTCTACTGAACCAGTCCATAATTAGGTCATTATGGGAGATTGGGCATAACTTTGACTTGAAGAATCCAAATCAGGTCATACTTGTGTCATTCAAAAGAATATTCAGAGTGATACTACAGGGCCAAATTTTAGATATTGAAGATCTAAAATCACAAAGATAATTCAATTTCAATATCGATCTACTCAAAAGAAAGAAAAAGTTGTGTATTTTTTTTTCCGAATTGCATAAGTCTTGTTTGAAGAATCAATTTGAATTGATTCCAAGGGCATATTGTAGAATATATATTAGTATTGGGTTCTAAAATTCTCCCTAAAAAGAATTTAACACCCATTAAGCCTTCAGAAGGCTCTACTATGGCTCATGAAGATCAAGAAATGCAACACGACATATCAAAATTACAAGAGCAAGTGCACTAAATTTCGCTCTCGGAAGCAGCAACAAAAAATGAAATGGATGTTTTGAAGAAAGGCGTGGAAGCTAAGATGGATGTTTTGAAGAAAGGCGTGGAAGCTATGATGGATGATTTGAAGAATGGTATGGAAGAAAAAAATGGAAGGATTGAAGGATGGTATGGAAGAAAAATGGAAGGTTTGTAAAAGTTGATACAAGAAATGATTCCTAATGGCTAAAAGATAGTAGAGGAAACTCATGATGAGAACAAAATAAATGTTAATCATGATTTCATAGCCTCTATTGTTGGATTTAAGAACCACCATATTTGAAAGATTGATATGAGGAATTTTGATGGCAAGCATCCCATAACATGGATACTACAGATGGAGAAATATCTTGATCTCAATAATGTGAAAAACACACAAAAGGTATGCATTTCAACTTTACATTTAGAACAAAACACAGTTGTATGATATCAATGGCTTTAATCCCATAAAAAAATTGTCACTTGGTCAATTTTTATGGAGAAAATGATAGCACATTACGAGGATACAAAGAGAAACACCTTCTTTAGCCAATTGATCAATCTCAAACAAAAGGGTTCAGTGGTGTAGCACATTGAGGACTTCCAATAATTGAATATAAGGGTAGCTTATATTCTAGAGGAGCATGGCATTGATGTCCTCATAGGGACTTTAGAGGATAACATCCAACATGAAGTTTGTGTTAAAGAACTTTATTCATTAGAGAATGCATTCAGTTGGCAAGAAAAATTGAATGTAAAATTATGGCAACAAGAAAGCCTACCACTCACATATATAAATATGGAAGTGTTGCTACTCCTAGACTTCCACAGCGTACAAGGTTGACACCACAACAATTGGAGAAAAAAATAGAAAAAGGTCTTTGCTACAGTTGTAACATTGTTACTGATCAAATGGGAACTATTACCCCAAAACGGGAAATCTAGCCCAAAAAGTCTCAAAAAACATGAAAAAAAGCCCCAAAAACAAAAAGTGTGTATTCCAAAATGCATTTGGTTTTTTCTCAAGGTCAAATTTCAACATTTTATAAAATTGTGCTAAAAACGAAATTGTTTCTTGAAAAAAGGATTGAAAAAACACCCTCAAAGAAAAATGAGTTGATGCTGGAATAACAAAAAAAACATTGTGTCACACTTTTGACACATTGTAACAATGGAATTAAACAAAACATATTAGGACATTGAAAAATCATAAAATTGTAAAAAAAATTGATACATGATGTTAAAGATAAACAAAATCATGTCTGAAGGCCTTATCATTTCGAACAATTTTCATCCATGTTGTTAAAGATAAAATATCGTGACTCTAAACAACCCTAAAATTTTAATTGTTTTCAACCATAACATTAAATATAAAATTTCATAGCACATAAAAACCTAAATTACAAGTTATAAATCTCAAGTTTTTAAATCTTAAGTATTCAACATACTTGAACCATGAAATTATGGAGAAATTATATGACTTATTTTTTTTTTTTTAAATGAACAAGTAAATGAAATATTTATTATTCCAAAAATAATTTAAATTTTAAAGGATAAAAATATATCTATTTTCAAATCTTAGCCTAAGACAAATCTAAATCTAATTGCAACCAAAACCTAAAAATCAAACATCAAAACAAAGTGTCCCCTTTCAATGAGGCATATAATTTTTGTAATTTTTAAAATCATGTTATATGAAATGGTAACAATACATAATATAATAGCAATATCACTGCGTAATCTAAAAATTCAACTTTAATTTGTATTTTCTTTTTTACTTCTAATAAAAATATCAACATTGGTACATTGAATATGACATAAATTATTTTTGTAATTCATTGTTTCGCTATGGATATTATAAAGATATGAGTTCTTCATAATTAAAACATATAATCCAAAAAAATAGAAATGCCTCATAACTTCATGAAAAATCAAATGGAAGTCAAAATATTTATTTCAAGTTGCCATGCAAACATCAATTACATCAAAGTGTCTTAGAAATTTATTCAAAATTAACCATAGGTTCTGGCACACCATCAGAACCTACATCTTCAGATGAATGACTCGATGCAGATGAAGATGATCCATATTCTTCTCTTTCATCAACTAGCGCTCCATCTGACTCAACATGCATGCCCACCATTTTAGAGTTTGAATGTCTTGTAGATCTACGACTACATTCTGCATAGTCCCATCTTAGTAGTAATTGTTCTGGTAGCAATTTCTTCAAAATATCTATGGTCTGAAACTGAAGAGTTCATCTCTTTGTCAAATTGATGTCATACACAAGTATGTCAACATCCTCCAATATTAAGACATCTGTGCGGTAATGATTTATATTTGTGCCCTTTATTTTTCTCTTTTTGCCAAATTTTTTGCAACTACCATCTTTGGCTTGTACACACCATTGAAAGGGTGGGTACTTGTGGCATACCAGTGTACATCAATAGCTATAATATCTTCATTTTAATTAATGGCCTTTATAACCTTGTCAATCCAGAATGGATAGCCAAGTGGATCTTCATCTGCTAACATTTCTATCATGCAACCATCCTTAACATCCTGCACAGAACCCCTGTAAAGGTCTTCCATGGCTTCATGTTGTGCACGTGATCTTCTAGAACCAATATATATTTCTCTTTCCTCTACCTATGGAGAATTAATAATATCTTGAGACTGTTGTTGTTCAACAATGTGTGTTTCCTCATGTTCATTTGGAATATTTTGTGGCCAAAAAAATGATTCTTCAAAATTGTATGCTCATTTATTGATCTAGAAATCATACCAATTTGATTACTGAAAAAATACTCCCACCAAACTGAATCAACAACATGAAAGTACTCATATATATCTCTAATACATATTTTAATTTCCTCCATACATTTAGAATAATTTATGTATCTCTTATGCCTTCGTGCATTATGGAATTCAGCAACTGATTGTAATAACAATATCTTTGATGAAAATATTGGATACTCTAGAATGAACTTCAAAAATGATAAACCTAATGATGGCCCCCATTCTGCAATAGTTGAATACTTCTTGACCCATATAAGTGTTATCCCATCAATTTTTTTGATATGAAATTGATGTTGGAAGCTAATGTCATTAAGTTGTTCAATGCATTTTTCCTCACCATGCTATCCCAAAATAAACCTTCGTGTGTCAATAGTTTCTTCCAACACATGAAAAACAGGCTCTAGAATATACAATTTCTTAATACATTCAATTAATGATGGAAGGCTCCCAACACCTTTCCTCCTCAATGTTACTGAAAAAAACTGAAAATTTGATCAATATGATAATAAGTATGTCCAACAAGAAGGAAACCAACCTTTATCTTTTTAAAAATTCCCAATTCAACGACCATGTTTAGATACCCAAAAAGAACTTGATTTCTGTTTTCACAACTTCTGTTGTCTAATTGTACATACAGAAATTCTGGAAGAATACCAGACCAATGCATAAATACATCATGGATTATAGTTATGGTCAGATTTGCATCATTACGAATATTTGGAGCTGTGAAGAAAACTATTGGAAACATCTTCTCATTAAATACCATACTGAATGAAATTTTCCTCCTGTAGTTTTTTTGGTGTGCAGAAAAAATGTGGAAGAAGTGTTTTCTTTTGGTCCATACCATCAATTATCAAACCCATAAATTTATTTGGATTATCATAACACTTCTTTCTATGTGTATACAAAATTTTCCTTTCACTTGTTTGCTGATTGCGATGCTCTTGAATTTATTTGACAATGGAATCTATACATAAAATAAAAGAAACATATGAATAAATATATTTTCATAGTTGATAAATATCCAATTTAAAAAAAAAATCTTTTGAACGCATACCTCTTTCTGGCCTTTGACATTTATCTCCTTTTGATTTAAGAGAAGCACATGTTCTGCAAACCCCCATCCTTGTCTTCTTAGGAATACGAACATTGTTGAATTCACATTTCCATATCCTTGTAAAATAAGAATATGTAATAAAATTACCAACTCCTTCAGCAGCTTCTGCATAATCTCTATATAAGCTTAATATTTCTCATGTTGAGAAATTATCTAGAATATGTATTGTGTCTTTATTTGGCAGACACTCTCCATGCTTTGAAAAGAAGTCTTTCATCCAAGACATAGCAATATTTGCTAATGCCCAACCTCCCATTTATAATGTACTTTTGAATAATATGTTGGATCATTTTCTAGTTTTTCTTGGATTCTTGAAAAATGAAAATTACCAATTGAATGCAACATTTTGAAAGCCTTTATACAAAGCAATTTACATTCCCAATATGATAATCATAACCTGCTAGTGTAGATTGCATCCAAGCCACTAAATATGAATTTTGCATGCTTTTATTCATTGACAGATATGTTTTCCTTTTATCCAAATCAAAGTTGAAATCCATATGTTTTAAGCAATCCCTTCGACAACATTCACTTGAAATCCAATGAACGAAAAAACTTCTTTTTGTGAGATATGTTGTCCTCACCCTTGTATAACTGGAATGTTTTGGATTGATATGAAAAGGTATACTCCTACTCCTAGTTACAATATTTTCTTGCAATTGCATTATCATTCCATCATCCTTTGTAAAATCAGTTTCATCACCATTAGGAGGAATATTATCCCCACTGTCATCATTCTCAACATAGTTAAGAAATTCATCAACATCATTTCTTCGAAAATTTTCATTACCATCCTCACTTAAAGAAAACATTTCACAAAAATAATTTGCGCTTTTGTAACCCTGACTCAAACAAAATCCTTCACCATCTTGATCCATGCTTCCAGATTCTTCACTGGGAGGATTCAATTCTTCATCACCATGGCTGTCTTTGAAATGATCACTTGGAGAAAATGAATTATTCAGATCTGTGCCTCCAAAATTATCATTTGCAATAAAATATTCATCTTCCCCTTCCTCAGTGGTGCTCTCATAATCCTTGGGATTAAGCCTAAGTGGAAGCTTTGAATTTGTATTCACTAGAATTTCTTGATCCCGTCCCTCTCCTTGCTCACTGGTGCTCTCATACTCTTTAGGATTAGGAATAGGTGGATGTCTTGAATCTATATTTATGGGAAATTCTTCATCCCCCCCTTCATCATTGGTGCTCTTATAATCGTTACGATTAGGATCAAGTGAAAATTTTGACTCTGGAAATTGATCCCCCTATTCATCAGTGTTTCTAGCATAATCCTTAGGATTAGGATGAAGTGGATATTTTTACCTTGCAAATTATTCATTCCCCTCTTCATCAGTCGTGATGGCATAATCCTTAGGATTAGGACGAAGTGGATATTTTGACTCTACAAATTCTTCGTTCTTCTCTTCATCTGTGGTACTCGCATAATCCTTAGAATTAGGACGAAGTGGATATTTTGACTCTGGAATTTTTTCATCCCCCTCTTCATCAGTGGTGCTCGAATAATCCTTAGGATTAGGACGGAGTGGATATTTTGATGCTGCAAAATTTTCATTCCGCTCTTCATCAGTTGTGCTAGTATAATCCTTAGGATTAGGATGAAGTGGATATTTTGACTCTGGAATTTTATCATTCCCCTCTTCATCAGTGGTGCTCGCATAATCCTTAGGATTTGGACGGAGTGGATATTTTGACTCTACAAATTATTCATTCCCCTCTCCATCAGTGTTGCAGGCATAATCCATAGGATTAGGATGAAGTGGATATTTTGAATCTGGAAATTCTTCATTCCCCTCTTCATCAGTGGTGTTGGCATAATCCTTAGGATTAGGATGAATTGGATATTTTGACTTTGAAAATTTGTTATTCCCCTCTTCATCTATGGTGCTCACATAATCCTTAGGATTAGGACGAAGTGGATATTATTCATCTCCCCCTTCATCAGTGGTGCCTTCATAATCCTTATGATTAAGACGCAGTGAAAATTTTGACTCTGGAAATTCTTCATCATGCCCTTCATCATTGTTTCTTTCATAATCCTTAGGATTAAGAGTAAGTGGAATAATAGACTCTCGATTTACATAAATTTCTTTTTGTTGTGCCTCATCAATTATGTTATCATCATCCTTAGGATTACGACCAAGTCAAATTTTAGACTCTCTATTTATGGTGAACGAACTCCTGCTATTTTCATCAATCTGAACAGAGTTGTTACATGACGAAGAAGTCGATGTTGTAGACAGAAAAAATTCGCTATTAGAAAAACCCATTGCTTTCAACAAGAATATGTTGAATGATACAAATGCCTCTCCCAATTACAATATATAGCTTAAAGACTAAAAATTTCCCTCCAAATTCACCCCCCCCCCCCAAAAAAAAATTTTCACCAAAAAATTTCCCTCCAAAATTTTCGTTTCAAATATTTCGTACAAAATTTTCGTCTAAAATGTAGTTAAAAACATTTTAATAAACTGTTTGTGTTGAAATATTTTACCGATAATTCTATTAAAAATATCCATAAAATATTCATATCATGCATGCATTCCAAACTAAAATAATATTGTTATTTAAATGATTTAACATTGACTACATGTAAATATTAACTATAATATTAACTATAATAACTACACGCAAATATTAACTATTTTAAGTATAATTAACTACATGTAAATATTTTAACTTTTCAATTTTAAACCTAAATCATATTCGTATAAAATATATGTCAAAATTTCATAATAAATAGTTGGTCCTGAAATATTTCACCATACCTTCTATTCAAAATATCCACAAAAATTCCTTTCATGCATGTCTTCCAAACTAAAATATTTTTCTTATTTAAATGATTTAACATTGACTACATGTAAATATTAACTATAATAAGTACATGCGAATATTAATTATTTTAACTATAATTAACTACATGTAAATATTTCTAATTTTAAATTTTAATCCCATATTATATTTGAATGATTTAACATTGAGTACATGTAAATATTAACTATAATAACTACATGAATATATAAACTATTTTTATATAATATTTACTATATTTAACTACATCTAAATATTTTAAATTTTAATCCCACATTCATTAAACAGTATACCAATCACACAATATTCGCTATATAACAAGAATCATTGTTTCTATTCATAACATCACATCAAGTCTTCTGGTTTTTGTTGGAGAAATTTTCTGGAGGTGTTGGGTTGGCATTGGTAACTCTGTGGAGGCGTTGCAATCACATTGAAGGCGTTGTGTTGGCATTGGTAATTTTGTGGAGGCGTTGTGTTCGAATTGGTAACAAGATTTTTTTGCATTTGAAAGGTTAGTTTTTCTTCTATTCTGTCCATTTAAAGATGATTTTGGGAAAAATCTACTTTTTCTATGGTTTTTGTGTTCAAAAGCTATTTTTTCATTGTTTTATGTCCAAAAACCATAATTTTCTTTTATATTTTTTTAGCAAAAAAATGAAAAAAGAACTCAAATTTTTAAGGTTTTTAGGACAAAAACTTAAATTTTTTATTTATTTAGAGAATATATAGTTTTTGTATATATTAAATCTCTTTGTTTTTTTTATTATAAATATATTTGTGGTTTCATTATTTAAATTGTTTTTTATTTGAATTTTTATTTATTTTATATTTGAATTGTTTGTTTTTTTTTTTAAATCTTATTCTTAATTTTAATTTGTTTTTGCTTAGATTTTAAAACATATAATTTAAATTATTTATTTTATTGTTTTTTTATTTTTAAAATGGTAAATTGTATAGTATTCTATTTTATATTAAACAACATTTTTTTTATATAATGGTTTTAATTTAAAACACAATTAAAAAATAAAATGAAATATATATATAATTTTAAATTATAAATTGAATAGTTTTCATTTTTTTATTAAACAACAATTTGTTTTTATTATAATTGTTTTAATATTTAAAAAATAAAAACAAATTTAAAATTTTTCTTATATTGTTCTCTTTATATTATAAAACATTAATATAAATTTGTATTTTATTGTTTTTTTCATTTTATATTAGACAATTCTTTTTATTATTATAATTGTTTTATTTTTTTTTATTTTTTTTTATATATAGTTTTTTTTTTTATATTTATTGGTTTTTTTTTTAATTTAAAAATAATATAGTTTTTTAATATAGTTATTGTTTTTTTTCTTAAATTAAAAAATTATATTTCGGCCGCTTGCCGGGGGCCGGAGGTGGGCCAGGCGGCACTATGGAGGGCTGCCCAGCTGGCCTCCAGCCCCCAGCTAGGCGGAGAGAAATTCGTGGAGGGTTGCCCAGCTGGGCTCTGGCCCCGGCTGGGTGGAGAGAAATTCGTGGAGGGTTGCCCAGCTGGGCTCTGGCCCCGGCTGGGCAGCCCTCCATGGCGCTGGCCAGCCGACCTCCAGCCCCCAGCAAGGTGGAGGGCGATTCTCGGAATCTCCCTCCGCCCAGCCATGGCCCGGAGGCCAGCTGGGCAGCGTCGTGGAGGGTTGCTCAATTCGAAATCGCCCTCCGCCTAGCCAGGGGCCAGAGGCTGGTCGGGCGACATCGTGGAGGGTTGCCCAGTCAGCCTCCGACCCCCAGATGGGTGGAGGGCGATTCCCAGAATCTCCCTCCGCCCAGCCGGGGACTGGAGGCTGGTTGGGCAGCCC